>RXID01014616.1:338028-493019 GCA_005019695.1 Trichopus zeylanicus subsp. travancoricus | reverse complement strand
CAGCATTTTTCCATAACTATGAAGGTGATGTTTCAATCAAGAACCGATAAAAGTACCTCATCGGTAAGACTGAGGATGATTATGCTATGTGCGTTGGCCTTTTGGTTTTCCCAGACACTTTCGGTGACATCTTCAGGCTTGACGTCCTCCAATGTGTGTCTCAACCCTTGTTGAGTAAGAATTGCACGAACTCTTGCTTGCCAAATAGGAAATCCTTGCTTTTCATTGAATTTCTCTATATCGAACTTCGTAGTAGACATATTGAACCAAGCTCTGATACCACTTGTTGCGGAAAATATCGATGTCCACCACAATTCACAATATAGAGGAAGAACAGAAAAGAGAAAAAGATAGCACACAAGAGATATATGTGGGAAGACAATCCAGAGAATATTGTATTGATGAGGAAGAGAAAAGAGAATATTACAACGACGGAGACGAAACTCCAATATCACCAACTCTCACTCTCTATTTTCTATATCTTGAGACCCTTACATCAATGGTGTATTTATAGATATGGCCTAATGATGTTTGAGTCAAAATAGAAGACTGACTCAAATAAGACTTCTACTAATTTAAGACTTCTAGAAGATAAATCTAGATAAGGATTAGGCCCATTAATATAATTAAGACTATCCGAAAAATCCGGATTCGAGACACCATAAAGCCAACAGATCTCCACCAACACCGCGGCCACTTGTGGCTCTTTATATGATAATGAATATACTCCAATACCATGATCACCCATAGTCTATAACTTTGACTAATCTCCATCACCATCGTAGCCACCCATGACCTCATTCATCATGACCACCCACAGTCTATAACTTCAACTAATCTCCATCACCGCTATAGCCACCCACGACCTCATTCATCATCATAGCATCATGTCAAAGAAAAATTGCTAACGAGAATCTCTTGGATTGACAAGAAGGATAAGAGCAAGAACAAAAATAAGAATAAGAATAAGAACAAAATAAAACAACAAAAATAATAATAAAATATTTTAACAAAATAGTTTAGGGACAGCTTAAGTCTTATCCAATAATCAATTAACTTTGGGTCAACCTATGATCATACCCAAAAGTTAAGATACTTTAGGCTCAGCCTATGGTCTCATCTAAAAATCAAGATGGTCTAGGGCTAGTTTGCAGTTTTGCCCGATAACCAACCAACCTAGTACCTACTTGCAATCTAGTCCGAAAGTCAAAATGGTTTACGATTAGACTATGATCTTTCCCCAAAACTAATTAACTTACGGTCAACCTATAGTCTCGCTAGAAATTCAAGATGGTTTAGGACTAGCCTACAGTCTCACCTGACAACCAATCGACTTAGGATCAGCTTGCGATCTCTCTTGAAAGTTAAAATAGTTTATGGTCAGTCTGTGGTCTCATCTTATAATCAAATCGACTTAGGACTAGTTTACGATTTCACTTAAAAGTCAAAATAATTTAGAGGCAACCTATGGTCTCACTTGACAATCAGTTTGAACTTATGGTTAGCTTGCAAGCTTGCCATAATGTCATTATGATAATCCAAGGTCCCTCAAACCAAATCCATTATTACAAATTACTTAAACTAAAGTGGTTCGAATTAAATTTTAAATTAGACTCGAACTGAAGTGAGTTTTGAACATTAAACTAAATCAAATTAAACTTGACCTAGATTAAATTTGGAATATTGAATTGAATCAAATCAACTTTTAAAAATCAAATGGAAACAATTCAAACCTATGTCTAGGTTAAGTCCTGAACATTAAACTAAATCAGACTTAAACTAAAATCAAGTTTGTATTTTAAATTGGGTCAAATTGAATCCAAGATAGGATCAAAATTAACTGGACTCAAACATAAACTAAAGCACAGGCCAAGTCCGACCTAGATAAGTTCGAATAGAACTAAAATAGGGTCAAGTTTAATCCTACTGAGTATGCTAAATCTCTTGCAATATTCCAAGGCTATGCCTAACCCTAAGAGCCGTAGGTAAAGCCATCATATTGACCCAAACTAACACTAGTTTGAATAGAACTAAAAAGGATCAAAAAAAATCCTACTGAGTATGCTATTAAAGCCATCGGTGATACCTCAGACTAGATCGACAACAAGTTAATATAGGTCGTCGTTTATGATTTGAATCAATTTTGGTCAAAAATCAAATTTCATCAAAATTCAATTAGAAAATAGAGTTAAATGCCACTAGATTATGGTCTGAATGTGGATCTCAATTAGACCTAAATTATAATTAAATTTGATTGAAAATTGAGTTTAATTTGGACTTGAATTATTGAAAATTTAGACTCAAACTAAAGTGAACTGAGGGGGTCACATATTGAAATCAAAATTGGACCCAAAACAAAAAATACACAAAAAAGTTCGCAAATAAGTCTTGGAATAAATATATTTTACAAATAGGTTCCTGATCAAGCTTTTCTTACAAAATAAGTCCCTTAAATGAAAATTTTATGAAAAAGTTCTTGAAGGTTCTAAAATTTTAAAACAATACTTGTAAAATCTAGGATATTAATAAACCGCTCAAAATTTTATATTTGTAAATAAACTCTTAAAATTTTTAATTTTTGCAAATAAACCTCGTAAAAATTTTTATTTACAAATAAGTCCAAATTTTGTTCAAAAAAATCCTAAAAGTTTCAAAATTTTATAAATAGATTTTTAACAAAAAATCCTTGAAATTTATAAAATTATATTTTATTTCAAATTTTTTGAAAAACTTACAAATAACTCTTATGAAATTTCAGTATTGAGAAATAGTACAAATCTTAAATCTCTTCGTCACCAAAACAAATTTCAATCAATGGATTACAAACCAATCATAAAATATAAAAATATAATTTTAATCAAATATTACAATTACACTGTATTTCAAAACAAAATCAATCAAAAATTTAAATTTATAAGCAAAAAAAGAACAGAGATGTCAGAGGATTATCCGGAAGAAACCAGCAAAAATTAGAAAAAAAAACAAGTATTTTCTTCCCCTCTTCTTTTGTTTCCCTTCTAACTTTGCTGTTCGCTTTTCTCTTTCGTCCCTGCTCTTGCTCCCATGTGGCTTTACACGATGGCTGCTACCCCAGATTGCCCCTGCTGCATCCACTACCTGCATACCCGGAGCCGGCCTCGTCCGGCCACCGCAATTTCTCACATTGCACCCTGCGCTGGCCTTGACCAAGACTCCATCACGCCAGCTCACACCTTGCCAGAGCTCCTCCTGTCCGCAAGCTCATCCTGACCGTAAGCCTAACCCCTTCAGCTGCACGGTTCGTCCTTCACTGCTTACCGACCTCCCATAGCCGTCCACCTCTCCGTGGCTACCGACCATGTGGAAGGCACCGATTCGGCCCGAAGCTTCCATAGCCCTAGCCTCCTCCAGGTCTGACTCTGGCCCTGTTCCCGGTCTTCTCGCACCCAACCTCACCAGAGCATCACCAGGCCTCGTACCACCCTCCTGGACCCCATTCTCTGCTCGCTGGACCTCTCAAGCACCACCTCCCAAGCACACCTCCTCAAAGCCCGACTCCACTGCCGTCTTCCCCCAATCGCACTGAAACCCTAGCACCACCCGTGCCCGCCAGCTTCGCCCCTGACCGTAGGTTTCATCCCTGCCTACCAACTCGAGCTATTCATTGTCGTCTTCAGCTCCCGCCTAGCCAGTCTGAGTCCCAGCCGCCGCCGCTCCGAGCTTTCCACCCTGGCTTGCACTGGTGCCACTCTACAGTGGCCCAGCTGCGCCAAGTTGCCCATACCTCCGCCGCTTGAAGTTTCGCCATCACCTCCTGCTGCTAGTCCGGGCGAGATCCAGTCCGGAAAAGTTCTGGGCCATCGTGGCCCGATAAGGAGTAGTTCGGGTAAGAAAAAGCGCAAGGGACATTATCGAGGAAGAAGGAAAATAAAGGCAAGAGAAAAATTAAAAAAAAGAATTGCTAGCCAAAAACAAGATTTGGCTAGCAGTTGTCTTGATTCTCATGTTAACATCATCCCAAGTACCTCTATTTTACATATTAACAAATTTTTATTAAGACCATGATCATTTTTAATTTTATGTATCAATGGACCTCCATAATTATTGTAGTCATCTCCGACTTTACACATCTAAGTTAGCCTCTAAGTTTGTACTTAATCAGTCTTTAGATGCACATCAAAATTAGTCATCGAGCTCACATCCAAACTAATTTAGGACTCGCATTCAAACTAGTTATCGAGCTTGCACTCAACTAGTTTTTGGGCTCATATTTAAACTAGCATAGGTTCAACTTGGTTTTGGTTCAGGCATGACTTAGTTCTAAGGTTTGAATTTGAGTTTAATTTGACCCAACTAGCATACGTTTTGAGCTTAATTTAACCTAATTAGAATTTAATTTAAATATAATTTAACTTAATTAGGGTTTAATTCAAATTTAATTTGAACCCAATAAGGATTGGGTTTGAACCGATTTGATTTGAATTAACTCTACTTAGGCTTGGGTCTAGTTCAATTTGAATTTTAGTTCATTATCTTGATTTAGGTCCATTTAGTGATTCATCTGAGTAAATATGTCTTTATTTGTTCAATGTGATTGAATCACTTTAATTTAATTGATTTAATTTAATCAATTTAGTTTAAGAGCCTTCAAACTATTATGATGAATTTAGGTCAGCCTATGGACTAACCTTGAGTCAATTTGGATTTTCGATAAGCTCACAAGCTAGTCTTAATTTAAACATTCAACAAGCCTGTAGGCTAACCTTAATCTACATAGACAATCGATAAGCCCACATATTAGCATAAGTCCAAATAGATGTGCAGTGAGCTCACAAGCTGATTTTAGTTCGAATAGATGATCAGTAAGTCCACAGACTGGCCTTAATCCAAATAGACATACAGCAAGTTTGCAAATTGGACTTAGTCGGAATAAATAATTAACGAGCCTACAGATTGGGCTTAATTCAAATAGATATTTAATGAACTCACAAGTTAACATTAGTCCAAATAGAGGTTTGGTGAGTCCATAGATTAATCTTAATTCAAATGTGACTTTTAAGCAAGCCCACTAGCTAGCCCTAAACGGGAGTTGACTTTCAGTCAAGCTTGTGGACTGGCCCTAAGTTGGGGGTAGCGGTGTGAAAATCGAGACCAAATCTTCTTTTTTTATAGCAAGTTTTTTTTTTCTTTTGTTTTGCTAATGGCCGAATTTTCTTTTCTTTTCTTTTTTTGCTATAAGCCTTTGTTTTCCCTTATTTTATATTTTTTTTATTTTCACTTTCTTCTTTTTCAAACTTTTTTCCTCTTTGTAGATCGGTCTTCGGTCTTCATCATTCATGGAGGATAGCTTCACAACCAAATCCGATTGGATCTAGTCAAATCATGCCTCAATTGACAGTCGGCAATGACGGGACAACTCCAGTTAGCGAGATAAGGGTGCAGGCTAGCAGAGGGCAGAACACAACACTTGGGTATGGGAGGTAGAGTTTGGACACAGCACTAGGCCATGAGGAGGCTTCTTGGGGTAGTGACAATGAGGCAAGGGGGTGCGTTGGCAAGTCTTGGGGCAGTTGGGGCCTGCGAGAGTGGTAGAAGGTCGGTGACTCAGGCAAGGCTAGCGAGGAGCAAGAACCAAACTTCACCAATGGCTAGGGTGGAGCTTGCGGGGAGCGCAAGCTAGGCTTCGTCTATGGCTCGGGTGAAGCTCGAGCAAAGCTCATTGGGAGTCTTGGTCAGACAACAATCCAAAGGCTATGGTTCTAGGTAGAGGAAATCACAATAGAGCTGTGAGTGCTAGCATAGGAGAGGTTCAAATTGAGGGAGGATCATCAGAGGTGAGGACATTAGTTGTAGGTGGGGATGCTTCCCTTCTCGATGTCCTGGAGATGACACAACTACCTTCTCCAATAGCCTAAAAGCAACACAAGCTATGATTTGGCAAAAGAAGGAGAGGCACGGGGTCCCTAGCGATCACGCTTGTGCACAATAGTGGAGTATTGAAGCAGGGTCATGTGGGTGAAGGTGGAATGTCATGTGAGTGATAGTGATTTGGTGCAAGAGATCATCATAACAAGTTCCATTGCATATTTGGAACACACATACAAGAGATGAAGGAAGAAGGGACCAAGGGCACATATAGACAAGAAGGGAGCTATGAAGATGAGTTTCTACACTTCACCTATTTTTAATTTCTTCCTATTTCCTCTTCTTGTTACATGGCTCATATTCTACTAATCTCCATCTCCAAGATTTGATCCCTCCTCCTTTTGTTTTTTTTTTTTTTGCAGGATTATGAAGCGCATATAGGAATTGAGAAATAATAAATTTATAATTCAAATTGCCCAAATTATGGATTCTCTATGTAAAATTTGAATTGAAGATTTATTTATCTCATTGTGAATGAGATTTCTTATAGATGTGGATTCTATGGTTTGTTTGGATGTAGATTGTTTAAATTTTTGATATGGATAAGCTTATGTAATCTCTAACTGAAGATGAGGATTAAGATAAGATATATTTAAAAAATTATATTAAAGTACAATATCAAAATTTGACTAAATTCTAATTTTATAAATTTCAGGAGTCTTTTTATAGAGAGGACTTATTTATAAAATTTTAAAACTTTCAAAATCTTTTTGAATAAAATTTGAACTCATTTATAAATAAAAATTTTTGAGAGATTTATTTAAGAAAAATTGGAATTCTAGGAGTTTTATGAACATGAAATTCTTGATGAGTTTATTTGCAAACGCTAAATTTTGCTGAGACTGATTTGTAATTTTAGGGTTTTATTAGACTTCACCATAAAATTTCATCTTGGTATCTATTTGTAAGAAAAATTCGGCTAGAACAAAAATTTATTTAAGTCAGGAAACTATTAGTAAAACTCATACATTTTTTCATTTTAATCCAGATTTTGAATGAATTTTGGACCCAATTTTAGTTCAAATATCGGGCTTACTCAGCCCACTTCAATCAAACTTAACTTGGACTGAATTTCTCAATAATTTGGGTTAAAATTAAACTTAATTTTCGACCAAATTTGACTGTAATTTATATTTAATTGAGATCCATAATTGAGGCATAATTTATTGGCATACAAGTTTTAATTATGATCATATTTTAATCAAATTTGATTATGGTAAAAAATTACCTCAAATAATCCAGTCATCAGATTTGGGTGCCTAAACTAGCCAGGTTTGGGTGATCAAATCTTGTTTGAAGTCAAAAATTTGAGAACCATGAAGTTGCAGTTTCTGATCTTCGATTGTCCAAATTGGAGGTTTGAACGTTCGAAGCTATCAGTAATCGCCAAATTTTTTGTATTGTATTCGGACATTTGAACTTTGAAGTTTAATCATCTAAAGTTTACAAAAAAAAATACTCAACTAATCACTGCAATTTTAATTCCCAAATAACATCAACTTATAACTACTTTTGGATAGAAATAATAGATTGGTGAAGATATTTCAAGATGAGTTTGAGTGATTACCAAAAGCTTAAATAAACTATCAAATCCTCGACTCAATAAAAATAAATAAAAGTTCTAAACCTATGAGCCTTGAGTTGATATTCTACTTTGAACACTTTGAGCTTTCACCTTGATCTTTAAGATTCATCTCCAAAATATTATCTTTTCTATCTTTGAGTAATTATCTTCAAGCTTTAAGCTTAAGACTTGATCTTTCACGAATTTGGATAAGCATTGCACACCTAAAGCTTATCACTACTTGAGAAACTTATTAAATACTAATTTAATTATCATCAAAATCTAAAAGTCAACATACTCTTAATAAAAACCTGACCCTAAATCCCATTATCACTAACATTCTCTTGTATGTGATCTCAAATTTGGGTTATCTTTATCTTGCCACTAGTTTCCTAAAGATCTACTTTCCCGATTCTTCCCCTAGATTTGGCCTTATATTTAGTGAAGGACCTTCTTCCTCTCCAACTCATCATCCTCTTTGACTCCAACCCTATCCTCTTCTTGGTCTCCTCTTTGTCTCCCACCTCTCCATTCTTTAGCGGTGGTAATGGAAGGTATAATTGATTATCAAAGCCATGCTTGATTATTAGTATGTTGATGAGAAATTACAAATCTATGAAGATTTCATTTTTTTTGTTGAATTAGATTTTTTTTTTGAGAAATTGAGAGAAATGATGGTTACTAAGTCCATATTTGTTATTGATGGATGAAATTGGGGGAAATGATATTTTTTAAGATTTAAGGATGATATTATTGGGAGAAATTGGGAGAAATATTGTTTCAAATTTTTAGGTTAATGATATTATTGAGATAAATTAGAAAAAAAAATGATATTTTAAAGATTTAGGTAAATGATGTTATTGGGATAAATTAGGGAAGATGATATTTTAAAGTATTAGGTTAATCATATTATTGCGATAAATTAGGGGAAACGTTGTTTTAAATTTTAGATTAATGATGTTATTAGGAGAAATTGGGGGAAATGATATTTTTAAAATTTAAGGTAATGATGAATGAATTTTAAAAATTGGGGGAATCATAGTATGAATATTGTCAAAATTGAGGGAAAGAAGTATGATTTTGAAAACATGTATGATTTTAAGTTTTCTCTATTAGGCATTGTGCACATATATATTTTATTTATTTAGTTAGTGTGTTATTATGATGAAAATATATTTTTACAACATAAAAATTAAGATTAGAAAATTTTGTGAGCCTCAAGGATAAACATTGGATCAAAATAAATAATTGACTATACCAAGATATAGAATTAATGCATTTCTTGACTTTTTCTACAAAAAAAAAAGACTAGATTAGAAGATAAGGTGTCTTGGCTTAGATTATATGAATATGCATAATTAGATAAGAGAATAAGTGTATGAATACATAATAGTAAGAGGATGATAGCAACATATATTAATTAAACATTTCATAAAGAAGAGGCATGGTATCAGAATGATGAACATTGAGAAGTGAATGTTACAATGAATGATAAGATGGGGGATGATACTAAAGGCTTATTACATGATGCATCCGGTATCTTGTGATTTTTTTGGAAACATAGGTATTGTTGATATGGAAATAGCAATTGAGAATTTTGATAAAAATTAAATAAAATTTTACAAAATGCTTAAAGAAGTAAATAACGAATCATACCCTAAGATGCAAGAGTTTTACTTTCTTCTCTTTTATTATGCAACTACTATCCGTGAAATCAAAGTGTTGGTAGAGCAATAACTCATTCAATATATCATTGGAGACACTAAAAGAGGTGTTCCATGGACATACTTTATTTTCTTCTTTTTATCACAAGGCTTGAAACATCATCAAAGATTCAGGTCTCAGTTATACAAAGGTTCATGTATATTCCAATAATTGCATGATTGAAGAAATGATAGCGGGTCAAAAATATATTATAAGCATTGTAAGTCATCGTTGTACAAATATTTTGAGGATCAAACTAATGATGATTGTCATGAAGTATGAAAGAGACCTGCTAAGTTGGTTTGGTACTTTCCTTTAAAGTCAAGATTATAATAAATTTTTATATCAGCAAAAATAACTCCGGACATAAGATGTCATGCAGAAGGTCATGCACTGGATGGAGCACTAAGACACCTAGCAAATAGTATGGTTTGGAATAAATTCAACCAATAACACCCTAACTTTTTCGCTAAAATTTATAATGTACGGTTGGATCTGGCTTCGAGTGGGTTTATTATTTTCTAGAAAATGAGTGTATCACACAATACATGTCTTGTGGTATTAGTTCTATATAATTTATCTCTATAATTATGCATAAAACAATCATCACTCATATTATCTATACTCATTAATGGTCCAAGAGGGTCTGAAAATAATATCGATGTGTACTTACAACTATTGATAAAAGAGCTAAAAGAACTATGAAAATCAAGCGTATCGACATATAATGCAAGTAAAAAATAGAAATTTTGCATATGTACAACATTGATATGGACCATTAATGATTTTCTTGTACATGTATATTTATTTGGATTATGACAAAATACCAACAAGTTTGTCCTATATATGAGAAGAAGGTGTATCTTAATGATTGAGATATAATCAAATGTTTTACTATACATATTATCGACAATTCTTACATTTTGATTATAAGTTTCAATTTAGTAAGACTTCGCTCAACGGAATATATGAGTATGTCTTCCTCCCTCTCATAAATCCACAATTAGATTTTTGATATTGAGAGACCTAGCCATCTGCGAATATTTGGTATGGGACCAATACTTACTCAAATTTTTGAAAATTCATCCAAATCTTCACAAAAATGAACAATGCTATATCTAAGTATAGGTCATTTTACGGGTTGAGATGACTAATTATCATGAGATATATGAGATGCTTAGGTATGACTTTTAGGCTATGCAATCTCAGTTAGTTGGTCAACTTAATGCTTCAGCCTCACAAGTTTTCAGTCCTATAATCACCTTTTTTTCAAAAAAAAATTGTGTGAAATGATACTTTCATTGTATTTTAAATAGTGCTAGTAATGATAGAAATTACTATGAAATTCATGTCATAGTAGAGGGGTTAAATGAAAATTTTAGAAGTTAGAAGAAATTTTTAGAGATATGAGAAATTTCAGGATATTAAAATTTTTCAAAAAATTTTATAGGGAGCATAAAGGAACTTTCGTGTTTTTTTTTTTTTTTAAGAAAGGGATTTTAAGTAAATGTTAATGTCCGAAGCCAGACGGGATGGACAGTACCGATTTTGAAACATGAGGAAGCACATGGTCCCAATCCACAACCCACACAGCCTCCTCTGAACAGAAAACCGCGGATATTAATACCAGAGAACACCTATAAAACTCCTCGTCTTACAACAATGCCACCTGCGACGATGTCTCAACTGCACAAATCGCTTTAAGATCCGTAATTAAATTATTTACAAATCTTGAAGTACATTCAACGTCTCGGGTTTCCTTTGTCCTACACAATACAGTGAAGGGAATGTCTCACTCCATGTAGCAGATAGCACACGGATTTCCCCGTCTTCCAGCACACCGAAATATATCCCGTCCGACGTCTCTGTCCATCTTTGCCTCCACGTGTATCGTCCCTATCACATTGAAATCTAACACGTGGTAATTCTAATGGGAACAATATAGTGTTTCCTGCTCAATACAAACAGCCAGAACCAACTCTATTTTCCCCATGAGGATGCCTCTGACCCACTGGCCAGTTTCCAGCTCCCTCTCCGGAAAATCGGGACCCACTGACCTTTCACGTGTCAAATTCCTGATGGATGACTGGCATCTGGATGGTAGGCCCCACATTGTTTTCCATACGTGTCTTAGCTAGTTCCAACGGTTAACTGTTCCGTGTTTTCTGTTAAAAACCAAACACCCGGTATTTGCCCGAATCCGCCTCCATTTTCCGTCGCCGAAGATCCCGATCTCCGCCCCAAACCCTAAAAGGGGCGTCTTCTGAAGAAGGCGAAGAAGAAGCTCGAAAACCCTAGCTCCGGGTCCATGGCGAGGAGGCTCCTCCTCCTCCTCCTCCTCCCCTCTCTCCCTTTCTTCTCCTCCCCGCTCTCCGACCCCCTCCTCGACCGCCAGGAAGCCCAGCTTCGCCGCCTTGAGGCCCTCGTCGACTCCCTCTCCGCCTCCGTCTCCCGGCTCGAGTCATCCCTCGCCGGCCCTCCCCGTCAGCCGCAAACCGCCCCTCCGGCTGCTGCCGCCGCCGCAGGTGGAGTCGCCGTCACCAAGGTCAAGCCGGCGTGGTCGGACCGCTTCCAGTTCTCCGCTGCCGCCCACCTCGAAGCCGAGCCCACCTGCGCCGCCGTGCTTCCCTACGAAGACCTCGAGGGCCTTAGCAAGTACTTCGCCGTCGGTGACTCCCGCGGCCGCGTCTACGTGTTCTCCTCCTCCGGTGATGTCTTGATCGAGCTCCCATCGCCGTCGGAGTCGCCGGTGACGGCCATGCTCGCCTATCTTTCTTCTCGCCGCAACGAAAGTCTTCTTTTCGCCGGCCACTCCGATGGCTCCTTGGTCGCGCACCGTCTCTCTGAGACCTCGTCCGCGGCGGACGAGTGGTCTGCGCTTTCCCTCGGAAGCACGCGGCCATTTGTGCGCGCGGCTGCGCGGGAGCTCGACTCGCCGCCGGTGCTTTGCCTCGAGGTACACCAGTTTGGGCGGGCGCGATATGTGCTCGCCTCGGACGCCGGCGGACGGATCCGCGTCTTCACTGAGAATGGTACTCTCTATGGCACCGCCATCACGTCTAGCCGCCCACTTGCCTTCGCCCGCCACCGGCTCCTCTTTCTCACGGAGACCGGAGCTGGCTCCCTTGATCTCCGCTCCATGGTGGTACGCGAGATTGATTGCGATGGCCTCAATGGCACCCTCGCGAGAACCTATTCATTTGATGTGTTAGAACGCTCAAAAGCATATGGATTCACATCCAGTGGTGATTTGATTCATGTTGTGCTTTTGGGTGATGTTGCAAACCTGAAATGCAGGGTGAGAGCCATCAGGAAGGCAGAGATCGAAGATCCTGTCTCAGTCCAGGCCATTAAAGGATACCTCCTTTCTGTTAGCCAAGATAGAGTCTTTGTCTACAATGTGTCGTCACAGTACTATGGTAGGGCTGGTGTGCCGCGGCCTTTGTTCTTCGCCACTATTCAAGAGATCAGGGCGCCCATCCTGAATGCGCAAGATGGAGTCTTTTCCGTAAGCAAGCCTTTCATAGCTGCAGACCGAGAGAAGCTTGTTGTTCTCGGGCTTGGCGGTGGGTATGTCGGGATATATAGGTCTAACTTCCCAGTGTTCAAGTCTGAGACCAATGCTGTGGTGTGGAGTGGGCCGGCCTTGCTGTTCCTGTTGTTCTTGATTGGAATCTGGCAGTTCTATGTCAAGAAGAAGGATTCTCTGGGGTGGGTGCCAGAGGAGTCATTTAACACCACCACCACTGTGGCCTCCTCTAGCAGTCTTTTGGGTGCTGGGCCGACCGATAGGGGTTTTGGGGATGCTACAAGGCCTGGTGATCTTAGGGAGTTGAGAGGTGGGGCACTCAGAGGTCCTCCAAGAAGATATGTCTCACCACCTTCTCGGTATCCAGGAGGATCAGGGATTCCATACAGGCCTGCTTCTGCTGATCCTGTTTTCAGAGGGTCCGCAGAGTTGAAGTATAGAGGGCAGAATATTGAATCCTCTGCTTTCCCGAAAAGAAGGGAACCATTGTTTCCCCCTGCTCAAGTTGCAGAGGATCATGCAGAGTAACACAAATGTACTTTGGCGTATTGAATTTTGAGCAGAAGATCAGCACGGGTGGAGGAGGTTTCAAGCGTTTGGGGGTAGTGATGTTGAGGCTGTTGAGGTTGTTGTGTATCTTTAAAGCTGTTGTATACTCAAAGCAAACAAGTGTGATACAGGAACTCATTTTCATGCTAACAAAGATAGACGGAGTGCCTGCATTCACCAATATCGACTTTCTTGACATTTATGAAGGGAATACTACTTACAATTATATGGAGAGATTGTCTTCTTTTTTGACAAATTGCTGGTCATAAAGGACATAGTTCATTCATTTTCCTTTTTTTTGGATTGACAGTGGTACAGCTACTAGGATATGAGTAGACCCCCTAATTGGTCTGTTCCATTCAGAATTGGCTAGCAGTACACTACATCTACCAAACTTTCTTGTTTTGTGGCTGCTGGCTAGATTTTGTAGATTGTGAAGCATCATGGTTCTGAAGTCACAATGTTCACAATAGACCACCATCAGTTTGGACTGGAAATTATTGATTTTATGAACCTAAATACCAGTCTTTGCATTCGCGTTGCCTTTCGAAGATTTGTTGTTTAGGTAGTATCTGTAGGTGAACACTTGTTAGTGCTTTGCACATTAATATACCTAGTTTTTACAAAAAATGTAGTAATACAGCTTGTTGCCGGTGACAAGTTCTGTGTTTCCTAATGCATCTGATGTGGGGATGCATTATATGCATGTTTCAGCATCTTAAATTCCTATTTTTGATTGATATCTTTATCATGCAACGCCCTGTTTCATATTGTTATTGATGTCCAAATGATTTGCTCAAGGTATCCATGTCAAATTGTGATTCTTATTTTTTTTAGTATATGAATTTATATCTTTATCATTTGCCTTATGATTGTGTTGATGTTATTGAGATTCAATCCTTTAACTGATTGTCTGTTGCTTGTGATTTACTGGGGATCTGAAATCAGAAGCCCAACATCAAACAGCTTCTACTACATGTTGCAAATTTTGTTGTTTTAGAGATGCTGGATTTTGTTAGGTTTCAAACTAGTACTAAAATTGTGGTATTTCCAAAAGGTTGTTCTTGGCCCTGACGAGGCTGAAGACTTCATGAACCTTGATTCTAATCCTATCATTTACTTTAGTGTATGCAACTTTTTTGCACAGATTATATCCTATAGACCAGCAGTTCATTATTTTTTGCCACATAATCTACTAGGTTGTCAACTTGTTTTCTTAGGTTCCTACTTCGCTTGATGTGAGAATGTGCTAGAGGTATGTTTTGCATCTTATATTCAAATATACCATATTGTATTCTTGTCTAACATGACTTTTATAATTGCCGTTTACTTCCTAGTGAATGCTCTTTATATTAGCCTCATATAGTATTTCTTATAAAGTTATTTATGACTATGATCTTTATTGTTTGCCTTATGATTTTGTTCATGGATTTGAGATCACAATTTTTAACTGAATATAACCTGCTTGTGATGTTTTATTTGATCTGAAACTTGAACTTCAAGGCCTCACATGGTAAGTTTGTTATCACAACATCTCAGAAGACATGTTGGTAAGTTGTCACCTTGAAACAATACCTCTTGAACTTTTATGCTCATACTTCAACCTGACAGTGGCAGTGTTGGAGAGGACTAGTAGCAAACAATGTTGTCATCTGTGGGTAGGATCCTTTGACTCCCTAATCTCCTATGTTATATACCAAATGTGCAAAATTGTGTCATAAACTTTGGGATAAATACAAGTACCTCCATAAAATGTCATTGTAATATAGGAACTCCTGAATCTGAGTAATAACATATAATAAACCCTGAGATTTCAACTCCTTTAGAAAATTCCCCACCTTGATGTCACATTGTTAAATCAAGGTCTAGGTTAACTTATAAGTGAACTATATTGACCCTAGCATCAAACATGATTGACCAGCCCTTGAATGCTAGGAAGAAGAGGATTACCAGTCCTTTCTTAGTTCCAATTTGGAGATTTCTTGTGGCCAATCTGCTCGTAGATGTATCTTGCAAGCAATCCATTTGATGCCAGATTGCTTCCAACCTACATTGTTGACCTCTTTCTTTATTCAAGTAAAAAGCAATTTTATTGTTAAAAGTCTAAAACTTTGTATCGAAGTATATTCCAAAGTTTCCCAATTAAACATAGTCTGATCGGATCTTTATTTTTTTGGAAAAAAAAAAGAGATCAAACTTTTAGGGGTTTTATGTAATCGCTGAAATATTAGGGTTCGGATGTAATCATGGCAATTTAACACTTTCATGCTCCATGAAGTGCATCAGTTGTATAAACATGGAGTCTGATTTGGCAATAATGAAGTTCAATAGACATCTGAAAGTCTCCAACACCATGGTATGTTGTTTGCTTGTGGAACTTGTATTTTGCTTTCCAGTTTTGCTTGCACGCTATATGGGTGTCCTATGATATTCTGGCGATACCTACCCAAATTTGAAGTCAAGAGATAAATCAACTTTGGCTGTAGTCAGGGCAGGTTTGAGCGTATAGAGGTATGCGAATGTTTGGACATGTGATCCTCATTTTTTTAGGACGACATACTCCTTGAAAAGAATGTGGTTTAAAATGGGGATTATGTGTATCGCCTTTTCAAATCCATTAAAAAATTTCAGAACTTTAACCCTTTCTTGTATTGTCACAATTGAAGTTAGTGGATATCCTATGTGGGCATCCAAACAGCCCCCTTGTGTTTCTACTTTCTGACATTAGTATTAATTATCTATTTGCCATAGGCTGGAAGCAGCCAAAAACAATACAGTAGCTATAGACAGTTTTGCATCATGTTGGTATACTATTACACATCTTCAATTTTAGTGCTATCTATAGAACTTACCTTTGTCTGGCATGAGTCATAATTCATGTCTAGCTTGGTCTAAAATGATTGCATTAAATATAAGGTTTCTGTCACAATTTCCTTTCCTTGATCTACAATACGGTCAATCATTTTGTTGTTAGGGTAATATCATTTTCTCAATGTTTTGATTTATTCAGCCCTAGCTAATCACTAAGAGAATATATGCTGGTAATTGTTTCATGTGTTGGACATTCAAATTGTTCGGTTTTTTGTCAATTTAGCACTGATTAACCAGCAGTCTTTGAACTAAAAATGCAATTAGCTGCAGGAAATAGGCTATTGGGACTAGGGAGAATATCCAGTGAACCAGCAAGAGGCACTCCAATTTAAAGTTATTAGAACCCAAAAAAATGTATTATTTGATCTTCATTTGATCTTTAGTCAATGGATTGTTACTATCGAGCTTTTAAGTTTTGGCCCATCCATTTTGATTTTGGATTATTCCGCAACATTTTGGTCTAAAATTTGATTTCAGACTTCAAAAATATATTATTTCACAAGGTACACTTAGCCTAGATGGTTAAGGTTTTCATCTCAGGTTAGTGTGTTTCCGGTTTGAACCTGTCCTATTGCATTTAAATTTTTTACAACTTTAAGTAATTATCATAACACAGGTGGCAACCCATGGGGCTCTCTTTTTTTTGGTAGTTCTCATCCTGATTTGGGTCCTGTACATTTGGAAGCGCCGAGAGTGCAAACCAGGCAAGAATTTCTGCTTAGTAATATCCTTTGCGAGTTTGCTTTTCACAGGCCTTACATGATAGTATGTTTGCTGTTATGCTACCTGTAAGAGACTGAATTTTCTTTTCATAGTTCTCCTCACACTGGTTCCGAGTCCCATCAGAATTTTCTTTTCCAGTTATATTCCTAGTCTTGATTTCTTTTAGACATTTTTAGGTGGAGATTTGAGATTTCTTCTATATGGTAACTGTACAAATCTTGCGATTGACTTAAATGCTTTTCTATACCCCATGTTGTGTCATATTAAATGTAGAGTTTCATTTGGTAATGATAGGAATTTCAAATGGCGCCTGCAAATTATCAACAATATGTTGTTTGCATGCTGGAATCTGTATTTTGCATTTCAAATTTGCTTGCACTCTTTTGGGGCTGTATGACTTTCTACACAGCTTATCTAAGAACTGCCTGAATTTGAATTTTGAAAGATAAAATGGCTTTGGTTCTATTGAGGATTTGTTAGACAAATTGCAGATCTATTGACTTGATATGGACTGGTTGTTACTATAATATTTTGGAGTTTTTTTTATGTTGATTTAGGGAAAGCAATTAGCGGTGCTCACAAAATGCAGTGATAACTAGAATTGCAAATATTAGCGGTGCTAATGTAGTGTCGCTAATGATCAATGGTGATGCTAAACTAGTGTCATCGTTAATTTAATTATAGGGTCGCCAAATAAAATTGGCAGTGTTATTGTTAGTCAAAGGTTTATTTGGTGGTATTAATTAGCGTGGTCAATTCTTCACTTAGACCACATTCCTTAGCACTGCCAAAGGATTTTTCATGCACCAATTTTCGATATATTCATCGGTGTTGAAATCCTGTAAATATTTAAAAAACCCTGTAAATATTTTTCTAAACATTCTAACTTAGAAAATGAAAATACAATATCTAAAGTATAAGTACTAGACAATTCATTCACAAAGAAATACAATTCATGTTTTTTCAAGAAGTTTATAGCATTATAATTCATTTGAAAAAGAAAAAATAATATCACCCCTCCATGCCCTTGTCTGTCTATTGTGCTCTCAGTTGTTGACTCATAGATGGTCTTCTCAAATAGGTATATAAGAATATAAACAAAAGTTAAAAATGTATACAAACAATAATATATATCGGTTAACAAGTCTCATACTCACTATCCCATCCCCTCCCTTCCCTTCCTCCTCGTAACCTTTCGTGCTCATAAACCAAAAATATTTAACATAATAAAGTAAATTTTTAAATGCATTTGTACCTTAATAGGCTGGGAAGTGGAAGGAGTCGTCCTGAAACTAACTTGGCTGCCACTAATATCGCCTTATTGCTAGGATTATTATACCTGTAATGTCTTTAATAATTTTGTACAAGAAACATGCATTAACATAAAAAAAATTTTATATAGCACAAATTAGCAAAAATTGATTCATAACTCGAATTGTAGGGTATCCCAGGATACGGTTCGAGGAAGTGTATCAAATATCTTCTTCCTGAACTTCGTCATTACTGCAGTAACCTCCGTTTGGATCATCGTTTGCACTTGACTCTCTGTATATTAAGATTGCTCGCCTTACGAGGATCTGCAAAAACACTCAGAGATAGTCTTAAGAGTTAGTCTTATACCAAACGTTCACACTCGTCCATCTCTATTAGGTCCAAATACTTAATCATGAATCGCGTTTTGGATGGCTGTATTCGAAAGAGAGTTTTTCGATTGATACTATCTTAATTAAGTGATCCTCTCCTATAACACGATCAATACAATTATAAACATTATATAATTTGAACTTATATTGTGCCAAAAAATAATTATAATACTTACTATGGTGGTTGCAGATGCTGCATCGATGGATTGTTTGTCCTTTTTGGTATGGAATACGAGTAAGACATCTAACTTGAAAGGTTCAATTCCGTTATACGTCTCAAGCTATAACATTATGAATGAAATATATATAATAAAGTGACAAAATTTTTGATTATATATTATAGGTTATATATCTCAGGCCCAAGTTGGCAAACTCCTTTTGTCTAAGAGAGTAACTCATCATTTGATGCTTTCAATATCTTCGGTTTTACTGACTCAAGTCCTGAAAGAAAAATATAAAATTGTTAGGATAACATATAGTGTTAATGATAAATACTATTCATATTTCAATAATCAAGACTTTAAAATTGTTATAATGTTAGGTGTGATAAATTAGTTCCACATCAGATATTAGATATATATGGTCTAATATATATAGTGAAAAAAATTCATATCCCATGAGTTTAAGCTTTTGGGATGGTTTGGTGTCCGACCCACTATATTATTTCGCTTCGACACTCTTTCGGCTCCCCCAACAAATGGTATCAGAGCTTCAGGTTCGAAACTATGCAAACTTAAGATTGAAATTACTGTGATGGTGCGACTGAATTGAGTCGCATGTTAGTTTCTCTTAAAAAATCAAAAGAATGAGGCAAAAACTCGTTGGTATGGATCACACGGTGAAACTGATCGAGTAAAAGAGTTCTTGATTAAGAGTGTTAGAATTGATGTAGTTGAATCACAACTGAAGGGAGAGATTGTTATAATGTCAGGTGTGATAAATTAGTCTTACATCGAATATTGGATAGATAGGGTCTAATATATATAGTGAAAAAGACTCATATCATATGAGCTTAAGTTTTTGGGATGATTTGATGTCCGACTTACTATATTATTCCGTTTCGACACTCTTTTGGCTCTCCCAACATAAAACAATACCCAAGCTTCTCTCGTTTGCCAATGTTTGACCAGAATGTGCTACTGGTCTTTATCTATTCTCTAATTTGGACAAATAGTAAGTCTCGCCAGATTATTCTTTCATAGGGTGAAGTATTTGTTTTTTACGTCCACTTTCCAATCTTGCTAACGTTTACCAATAACTCGCATGACACTTTTTTTGTTGTGTTCTCTAAATTTGTATTAGCCTAAATAGGAAGACATTATAAAAGTTAGAAATATAGAAAATATTTTAAATAGATTTATTTGAGAAGACATAATATATTTAATATTGCCTTTATATTTACCCAAATTTATTCCTTGTTTTCTTGAGGCACAGCTAGTTAGTTAGTGTAGGTTATAGATAACTTGTTTCCATCTTTTGCAAAAATTCTTAACTGGGTCAAGAGCCATGCCGAATTCTTTTTAATGACTTGATGGTAACTATTGATATTGAGATTTAATCTAAATCCCTCAATATCCTAAACCCCTATTGTTGGGACCACGACATATCGTACTAATGAAGGTTGTAGAATAACCTGTAATGTAAAATGAGTTAAGAAATTAATTTGCTATACTAAAAATATTGAATCAAGTAAAATACGAAGTAGATAAAATATACCCATATGTTATATACCTCAATCATGATTGAGATGTGGCTCCTGATATACCTACTTTGGAGGGGCAAAGTTTGTGCTATCATCGTTAGAGTCCCTATCGGATCTCCACTCATCTCAAACATCTCCTCCATAGTCTCTACATCCTGCAATCTCTACACCATATGGCCTATAAATCACCTCCTTCCTTTGTGATTCATGCTTATCTGTAAGTAAAAAACACGTTGAGATAACGAATCAAAAAAATTACAAAATAAATATATGATAAACAAAAGTGGAATGTGGACGAAATACCTACAAGGATGACGAGCATAAGTAATGGAGAAAATATTATAAGAACAGTACACCAATCCAATTACCTGAAATGTAATGCAATAAAAAATAACTTCAGTGCAATAAACCAATATAACAATAAACAATACTAAATGTAAATAACTATGCGTACATAATCTGGATCTAACATGACAATATTATTTACCCATCAAATTCCATAGCCATGAAATCATCATTGTCATAATTGCTATCATATTTGTCATCTTATGAAAGGATTTTCTTTTCTGTATCAAATCCACTAGTCATATTGTCACTTTTATATTCTTCTGCATGTAGCTGATATAAATCAATGTATGGTGAATCTATCATAATTCTTTCAATATTTCTAGTTTCAATTTCATAGTCAACATTGTCTCGTTAAAATGCAAAGCAAAGGATATCTTACCTAGATAAAATGGCAACAATGTTGTTTCTCGTGCGATACAAGAGATTTACATTATCCTATAATTATGGGAAAAAACTGAAAATATTAAAAAAGATCTTTAGAAATCATAATTATAGATTGCATGAGCACAATATATGAGTTGTTATTGTTTCAGGAAATGTGAAAGAAATATAATGTGAAAGGTTAAAAGCTCAATGCCAAATAGTAGAAAAGAGAATGGTCATAACCTATTTTTCATAACAATCAAGATAATTCAACTCCATAACACAAGAGAAGGATCAATATACTACGCACAGGCTTCATAATTGCACTTCTATTCAATCATGGAAAACAAGGGATATAAATACAATTAATTGCTCCATCAAAGCAGCAGAATGCCAAATTACAAGTCCAATGAAGTTGGCCATGTAATTGAAAATGTTATTCCTTGGTTTATAAAGTCCAACACTACAAGGATATGGACATGAATCACAGTAACACCAACTCGCAAGTAACAAATAGCAACCATTATCACTAAAGGAAGCTTTAGCACTCATACTTAAGATGAATAACAATATATATATTTTTTTGGGCTTTCAAAGCATAGGGATCAAAATATAAACATATATAAGAGGAGCACAATAGGTTTCCTTAAATGCCGCAAGATTGGTTGTGATTTGGCTTACAACTTGAGTATTTTCATCAAGAAGATTTCTTGTTGTTGCATCTATCGTTGAAACTAGGGAAAAAAATGAACAGTTAATATCAAGCAACTAGGTTGATGACTAAGAATACAAGAAGATAACACAAATATAGCAACAAAATTTTTCACAAATTAAAAAACATGGTAAAATTTTTAAGTTATCAAGTCAATTCAGAGCCAATGGTTGCTATATTCTGTAGATTATAAAAAGAAACAAACAACAATAAAAATTTAACACGTGAAAGACACAATCTGGCAACAAGCTTGTGAATAGCTTTGATACAAAAAAAGTATAAATATCTTTTGAACCTTTGTGAAAATAGAGCAGACCTAGCATGAAAATAGCGTTGCATTATCCGAATAGAGTACACTTAGGGAAAGATCAGCTCTAAACCTCTAGATCTCGAACTAGGGCGAGGTGGATCTTTGAGCATTGAGGCCCAATAGTGATGAATCTTCAAGCTACAACGGTGTCTGGACAGCTGCGACAGGTTGGAGATGAAGGACTCTTGGAAAACCACTATCGGAGCGCAACTGTGGGACTGTCGGAGCGAGCTTGACAAAGCTGAACTCGTCGTTGGATCGGGCCTTTTAGCGCATCAATGCCGATGCTAATTTTATTAGGGCCAACATTGTAAGCTTTGGCGGCACTAACATTAGCATTGCGAATATTGGTGGTGCTAAGTAGTTAGCATAGTTAATATTGCATTATGGGCGGTGCTAACCACTTAGTGCTATCAATTATCCTAGAAACACCAATGCTAATTTAGCGCTAGTCCTATAGTGTTGTTAATGCCTTGAATAGTTTTATCTGCAAGCAGTATTGCTTCACGTTGATAGTGTCATGTGTGGAATTTATTTTTATTTGAAATGAGTTATAATCTATTAAGTTATACAAGTTTTATCTAAGATGAGTACCTTAAATCTGATATTTCTACTGCTGTTTACTTTCCAATATCTTCATAATATTGTGGTCAAGCTATTGCATTGAATTGATGTTGTAGGTTTTTCTCTCAATGCGGTGCCATAATTATGCCATGGAGGGAAAGTGGGTACTCTCTTTTATTAATATTTTTTATATTTGAGAGTTGAACATGAAACAACATTACATCTCAAACATTTGGCTTGGTGATTGTACTATTTTTCATATGTGAGAGGTCATTGTTTGAGTTTTGATAATTTCTATTATTCTCATAAAATGAAAAATATTGTTTTGTAATGTCAATATTCTACCAAAAAAAATATTATTTGATTGCTTTCTATTAGAAACTAGTAAAACTTTAACTTTCCAAATTTTGTATGTTTTTTCTTTTTTTTTTTGACCAACTAAATTTGTCATTAATAATTTTGTGAAAGCGAAGTTCTGACTCGAACTTTCACGTATGAGAGGTAGGTTCTTATATTTTTTTTCTTTGTTTGTGAAAATTTATATTTTCAAATGGCAGTATTGCAACAACAATTGACTTCAAGTCTATTTACTACTAGAGATTTGGAGTTTTTGCAACCTTTGAGTCTAGAAGATTATATTATCAATTTTAGATATTCATTGTCGATTTTATCTAATCTTTCATATTGACCTCTTGAGTTTTTCGGAATTGCATATAGTTTATTGCTAATGTAGGACAACTATATTCTTTTTATAATAAAATTAGAGATCCAATCCAAGTTGAATTCCAACTCCAATTATAATCCATCAGAATTGGTATAACTGCAATCCGAAGGCTATATTTCCTAGAATATTCATCCAAATTCAACAAATAATTATCCATTGAAAAACTGAGATCAATTCCTATAATTTTCTTATTTACTATTTTTGTTAATCTGGTACTTATTATTGGTCAAAATTAGGGTTTATTTAGGAGTTTGAGTGAATAACAATCCCAGCCCAATAAGTAAGAAGATTTAGATTTTTTTATTTAAGATATGTTAAGTAGAATTTTTGGTGGAGTCTAATTTTTTTTTTTAATCTATACCAAGTAGAACTCTATGTTTATTAGAAGACTATATATACAGGCTAAGGTTGTAATAAAGAATAAATATTTTTTATCAATAATATTATTTTATTTTGGATTTGTTCTCTTTCATCTTTCTTGTGGATTTAAGGATCTATCATGGTGAAAAGACAGTAATATTCTCTCTATCTCTTGTGCCTTTCCCCTGCTGCATCAAGTGGTATCAGAGCAATATTATTCCTGAGCTCAACTCTATTGATTGTAGTTGGTGGCGACAATTTCATGAATGGTGATTTAGGAGATTATCAAATTCAAGATCTAATTAAACAAAATTTTTTTACTTCTATCACTAGAAAATATGAAGCTTTGAAGCAAATTGGAAATAAAAATCAAGTTTGTCAATTGATCATCGAAGAGGCTTACAATTCGACATCTTGGAGATTATCATATGAGATAGCTTTTT
Organism: Trichopus zeylanicus subsp. travancoricus; assembly: GCA_005019695.1. NCBI lineage: Eukaryota > Viridiplantae > Streptophyta > Magnoliopsida > Dioscoreales > Dioscoreaceae > Trichopus > Trichopus zeylanicus. Next base: position 469,006 of record RXID01014616.1, on the reverse strand, counting down.
CAAATTGACTTTTTAATTTTCATGGATATGAAAATTTTTTTGATTGTGTAGAACAATTTAAAAACTTATTTAGGCATCTAAAGGTTCCTGAGATAATAAAAATTAAGATTGTTGAATTAAAACTCAAGGAGCAAGCTTCATCATGGTGGGAGGAACTTTAATAATAACGTGCAAAAGAAGGTCATCAAAAACTCCAAATATAGTTAGAGATGCAATAACTTTTAGAAAGAAATTTTCTGCAAGAGAACTATTTTATTCATTATGAGAAGGTATATACCAAATTGAAGCATGATATTCAAGAAAAGATAAAATTCAATCTAACTTATCAAAAATTTCAAAAGAAAATTACAAATTTTGAGATAAATCATTTAGAGGTTAGTGTTGTTATGGATTCTACTACAATTTCTTCGTATATTAAATTTTATTTTCTTATAATGATGAATGCCAAAGAAGAAGATGATAGTAGAAAAGTAATTTTAAACACCTTTTCTATGGATGAAGCAAGTCCAAACGAGTATTTGTACATGCCTACTAACAATTCTCAAGAAAATCTCAGTTTACAAGAGAAGTCATCTGTACATATTGATAATTTCAATCAAAGTTGTAAAGTTACTAGATATACAAATCACAATATTACCTTTGAAGAGAACCAATTATCTTATCCAAAATTTATTAGTGAAGATGTAAAAATGGCACAAAATTTTTCACCACTTAAGAATGATGAATAATACCTTATTTTAGTTGTTATTCATCATACCCAAAAGTTTATTATAATTATTCGAGATGCAAAATTGAATATAAAAACTTACAGGTCATAAATACTACTTTAGGGGTTGAGCAAAAGTGCAAGTACCAACTAATAGCAGAGAAAAATAGGTTGATGCATTGAAAGAATAAGGATCAAACAATTGATATGTTTTGGCAAAGTCTACTTGGTCTTCATCATCAAGTTTTGTATTGAAAAGAGTTCGAGAAGAGCACAATTACAACAATGGAGACTTTAATCTTTGACTTAAGAATAAGCCTTTTACAAGTGGAGGGGTCTAATGTAGGACAACTACATCCTTTTTATAGTAAAATTAGAGATTCAGTTAAAGTTAAATTTTAGTTCTAATTATGATCCATCAAAATTAGCATAATTATCGTCTAAAGGCCATATCTCTTAGGATATTCATCCAAATTAAATAAATAATAATCCGTTGGAAAGCTGATATTGATTCTTATAATTTTCTTGTTTATTATTTTGGCTAATTTGATATCTATATTGGTTAAAATTAGAATTTATTTAGGAGTTCAAGTCAATAACAATTCTAGCCGAATAAGAAATAGGATTTAGATCTTTTTATTTAAAATATATTAAGTAAACTTTTTGGTAGAGTCTAAGTCTTATTTTTAGTTTATACTAAGTAAAACTCTAAGTTTATTAGAGGATTATATATACAACCCAATGTTGTAATAAAGAAAATTTTTTTCTATCAATAATATTATCTTATTTTGGGTTTGTTCCCTTCCATCTTTCTTGTGAATTTAAGGATTTATTGTGGTGAGAAGACAGTGATTTTCTTTCTATCTCTCATGCCTTCCCCCCACTACATCAATTGTAGCCTTGACAATTATTGCAAAATGTTTTTGCAAATTTGGAGTTTGGATTAAGACTTTGTTTTGATAATTTGAGTTATGTCATGGTCAAATGTTGATATTAAATAACAAAAAAAAGAAGGAAAGAGAAAGGTTGATAACGTTAGAACTTTCCTAGCATATTTGGTTATTGTTTGGTTAATCTCAATGTAGGGAGTTCTCTATTCATAAAATTTTACGGTGAATTATACTCCCTTATTATTGACCCTATACCTCATAGATAAGTTAGAAAAAAAATTTTGCAGCCCCCTTAATTTTTTTCTTTTTATCACAACAAATTTTCTTCATTTTTTATCGATCTCTATGCAAAATTAATTGTCCAATTGTTTGGCCAAACATATAAGCGTGTATAAAAGAGAGGAGGTGTTCACTAATTGGGAGAGATGGAATGAGCAAGCGAATAGGTAAGTATAGAGAGCCAATAATCTGACACTTGCGGGTGGATGAGTGAATGCACACTATGGGAAAAAGGGGTTGAAAAAAAATTTTGAGAGGCTCAAAAAATTAAAAAAAAATATTGGACTAATAAAAAATTTTAAAAAATGTAAGGGGCTGATAAGGAATTAATCGTAAATTAAATATTGATTGTTGATTTGAATAAAGAATTAAAATTAATTTTGAGTAGATTAAACCTCCACATTTCATTATAAATAAATAGTTATGATTTGCTTTGATCTTGAATTGTGGTGTATTGGGGTATTGGATATAGATACATGATATATAATCTACAATAGCAGCCTAACCCATTTCATAGTACAAGCTAAGATTTTTGAAAACTCAGGCAATGTTTGCAAAAATTAAAGTTTGTGAGAAGGCATTTGCAAAAATTAAAGTTTGTGAGAAGGCATTTGCACTAAATCCATTTATTTATGAATCAAATGTTGGTTTGAGAGTTGTACCGAAGGGCATAAATGGGCTAGGCTCAGTTTTGGGTGGTCTATTCAATTTAGAACAAATTTTTTAGTAGAGCTTGACCTGAAGCTTATTTTTTAATCTCATATACTATCAACCAAGTTTTATAATTTATATGGATTTCCACTAATATTCACATAAAAGCTATCAAGCATATCTGACACTGACTCTGAGGCACTGTAGATAGAGTTTATTTTGTTGCTAATCTAATGTAGCATGGTATTACTAAACACATTGAGGTTAATTATCATTTTGTTAGAAAAATGCAACTCATAGTGTCTTATGCATTGAGTTTATTTTTAATGATAAATTATTTGTTAACATTTTAATAAAAAGAGTTGTCCTCCATATAATTTTTCTATGTAAGAAACTCAATTTGATTTTCACCATTGTGTTCCAAAGAAGATAATATGAAAAATCAACAATTAAATTAATCATATTATGTTCAACAAAAAAAGAATCATAAAAAAGTGATATTTCATAGTAATTTTGGAACGTGAAGATTTCTTTACTTAAAAAAATATTATATTGATGGTAAAATATATTTTTGTATATTTTATATTTTTTATTGTTAATTATAATATTATAAATAGATATACAATCCTGATGTACATCCATTAAATTCTACATCTTTTATATTCTTTACATTGACTATCCTAATTATATCCATTTATTATGTGTGAGAGGTTATGTTCTAAAATTATAAAATAAAGTATCGTATTCGTTATAGGATATAGGTTTATTTTTCAGATGTAAGAAAATCAACATATAATTGGGATTGTCCCTTTAGTGTGGGCAATTAGAATCAGACTGGGGTGTTTGTCTTAGTCTTATATTTCTTTAAAAAATTATTAGGACTCCTTATGAATGGCCTATAAATGGCCGATAAGTAGTACGATACAACTATAATACATTATGAATGCGCTCTTCAATTGGTTTAACATCAAGAAACTGTTCTAATTGCATGACTAATGCCTCATCAAATTCAAACAAATAATTCTTTTTTTTGGAAATTAGAACAATTCATTCTTGTTTGAGAACTCCCCAATCCTGTCATTTTGAATTTAAGAAAATAATTTTAGGTGAACGTTGACACTTGAAGAAAGGGAAAGTTTCCAAATTCCTCTGAAAGTCTCTCTAATTTTTTGATTTTTTATTCAGCCCCTTCGTTTTGTAAACGTTATAGTAAAAAATCTAAATGGTAGTATCCAATTGTATTCAATTATTGTAGGACCCGCAAAATTACCTTCCGAGCATCTAGCCTTCTTATGTCTCCGCAGCGACCATCTTAGAGCTTGCGGCGATGCTAAGTAGTGAAGACAAGGAGATGCTGGTGTACCTGACGAGACGATGGATGATGGCGGATGAGCAACAGTGCAAAAGGAAGATCAAATGGCGGAGTACATTGATCAGTGCTACATTGCGTACTACTCCATTTTGAGGCATTCCTCATATTTCAAAAATATCTCTCCAAAGTGTCAAAAATATTTTTAAAAAATTTTCAACGTTTTTTCCTAGTGTTTATGAAATACGGATAAAAAGATACATTGCAAAAATTTTGACATTTTTTAAATATCAAAAAAATTTATTCTCAACATTTTTGTTGGTATTTGCCAGACGTTAGGCAAAAAAAATATTAGTAGCATTTTCCCACAAACATCGAGAATATTCTGAAAAATACTAGAATTATTTTTTTTTAAAAAAATAGGTGTCATGTATTTTGAAACACATAATATTAGGAATAAAAAAATTCTTAACACACATTACATTTATATAATAGTCTGAAAATTACAATTTATACTGACAATTTTGATCTTATCTATCTACTTGGAAATCCATACTGAAAATTACAATGCATAGGAAAATACAAATGTTCTTCAGACTAAGTTAATTAATTATAATACTTATTTGCTGCCTTTCAGTTGGAAGGAGAAGAAACAAATCGTTTTTGCAATACATCAAAAACTTTAAGTTTGAAAAGAACTTGTAAAAAAAAGAAAGAGTTACATGAATGATAGGGGGGTAATGCAAGTAAAATCAATGACTAAAACCCTTAAAAGTAACTCTCTTCACTTTTTTATCCGGATTTGAAAACAACATTGGCAATGTTAAACTACAAAAATAAGTTGTCAATCATAATAGAGAAAGAAAACACAGAAATTACTCATTTACAACTATAAAGTAAGAAGGGAAGAAACTACATGATAAAAAAAATTAGAGTAGGCAAAGAAAATTTAATAATAGTAGGCATAGTCACATCAATCAAACATAGAAGTAACTTATGTAGAATGACATATCCATGCAGTACTATGAAATCATGAACTTATCACCATTTAGATGTATTCATTATGAAGTTATGTCACAAGAATAACACAAATGAATAATCATGACTATAGTAGCCCTAACTCCTTTGCATGTAATTATAGATCCCAAACTAACTCTGACCCTCTTGCAAAAAAACAAGAATATAAAGCATGAGATTAAAATATATATTGTCAAGTAGGTTTTCTTGAATTTTCTGAGGTATCAAAGAAGCAGATTGAATTCCTTCCATGCTTGCCCTTAGTTGTAGGTTAGTTTACATTTTCCGAAACCTGTTTAATTTTGTACATATGTATAGTCATGTTGGCTTTATGGTGTCTCGAATCCGGATTTTTCGGATAGTTTTAATTATATTAAGAAGTTATTTAGTGGGCTTAATTCTTATCTAGATTTATATTCTACTAGAAGATTTAAATTAGTAGAAGTCTTATTTGAGTCAGTCTTCTACTTTGACTCAAATATCATTAGGCCACATATATAAATACACCATTGATGTAAGGATTTCAATATAAAGTGAGAGAGAGATACATAGATCAATACTCTCAATACGTCTTCTGACGGTTAGGTTACTTAGTCTTTTGTGAGAGTTGGTGATATTGGAGTTTCGTTTCCATCGTTGTAATATTCTCTTTTCTCTTCACATCAATACAATATTCTCTGGATCGTCTTTCCCACATATATCTCTTGTGTGCTATTTTTTCTCCTTTTCTGTTTTTCCTCTATATCGTGAATTGTGGTGGACATCGATATTTTCCGCAACAAGTGGCATCAAAGCTTGGTTCAATATGTCTACTACGAAGTTCGATATAGAGAAATTCAATGGAAAGCAAGGATTCCCTATTTGGTAAGCAAGAGTTCATGCAATTCTTACTCAACAAGGATTGAAAAATGCATTGGAGGACGTCAAGCCTGAAGATGTCGCTGAAAGTGTCTGGAAAAAGCAGAAGGCTAGTGCACATAGCACAATCATCCTCAGTCTCACCGATGAGGTACTCTATCTATTTCTTGATGAAACATCACCTTTAGAGTTATGAAAAAAGTTAGAGAAACAATATATGAGTAAGTCTATCTCAAATTGAGTTTACTTAAAGCAGAAGCTCTTTAATTTTTGAATGAGAGAAGGTACGAATATAGTTATTCATCTTAATGCTTTCAATAAATTTGTCTCTCAATTGTTAAGTATTGATGTTAAAATTGAAGATGAAGACAAGACAATTATTTTATTATTGTCTTTATCTCCTTCTCTTGAGAATCTTAAAACTACTCTCATGTATGGGAAGGATTTGAAATTTGACGATATTTCTACTGCCCTTCTATCTAATGAATATTTGAAAAAGATTGGAGGGGATATGTCACACTCAGAAGCATTAATTGTTAGAGGTCGTACTAAAGAAAGATCAAGGACAGGTCGTTCTAGATCCAAATCCAAAGAAATAAACTGCAGGTATTGTAAGAAGATGGGACATACAATTAAAGATTGTTGAAAGCTCAAAGTAAAGAAAAAAAGAGAATCTTAATCTAAAGAACAAGCCAAAGAACAAGTATCAGTTGTTGAAGGGAGTTTTGATGATGATTTTGGTAATGTTCTCTCTATTAGTTCTAATTTTGATCGTTACCATGATATTTGGATTCTTGATTCTAGTTGTTCTTACCACATGTGTCCTAATAAGGATTGGTTTGAAGATTACAAGTCTTATGATGATGGTTTAGTTTTGATGGGTAATAACAATCCATGCAAAACTATTGGAATTGGAACAATCAAAATTAAGATGTTTGATAATATTATTAGAACTCTTACTGATATTAGACATGTTCCTGATTCGAAAAAGAATTTGATCTCTTTGGGTGCTTTGGATTCTGCTGGTTATAAGTATTCTGCAGAAGGTGGAGTTCTTAAGGTTGCTAAAGGCTCATTGATAGTGATGAAGGGCCTAAAGCATGGAAATTTGTATGAGTTAGTAGGAAAAACCGTTGCAGGTGGAGCAGCAATTTCTCAAGCTTCTTCTTCTGATATGACCCACTTATGACATATGCATCTCGGTCATATGAGTGAGCAAGGTTTAAGTGAGCTCAACAAAAGAAAATTACTGAAAGGCCTCAACTCATGCAAATTGGATTTCTGTGAGCATTGTCTCTATGGTAAACAGTCCAAGGTAAAGTTTAACACCGATACTCATGGCACTAAAGGCTTAATTGATTATATTCATTCTGATGTGTGGTGCTCTCCTATTCCATCAAAATCTGGTGCTCGTTATTTTATTAGTTTTATTGATGATTTTTCTAGAAAAGTGTGGATTTATTTTTTTTATCACAAAGCCGAAGTGTTTACTGTTTTCAAACGGTGAAAAACTTCAGTTGAAAAAAGAACTGGTAGAAAAATCAAATATCTCAGAAGTGATAATGGCGGAGAGTACAAATCAATAGAGTTTCTCAAATTCTGTGAAGATGAAGGCATCAAATGCCACTTTACCATCCCAGGTAAACCTCAACAAAATGGTATGGCTGAAAGGATGAATAGAACCTTGTTGGAGAAAGCACGTAGTATGCTCAGTACAGTTAATCTTAATAAAGATTTTTGGGCAGAAGTAGTCAATACAGCATGCTTCATTGTGAATCGCTCTTCTCAAACAGCCATTAATTGCAAAACTCCTGAAGAGATATGGACTGGTCAACCTGCAAATTATTCTTCTTTAAAAATTTTTGGTTGCCCTGCTTATGTGCATGTTGTCAAGGATAAGTTAGATGCACATCCCAAAAAGTATATTTTTCTAGGTTATGCCAAAGGCGTTAAAGGCTATCGTTTGTGGAATCCTACTATTTCAAATGTAATTATTGAGAGAGGCATAGTATTTGACGAAAGTGTTATGCTAAAATCTCTCAAGAAAGGTCCCAATGATATAATGCAAATGGAGGTAAAGCATGTAGTTCCTTCAGAAGAAGATATTCAGGGTATGCCCGACTCTCAGGAAAATTCTAAAAATCAAGTTTCTGAAAAGACTCCACTTCGAAGATCTCAAAGAAACATAAAGCCACCTGAGAGGTATGGTTTTGAAGATATAGTAGCTTTTGCTTTAGTTACTGATAATGGTGATTCTTCTACCTATAAAGAAGCAGTGCAGGATAAGAATTCTTCTCAGTGACAAGCTGCTATGAATAAAGAGATGGATTCCCTTCAAAAGAACCATACTTGGGATTTGGTGAAATTACCAGAAGTTAAAAGAGCAATTGGTTGCAAGTGGGTGTTTCGAAAGAAAGAGGATTTCTCTGAGATAGATGGTGTTAAATTCAAAGCCCGTTTAGTTGCAAAAGGATATTCACAAAAGGAGGGTGTTGACTTTAATGAAATTTTCTCTCCTGTGGTTAAACACACATCTATTCGTTTTCTACTTGCTTTAGTTGCTTTTCATAATCTTGAGTTAGAACAGCTTGATGTCAAAACTGTCTTTCTGCATGGAGAATTAGAAGAACAAATTTTTATGCAATAGCTTGAAGGGTTCATCCAAGAAGGCAAGGAAAATTTTGTCTGCAAGTTGAACAAATCACTTTATGGTTTGAAACAATCTCCAAGGCAATGGTATAAAAGGTTTGATAGTTTCATGCTGGGACCAGATTTCATCCACTGCAAACATGATTACAGTGTTTATTTTAAGATGCATGCCAATAACTCATTTATTATATTGTTTCTTTATGTTGATGATATGCTTATCACTACTCAAGACATATCTCTACTGAATGATTTAAAGTTTAAAATGAAAAAGAAATTTGAGATGAAAGATTTAGGTGTTGCAAGAAAGATTCTCGATATGGAGATTGATCGAGATCGAAAGCATGGAAAATTATGGCTCAAACAGAGCAAGTATCTCGAGAAGATTATTTCTTATTTTCACATGCAGAATTCAAAATCCGTCAGTACTCCTTTGGCATCTCACTTCAAGCTTTCAACTCAACAATGTCCTTCTATAGATGAAGAGCATGCATAGATGGAGAACATCCCATTTTCAAGTGCTGTTGGAAGTCTAATGTATGCTATGGTATGCACAAGACCTGATATTGCACAAGCAGTCAGCGTTGTTAGTCATTACATGGCAAATCCAGGAAAAGAGTATTGGCAGGCCGTGAAATTGCTATTAAGATATATCAAAGGTACTCTTAATATTGGTTTATGTTTCGACAGGAACACAGTGCAAGAGGCCAAAATTATTGGCTATGTTGATTCAGACTATACTGAAGATCTTGATCAACGCCGATCCCTCACTGGTTATCTTTTCACTCTTTGTGGAGGACCTATTAGTTGGAGGTGTACGTCACAGTTAACTGTAGCATTATCTACAATAGAGTCTGAGTATATGGCAGCTAAAGAAGCTGTCAAAGAAGTTCTATGGCTAAAAGGTTTAGCAAGTAAAATTGATTTTTCTCAACATGTTTTTTCTATTTTTTGTGACAATCAGAGCGTCATACACCTTACGAAAAACCAAATGTACCAAGCCAGATCAAAGCATATAGATGTCCGATTTCATTTTATTCGGGATATTATTGAAGACGGCGAGATTTCTTTACAAAAGATTCATACTTCAAGAAATCCTGCAGATATGTTGACGAAGGTGATTCCAATTGATAAGTTCAAGCTCTCTTTGGACTTGATCAATATTCAAGGTTGTTGATCCTATCCCAGGAGGTAATGGCAAAGACATCAATTGAAGATTCAAATTCAGAGAATAAAATGATTCGAGCCAAGGTGGAGATTGTTGGCTTTATGGTGTCTCGAATCCGGATTTTCCGGATAGTCTTAATTATATTAAAAATTTATTTAGTGGGCCTAATCCTTATCTAGATTTATCTTCTACTAGAAGACTTAAGAAGTCTTATTTGAGTCAGTCTTCTACTTTGACTCAAACATCATTAGGCCACATCTATAAATACACCATTGATGTAAGGCTTTTAATATAGAGTGAGAGAGATATATATAGATCAATACTCTCAATACGTCTTCTGATGGTTAGGCTACTTAGTCTTTTATGAGAGTTGGTGATATTGGAGTTTCGTCTCCATCGTTGTAATATTCTCTTTTCTCTTCTCATCAATACAATATTCTTTGGATCGTCTTCCCCACATATATCTCTTGTGTGCTATTTTTTCTCCTTTTCTGTTTTTCCTCTATATTGTGAATTGTGGTAGATATCGATATTTTCCGCAACAGTCATATGAACTAACAATATATAATAAAGAAAAAAGTTGTTTTAAATGAAAATATATACCATAGAGGTAGCAGTGGGTCCACTACTAATACAAATCTCTAAAAATGCAAAGGCATTCTGCAACCTCACTATAGTCTCCTGAAGAGGAGAAACCTATGCTTGTATTTATTTTTGTATCTCTGCTTGTACAATTATATTTACTTCAGCCTTTGTATAACAGTATTTGTCATGTGATTCTCTGAAGGTACTCTTGGATACTTATGTGGGCATAAGTCCTAATGAAGGTTTGTAGTCAATCATATCTCTCATGACCAAATACTCTAGCTTGAATCTCATTTTGAGCCACAGTATCCAATTAAGAATTCTCTGGCAACTCTAGTCGTAGTAGTTTAATTTGGGCCTATACATAAAAGGCAATGAAAAATGTACATAGATTTTTCATTAATATAATGTTAAAATAAATTATGAAAATATTCTCACTATTACTGCTACGGATGTCTTGCCCACCGGCTTTCCATTTTTCCTCTTATGGGATGCCAAAAATACCTTGAGACTAGAAGGTTTGGAACTAGATTATTCTTCCAATCATGAAAAGTGTTACATGGAACAAACTTGATGATATATTATATAAGAATAAATAACAATGTACATCGATTTCATGTTTAAATATAAAAATATCTCGACACTCAAATTGACATAGCCTTTGTGACCTAGAAAGTGACCCATCTTATATTTTTTTTGAACTCTTCTATTTTCTCACCTTTTTCCTAAAAAAACAAGCACATTATTGCTTTAATAGATTAACATATATGAAATTTTAAATATATAAAATTCAAAGGGATAAAAGACACTCAAATAGCTGAACGTTGCCAATATGTCACTAAAAGGGGTCATTGGTCTAGTTCAATCATGGATGATAGGCAAGAGGTAAATTGCTCCGATTAGTTCTTGAACAGTGTGAAATACTTACTCTTCACATCTGTCTTTCAATCTCACCATCTCTTACCCAACAACTACATTATGAACTTTCTGCAATTCTCCTCTAGATTTGTATTTTTTTTCGATAAAGTGAAAGATTAATACGTTAATATACAAATATACAAATAGAAAAATAAAAGCATAGTATTAATATTACTTTAATATTTTCCCAAATCCTCTTCTTGTTTGCTTTTGGCATTTCTTGCCAATTAATATAAGTTATGAGTAATTTGTTACCATTCTTCGCCATTATGACTAATTAGGTGGCAAGTTTTGCCAATTCTCCTCGATGATTTGGCCATATCAGTTGACGGTTAATATAAGCTAGTATCCTTCTGTGCCCCAAACTTCAACAGGCCTACTAGGCCCGCAGCATGCTCTACTTGAAGAAGTTGCATTGCTCGGACCTAAAAATAAAAATGTATAAATACATAAATGTATCACTCATAAGATGATTTGTATGAATATATAAATTCAATTGAAGATTGTTCAAACCTTCATTATGATCCATCTCCTGATCCTCTGCTCTATGGAATCCATGCTATCTCTATTGGAATCTGAATGTGAATTATCTTCTGATGAGAACTGAGTCTCCAATAGTGGTCCCTCTATCTCCATATTTGCAAGAGCGACTTAGACAATCCCAATATGTCTCCTTGAGTGAATCATTTTAATCTGAAATCAGAAAAAACACATTGATCAATATAACAATATATATAATAAATTAATATATAAATATAAGAAATAAGACTAACAATCATATTAATACTCATTTTTGTTTGTCATAAAATCATCATTTTCAATATCATTGTCATGATCACTATCCCCAAGGAGATGTCCTCTTCCATTTTATATTTATTACTAATGGATTTGTTTTCTTCATTATCCTCTATACATTGCCGCATGGAATAGAAAAGAGGCATGTCAACAATTATACCTACAATATCTACCCTTATATTTTTTATGTCACATTCCTCAAGATGTTGGATATTACATGGTTCTACCATTGGGTCTTCATCACCAGCATTAATTGATTCATCATAAACTATGTTCACATATTTCTAGTATTGTCCTGCCTAGTTTTGATGATAAGTAAACTATATTTAATATCACTTGAGTTGTATTTTAGCCAAAAGATTTAAAGCTATTAAGAAAACATCTGAAAGCTTCAAGAAAAAGGAAGCGCGATGGTGGATCAACAAATGTGACTTGAAGAGATCAAGAGATGGCTCAAAGTGGCTAAGAAGGTGGCTACTGCAGCTTGAAGATTTGAGGACGATATGGTAAAACAAAGGCAACTCAAGAGCTTGGCTTTGACTAAGTTTACTTTTCTTTTTATTTTTAATCAAGTCAACAATTTACTTAAGATAAATTATTTAGTGTCCAATGTCATATAGATTTCTGCAGTAAGCTCTTAATAAAGCTTTTTTGACTAAACCGGACATCCACCTTTGAATTGGATGACTAGTTGAGTCAGACTAAAAATTCAAATTCAATCATATGCAGAACCGGACGATCGATTTATAATCGGACATTCGTTGGTGATTCATGTTTTGGTTTATAAACCAAAATCAGATGCCTCATTGGGAACTGGATGCCCTTTAAGCTCTAACAAAATTGGACGCCCGGTTGGGCTGTGGGGCAATTCTAATAAATTGAATTAGATGATGGGTTATCTATGACAAACATTTGATTTAGATTTTTTACACAATTAATAGCTAATTTTTTGATCATTGGAGCAAGCCAAACTGTGGGATCTCACTCTTAATGGCTGGTTTTGACTCTAAAGATATAAATAAAGTGTAAGGAGCCTCACTTAACAATTTTTACATCTTCTAATATTTAAGAAAAATGATGAAAGCTCTTTCTATTCTCTAACCATTATTGAGTTCTAAACTTTCTAATCTTGAGCAAATTTTCATTGTCGTTTATCTCTTTCTTGAGAGAACTTTGTGTGAGCTAAAATTGTAAGATTTGCTTTCATTTTTTTTACTTGTATTTTACTCCAAGGTTATTTGGAGTGATTGAGAGACTCAAACTCTAGTTGGGAGTTCATCTTATTGATTGGTGCAAGAAGAGTTGTATAGAATTGGTTTCACCAATGAAACAACACTCTAGTGGAAAGTTGAAGTCCTCAAGATTAAGGCAAAGCTCATAGAGTAGGAGAAGTTGGTCTCCAAATTACATAAAAATTGTAATGCACTCTATTTCTTTTCTTGCTTAATTCAATTACTTGTACTTGTCATTATTTGAGAATTGGCTTTGAATTGTGATTGGTATATTGAATTGGTTTTGATTTATTGAAAACATTCTATTTATTCTCAAAACCTAATTCACACCCCCCCCCCCTCCCATCTTAGGTGGTCTTTGTGATTTCAATTAGTATTAGAACTTGGTGCTCTTATTTTTCGGTTTAACCACTTAGAGTTTTTTGATTCATATTTATGAAAAATTTTGGTACTTCACCATCCTTTCGAAAGGGGCAATCTACTACTTGTCCACCATTATCAATGATACTCATTTCAATTATTAGAGAGCCTAAATTCAAATTTTCATAAAAATCAGTAATTATGATCTATGGTGGTTTGTAGACGAAGGATACACTCTACCCACCAAAATAATTGATGGGGTGGATGTACCTAAACCCAAGGACAAGTGGAATAAGGTTGATAAGAAAAATAATTATTTAAATGTGAAAGCAATAAATATCTTATATTGTGCTCTTGATCCATCTGAATTTAATCATATTTGTATTTATGAGATTTCTCATAATAACATTGTCTTGAGGTTACCCATGAGGGTGCAAGACAAGTAAAAGAATCTAAAGTGAATATATTGGTTAACTAATATGAACTTTTTAGGATAAAGCTAAATAAGTGTATCACATAAATGTTTACTTGCTTTGTTACTATTATCAATACTCTTAAATCTCTTGGTAAAGCTTATACTAACGATGAGATAGTTAGAAAAATTTTGATATGTTTGCCTAGGACTTGGGCTCCAAAAGTAATGGCAATATAAGAAGCTAAAGATCTTAATACACTACCTTCGTAGGAGTTTCTAGGATTTCTAATCACTCACGAGATGACAATGAAAGACCAGATCTAAAAGGATACTGAAGACACAAAAAAGAAGAATATTGCTTTTAAAGCCAAAAAATCAAGTAGAGAAGAAACGAAGGATACTGATGAAGATATGTCACTTCTAACAAGAAAATTTAAAAAATTCTTCAAGAAGAACCACATGCCAAGAAAGTCAAGAAAAGATGAGAGGAACAACCCAATTATGAAAGAAGAAGAAGACATGCTTACATGCTTCAAGTGCAAGAAGCTGTGTCATACGGAATCAAATTGCCCTCTCAACAACCAAACTGAGAAATTCAAGGCAAAAAAGAAGAAGGCAATGGTGGCAATATGAGATCATTTCAAAGAGGAGAGTAAGGATGCCTCATCTGACATTGAGATTGTGAACTTATACCTCATGGCAAATGAGGATGAGATATGTGACTTATCCTTTGAGGAATTATAAGAAGCTTTTGAAGAATTATTTTCAAGACATGAAAAATTGAGTATGAAGTATGCTTCATTGAGAAAGAAACTATCTGCACTTGAAAATGACTTTGATGCTTTGAAATCTTCTAAAAGTACTTGCAATTGCAAAGAGGATATTGATGCACTCCAAGTAGAATATGATATTTTGAAATATTCTAAAACTACTTTTGATTGCCAAAGTGATCTTGCTATGCTTAGAAATGAGAATAGTCATTTGAGAAGAGCTTTACAAAATTTTTCATGTAAATACTACTTTCAACATAATTCTTAAAAGCCAAAGAAATATTTTGAATAAATCTGGTTTAGCCTTTTTTTTCAACTTATAAGGTACTAAAACTACTTTGGTAAAGGTTTCAACTACAACTCATTTTCATTTAACTTGTACTTATTATTGTAGAAAAGGGAATGTCTCCATTAGTTGCTCAATTAAGAGAAATCCTTCTCGTAAATAAATATAGGTACTTAAAAGGATAATTTCAAAATTTAAGAAATTCAAGCTAGTTTAGGTTTCCAAAACTTCTCTAGCATGATTATTGTTGGAGTAGCGAGAGATGGCCCATGAGCTTTTACAAACTATACCTTATGATCATTTTCTAGCTAATATGATATAGATAAATAATTTTATCTCATATTTCTTGTATGATTATTTGCATTTATGTCCTTTTGCATACTTATTTTTTCTAACCTTGAAGACCCATAATTGAGAATGGGTACCAATCCAATTTTAATGTGTTAGTTGTGCCTACACTCCAAGAAGAAAAATAAGAAATAGTTCCTTAATAGTGGATGCTCAAGACACATGACGGAAAATTCATCAATGTTCAAGGAGTTGGTAAGCAAAGATGGAGGATTTATTCCTTTTGGAGATAATGCCAAAGGTAAAATCATTGATAAAGGTGATATTTCTATTGGTTCCTCTCTTATCAAAGGTGTACTTCTAGTTGAGAAACTTAAACATAATTTGTTATCTATTAGTTAATTATATGATAGGGGTTCTCATGTATTGTTTAAATCTAATCACTATACAGTTAGATATAATGATAGCAATAATATTGCTTTTGTAGGTCATCATGATAGAAATAGTTATACTATCGATCAAAATAACCTTAATATTGAAAAGTATTTTGTAGCACATGAAAATCATGAATGGCTTTAGTATAGATAATTTGGACACACATGTATGGATATGATTGCTAAAGTTAACCAGAAGAACCTTATAAGAGGATTATCCAAAGGTAAGATCATCAAAGATCAAATATGTAATGCATGCCAAATAGGAGAGCAAGTGAAGTCCTCACACAAACCCAAGATGGTACTATCAACTACAAAACTGATTCAACTTCATCACCAAACTTGTTTGGACCTATATGGATTATAAGTTTAGGAGGTAAAAATTATGTCTTTGTAATTGTTGATGATTTTTATATATATACATGGGTTATATTTCTTACAAATAAAAGTGAGACTTTTGATGTACTTGTTGGTTTTACAAAACATATTCAAATAAAAAGGGTTATTTGATTTTCAAAATTAGAAGTAATCATGGAGGAGAATTTAAAAATCATCTGTTTAAATAGTTTTACATCGAAAATGACATTGAATATAGTTTTTTGGCTCCTCACATTCTATAACAAAATAAAGTTGTTGAAAAAAAAAGGTCTCTTCAAGAGATGACAAGAGTCATGCTTACATATCTCCCTACCCAAGTATTTTTGGATGGAGACCATAAACATGGTTTGCTACATCTTAAATAGAGTTTCTATTTGACCAATAAAACCCTATTTAAGTTGTGAAATGAAAAAAAGTCAAATATTACATATTTTCATATTTTTAGATTTGAATACAAAAGATCATTTATTAAAATTTAATTTCAAAACTTTTGAAGACATATTTCTCAGTTATTCTATTACTTCAAGAGCATTTAGAGACTTCAGTAAGTCCTATTTGATTATTGAAGAGTCTACTAATGTTAAATTTGATGAATATAACCCTTACTTGAAGAAAAAGATTACTAATAATGATGCAGAGATCTCCAAGAGGATGGGTGATTTGCAAATATGTGAGAGAAAGGAGAGTGAGACTAGCAAAGAGTTAGATGAGAAAAATATTAATGATGAAGATGATGAGTCAAAGGAGTAAGAGCATGGCAAAGAGTTACTTAAGGAATGGAGATTCAAGAGAAATCATTCAATAGATCAAATTATAGATGATGTTAATCAAGAGGTAAAAACTCATTATGCTACTAAGTTTAATCTCAATCATATTGCATTTCTTTCTCATATTGAGCCCGAGAACCTTGAGAAAGCTTGCAAAGATGAGAGTTAGATTCTTGTTATGCTAGAAGAGCTGAATCAATTTAAGCAAAATTATGTTTGGGAGCCTTGTTTAAAGACCAAATAACTATGCAATTATTGGTACCAAATGGGTTTATTGGATCAAGCTAGATAAAAATAGCGTTATGGTTAGAAACAAGGCTAGATTAGTAGTCAAGGGTTTTAACCAAATTAAAGACATTGATTTTTAAGAAACTTTTGCACCCGTTGCTCATTTGAAATCTATTTGGTTTTACTTACATTTGCATGTTATAAAACTTTCATGCTATTTCAAATGGATGTCAAAAGTACTTTTTTAAATAGCCTTCTATCCGAAGAAGTTTATGTTGAACAACCTTCCAATTTTTCAAACCATATTTTAAAATTAAAGAAGGCATTAAATGGTCTTAACAAGCTTCAAGAGCTTGGTATGAGAGACTACGTTCCTTTTTTATTTCAAATAATTTCAAAAAGGTTGCATTGACACCACATTATTTTCTTTTGAAAATGCATGATGAGATATTAGTAGTACAAATCTATGTTGATGATATTATATTCAATGTTACTAATGAAAATATATGTGAGATGTTTGCAAGCACTATGAAAGATGAGTTCGAGATAAGCATGATGAAAATATTGCACTTCTTCCTTAGACTCCAAGTACAACAATTGAAAAATAAGATTTTCATCAACCAAGCTAAGTACACTAAGAAGTTACTCAAGAAGTTCAACTTGGATGAAGCCAAAGCAATAGAAATTCCAATGAATCCTTCAACCAAGTTAGACAAGAACAAAAATAGTGAAAAGGTTGGTGAAAAGCGGTATAGAGGTATAATTGATAGTTTATTGTGTCTGACTACAAGCAGACCCAATAGCATATTTAGTATTTATTTATGTGCTAGATTTCAAACATCCCCCAGGAAATTTCATCTAGTTATCATGAAATGTATGCTTAAATATCTTAAACACACACTGACTTAGGATAAAAATAACTATACCGAATGTCATGTGGATAAAAATAATACTAGTGGTACATGTCAATTTCTAGGAAAGACTTTAGTCTTATGGAGTTCTAAGAAATAAAATTTAGTAACTTTTTCTACCGTCGAGGCCGAATATATAGCCGCAAGGTGTTGTTGCTCTCAAATCTTATGGATGAGGCACATATTTCAAGATTTTGCTTATGCTTTTTCAAATATACTAATTTATTGTAACAATACTAGTGTTATTAGTTTGTCCAAAAATATAGTATTATATTCTCATTCAAAATATATTAATATTCGCTATTATTTTCTTCGCGATCATATTTTGAAAAAGAATTTTCTTTGATTTTCATTAAAATCGGTCGTCAACTTACTGGTATTTTTAGAAAACCTTTGGACGAGACATGGTTTAATTTAATTTGGAATGCAATTGGTGTTTCAGAACTTGGATGATTTACTAAGTGCTTCTGAAATTAGTTCTTTAGTGTTATTTTTGAAGTTTACATGACTCTATAGTTCTATCTAAATCGGATGCCTGATTGATGAATGGACGCCCAGTTCTGTATTTTTTGGTTAGCCAAAATTCACTATTGGATGTCCATTTGAGAAATGGATGTCTAGTTCAGGAAAATGTTATGCTACCAAAATCACTGTCAAATGCCCGATTCATTAAACAGATATCCAATATGTGTAGATTTGGCTTAATTTTGAACTTTAAAACCCTAGCTGTAGATCATTTTCACATCTTCTTAGCACATGATGACCTCCAATGACTCACTCGAGCAATCCATCATGGTTCTATGGCAATCCAAGGTTCCCTCTTCATGTTGGCCCATCTCCTTTTGATCTTTCTCCTTCCCCCACTTCAATTTCGAGTTTCTCTCCCTCAATGGCCAAAAAGATCAAGCACCTCGCCTCCAAGAAGAGAAAAGATAAAGGATCCTCTTTCACACCTGGTAATGCTAATCTTCGACCTGAATTTGCTTTCATTGATCCATTTACCATCTTCCAAAACAAATTTGCTACTTCTCACATAGTGGTTCTTTGTATGGTTTATTTTAGTGATCTTTTTTCTCTAAATCTTATACCACTATTTGCATATAAAGGATGGCTACCATTGATCACTGATAATGAGATATATCATAATCATGATGTTCGTGTCTTTTATGCTAATTGGTCCTTTAATGAAACCTCTACCACACTAGAGACATCTTATAGGGATAAAAATGTGCTTTTGACACCCGTAGTATTAGGAGCTATATTTAGGGTTCCTATAGAGGGGGATTGACTAACTTGACATGCAAATGGCCTAGCTACCTTCCTTCATATGTCTCGATGGTTAAGGTCGTATTTGAGGGAAACTGGGGCGATACCATGAGAAAGCTTCAGTTGAACCTCCTCCCATCTCAAGCCTATATCCTTAATCAGATTCTTGCCTAAACCATCATTCCGAAGGGTGGGAATTAGGACAATATTTCCTACACTAAGCTTTATCTCATTTATTGCTTATTGACTCAATATAGGGTTTAACTATCACACCTTATCCTTCACCATATGGGCCACTATATTAGACATTCACATACTACCCTTGGTTACCCTGAGATCATTACTAGAATCCTAAGAAACTTTGGGGCTCTAGTACTTACTCATGATTTTACCCTCTATCACTCCTTCACCTCACCAATTCCTTCTCTCATTTTAGCCTCTTTTGGATGGACTTTAGCAAGAGGAATGGTATTTGGACTCGAGGACCTACTAGAGACACTAAGGAGGATGAGGAGTCTGATGAGGCAGAGCACAGCTAGTAAGCAGGACCTACACGAGTTGGATGATCACATACCACATCTGCAGGCTCTGAGGCTAACTTCGTTGCAAGGCTTTCACATCTTGAGGATATAGCTTAGAGCACAATCAAGCAGGTGACCCAAATTCAAACTTTAGTGGATGAGTTTTGCACCTTCTTGGATGGGATGTCAGAGATAATTTGCACCCTATTGGACTGCATGACTCCTGAATAGACTACTGGATTGAGTCCCTAGACTCAAACTTTATTGATTTTTGAGTTTTGTGAATTATGACTAAGTCGTGTGGATTATGATCATTTTCTCTATGTGGATGGTTTTAGTGTTTTGAACTCTGGATTATGGTTTATGGTTTGGTGCTTTGTGACTTGATGTTATGATTATATTATGAATATTATTGATGTTTTTCTTTTCTCCTAGATTTTCCAATCTTAAGAATGCATTAAGTCAAGGGGAGCTTAGTACATCTTATATATAGGTTGTGGCAATATTGACTTTATTTCTATGTATCATGTTAGTTGTGATAGTGTTTAGATTGTATATAGGTTGGGTTCTTTAATTTATAGGGGAGACTCCATCCAATTTCAATCCTATATAGTGTCTTTTTTGTTGATGTCAAAAGTGGGAGAAAGCTATGTTGATTTATTGACATTGTTATGCTTATGATCATATATGTGCTTTATGCTCTATACATGCTCTATACATGCTTACTATGCCATTACTTGCACTTTAAATTTTAGGTATTCCTTTTGGGAGTATCATCAGAAAAGGGAAGATTGTTGTCTTGCCCAATTTTAATGATGAGCAAACTATATTTAATATCTTCCTAAGTTGTGCTTTAACCAAAAGATTTAAAGCTCTTAAGAAGACTTTTGAAAGCTTCAAGGAAAAAGAAGCACAATGGTGGACTAGTGAACATGATGTGAAAGATCAAGAGATGGCTCAAATTGGCTAGGAAGGTATTTACTACAATTTGAAGATTTGAGGATAACACGGACAAAGTCAAGGCAACTTAAGAACTCAACTTCGACTAAGTTTAGTTTTCTTTTTATTTTTAGTCAAGTCAAAAATTTGTTTGGAATAAATTGTTTAGAATCTAATGTCACATAGATTTCTATAGGAAGCTCTTAATAGAGCTTTTTTTATTAAACCATATGCCTGCCTTTGAACCAAATGAGTAGTTGAGTCAAATTGAAAATTCAAATTTAGTCCTATGCAAAATTTAGATGACTGGTTTATAATTGGACATTCAACTAGCGATTCAAGTTCTTATTTATTAACTAGAATTGAATGCCCGATTGGGAATCAGATGCCCGACTGGGGTTCAAGTTCTAATAGAACTGAATAACTAGTTGGGCTATGGACTAGTTCTAACAAACTAGAACCTGACGATCAATTATCTATAATGGACGTTCAATTCAATTTTTTTGCATGATTAACAGCTAATTTTTTGACAGTTATAATGATCCAAAGCATGGAATCTCACTCTGAACAGCTGGTTTTGACCCCAAAGATATAATAGAATAAAAGGGGCCTCATTTAATAATTTTTATATCTTCTAATCTTTTAGAAAAGTGATCAAAGCACTTTCTATTCTCGAGCCATTGTTGAGCACTAATCTTTCCAATCTCAACTAAATTTTCGTTATCCTTTACCTCTTTCTTGAGAGATCATTGTGTGAGATAAAATTGTAAGATTTACTTCCATTTTTTACTTGTATTTCACTCCAAGATTGTTTGGAGTGTTTAAGAGGCTTAAACTCTGGTTGAGAGTTCATCTTGCTAGTTGGTACAAGAAAAGTTGTACCGGGTTTTCACCGATGAAACGTCACTCTAGTGGAGCATTAAAATTCTTCAAATTGAGGCAAGGGTGGTCATGGAGTAGGAGTAGTTGGTCTCCGTATTATGTAAAAATTATGATACACTCTACTCCTTTCCTTGCTTAATTTAATTATTTATACTTGTGATTGTTTGAGAATTGGATTTGAATCATAATTGGTGGATTGAATTGATTTTGATTTATCCAAAAAGTTCTATTTGTTCTCAAAACCTAATTCACCTCCCCCCTCCCCCTCCTCTTAGGTGGTCTTCATGATTTTATCTAGGAGTCATCTTCACAATCACATGTCAATCACATCATACTAGATCTTGTCAATAAAATATTTGATAATCTTGACAAGCAAGAATACATGGCTCATCAAAACACCAATTGTGCTTATACATTAAGTAGTTAGAATTTACCAATTTAAATTCAAAGTCTTCTACCTTCATTTTGACATTATTACCTACCCAATCACACTTAAAATAACATGTACCTAAGTTCATTGTTATGCCAAAGCTAAATAATGTCAGTTATAACCCTATAAAATATGACATCTCCAGATATGGAGTGCATATACTTTCGGCTTGTAACTGCCTTTAAGATGATGTCAGTATTTTGAGTCCATTGATTCATCTCATAGCTTCTTGTGCAAAACCTAAATCCATTAATGAGATACCCTAAAAACCTTTTCGCCCACTTGTCAGGCCAACAACTAACAAAGAGATCTCTTTGGGTACATGTATAGCACAACCCCTTTTTCTAAATTGGCAACAACCTAGAAATATGAATAACTAATTAATTTTTCATATTCTAAAATATTAATTGAAGAGATGGAGTACATTGTATGTGCTTACATGATCTCCAAACTATTTTGAAAATATTTTATTGTAAATCTTTTCTCATTCAAATTTTCATCCTTTGCATCATTGATCCACCTTTATTGTTTGAAAATGTGCCCTACAAGGAAATATATGCATATAATTAGTGAGAAATCACAAACTAGTATTTACTAGTGATAGTCATTGATAATGTCAAGATTGAAAAGTACGTAATAATGAGCTTGCATCTATGCAATCTCATATAGGTAATGAACCATATATATTAACCCAATTGGTTAGTCTACCACAAATTTGGATTCATTTTCATAATTTTGGGAATATGAATAAAAATTAGATTATATATATATATATATATATATTATCATTTAGTATTCAATGCATGCATAAAATTATCAAATTTTACCTCTCTATTGGATACATAGACTAATATTGCATAGGACTAGTAATTGCTACCTTCTTTGGAAATGGATAGGAAGATATTTCATAACATCAAGAATAAAGGCAGGAAAATTTGTTCAAGTTGGCATAGAGTAACAACAATCTTTTGTTGCAAACCATCAAAGTTAAATTATTGTCCATTTTTCGCATACAGTTGCCTAAAGATACTATTTATTTTAATCAGTGTTTTAGCCATATTTTTCAAAAGACAAGCCCTACCTATGATTGGTAATAACTGTTGCATAAGTATATGATAATATTGAGTTTAGATGTCTTGAGCTCAAATTGAAGTTTTAGTGGATTTGGATTTGTCTGATTTTGAATATCTATTATGTAATATTAAGAGTTGCAATCAGAATAAAATTCAGACTCAATAAAAGTTTATAAATACTCTAGTAATACATAAGATTTAGGCATGATGTTGAGGTTGAACTAGAGAGAAATAGAGAGAAGCATCGAGAGAACAAAGAGAAAGAGAAAGAGAGAGTGTGTTGGCTCTCGTGCGTGAGTCTTTTTGGTGCTTCTCATAAGTCTCTCATGGTGGTTCTTTGTGGTACTTTTTTGGAGATTCTCTTTGAAGGTGAAGGTATCAAGGCTTGGTAAAGAATTTAGTTAGTAAGAAAAAGTGAAATCTTTCTTGTAAAGTCTTATAAAGCCTATTGATAATGAATCTCTCGCTTCCTCGTGGATGTAACTTAATTTTGGATAAATGATTTATATCACTGTATCTCTTTTTTTATTTTTATTTTATCTTGTATTACTTCTTATTTCTTTTGTTTAAATAAGGTGATCTATGAACGTTCTACTATGAATCGTAATATGATAATTATGACTTTTCAAACCTAATATCATTTGATCCTTCATATTCATGCATCTACAAATTTTGATATGTAACCATCAAGTAGTTTTATATTTTTTGTAACACTGAGAAATATACTCTTTTCTTATTTGCTCATGGTAAATAAAGTAGGAGGCAAGTAAGATTTACTATCTCTTTTCTATGAATGGAGTGCCCTTCTTATTCCAATAGCCCTTAGATCTGACTGTGCATTCATATTGTCTTTTAACTTTGGAGTTTCCAATAATGTCCGCAGCATATTATCGAGAAAATTTTTCTTGATGTGCATGATGACATCAAGATTATGCCAAATTTGCAATGTGCTTTAGTATGGTAAGTTAAAGAACATGTTTATCTTTTTTTACTTGTTCCTACCCCTCAATATATCATTTGTAGTATCTCCGGTCTTTCTCCCTTTTTCGATTGAAAATAATTTTGTATATGTTCCTATCTTATTTAGTGTACTAATCACTTCATTCAGCTTATTCTCTCCAGATAGCTGAGAGAGAGGAAGACCATACTCACATGTCCCATCAAAAAATGACTTATCTAACCAAAACTTATGATCTACAAATAAAAATTGTTAATGACACATATAGCAAAATTTACAATCATACTTTAACCAATAAGAGCATATGTTCTTCGCACGGATTGGACAAGCCTTCTATCCTCTTATCATATAACTTGACATATATGCATATGCAAGAAAATCATTAATAGTCCACATCAGTATTCAACACATACAAAATATTTTTTTTCTACTTGCATTATGTACTAGCATGCTAATACATAATGCTAATACATAATTTTTTCCATTCTTTTATCAATAGTTATAAATATACATCTATATCATTTTTTAGGCTTCTTGATCCATCGATAAATATGAATAATATGAATGATGATTGCTTCATACATAACCATGAAGGTAAATTATAGAAAATTAGAACCACAAACCATGTGTTGTGTGATATGCTCATCTTATTGAAAAGGTTAAATCCATTTGAAGCTAACTATAACCGTACATTACAACAATCCATTGCAAAATCAATATACTTATTATCAAAATTCTTCCATGTCATCCTATCTACTAGATGTCGCAACAATCCGTCTACTAAATGGCCTTCTACATGCCATTATAGTCTTGATTTCAATGGGAAGTACCTAACCACCTTCATTGGTATATTATGCACCTCTTAACTATCAGCATCACCTTGACTTTTCAATCACTTGTATTATAGTGATTTATAATGCTTGCAATATATATCTAATGCACTCTTATTCCTATAAAGCATACAATAATTGGGATAAGTTTGAATCTTTCTATACCTAAGATTCAAGTTTTTCACAATGTTTCAAGCCTCACGATAAGAATATGGGAATAAAATCACCTCATGAAATGTCTCATTCAAGGTCTCCAATAGGATACTAAATGATTTCTTACTCCATCAACACTTGACTTTCATGGTCAATAATGACATAATGAAGGATAAGAATATAAAATTCTTGTATCTAGGTTACAACTCTCTATTAGCTTCATTAAGTAATTTAAAAAATTTCATATGATCTTTCATAGGAACTTCTATTGGTATTTCTCTGATTGCAACACCAAATATATTGTGCACCAAATATTTGATGTCATCCACAACTTCATTATGTACTACAACAGACTCTGCAACCTGACTATATTGTATTTTGTATCAATACTATGACTCTTCTCTATAAAAAGTCCAAT
This sequence comes from Trichopus zeylanicus subsp. travancoricus, assembly GCA_005019695.1. Lineage (NCBI taxonomy): Eukaryota > Viridiplantae > Streptophyta > Magnoliopsida > Dioscoreales > Dioscoreaceae > Trichopus > Trichopus zeylanicus. The sequence goes on along the minus strand of RXID01014616.1, from coordinate 443,645 downwards.
TAGTATATGATAAACTTCATCCCCTTACTATTAGGTGTTCGTGAATCTTTTTTCATTCTGATTATACATATTCATATAAACAATATATGAACATCTTATCATCTAATCAGTCCTTTTGTTTTTGTAGACATTCAAGAGTATACTAACTCCTTCGATGTATCTCTGGTCCAACTGGTTCTTTTTCTTGATCCGATTTTAGTCCATCGTGCTACTATAAGGTGAGAAAATGATATCTTATAGCTAGCCAAATACTTATAAAGATGAATAATACTTGAACAATACTATAAATTTTAACAAAAAAGTAAGCTTGATAAAATTAGGTACAGTAAGTATTTCATAAAACAATCATGATCCTATCCATGACATACATACAATTATGAAATCGTATAATGTTTGTTGTCTTTTCATGAGTTAATTTTTCAAGTATCCACTAATTATTTTTCTTTCTATTATTTGAATATCGCAAGGTATAGACTCTCATGTAGCCATAAAATGAATCGTATCTAAGAGTAGGCATAGAACCAAGTACTTGGGTTTAAATAGAATCAGAAGAAACACACTAATTTTGGCAACCATTGAATTATGAGGCCTGCCATTGAAATTAAAAAGGTTAGCCTACCAATTATTTCCTAGGATAAGTCTACTGATAGAGATCAAAAAGTACAAAGTGCCTTTCCCTATGTTGATCCTCCCTACAAACTCATTAAATATTGAAATCTCAATATAATACTATGTTATCATCCTCTAGTTACCAACACACGAGTTTGGATCTCCGTGCCTAAAAGTAATATGGCATCACCCCTAGAGAAAATGTGTAGGAAATGAATTATACTTGGTAGTACTAATGCATGGTTGGTAACCATCTTGTTACATGACTCTAGTTATACTTAAAAATAAATACAAAAATAACATTTCATATTTCCATTTGGTTTCTTGTTTGCCATTTGAAGTTGATGATTAGCATTATACTTGGATAGAAAGAAGTTTTTGAAAGATGAAGATAGATAGTTCATCATCTTTTTAGGAAAGCATTTATTTAGTTCTAGGAAGCAATCATTCGGTCCAAAAATAGATCTATTAAGCCATGTTTGCTCTGATCTAGAAAAAGATTTGATATCACCAACCCATCCACATTAATGTGCAGGAAATTTAATTTTATGGTTGACATTATAGATGAACTATGGAAGCACTCACCATCTTACCCTTGTCTAACTATTTATTGGACAAGAAATGTACACAATTGAAGATATTTTTCAGTTGAGAAACTAAGTTACCTGATCGGCCTCTAATGCCTCTAGAATCAAAGTAGAAGAATAAGAAAATTCACTCATGAAAGCTCAACATCAAATAGAAGAAGAAAAAAAAACTCTAAAAATTTGGAATAGAGCAAGGAAAATTAAGTTGAGAAAACTTACCCAAGATCTAGGACTCGGTTTCAAAGAGGGAGGGATGAGAGAAGGACAAAATGTGACAAATCAAAGATGGCAAGCAGTGGGTGTGGGCATAACTAGCAGGTGCATGTGGTGAGCATGACCGGCAAGCAAGGAACATGGCCAATGGGTGTGTGCGGTGGGTGTCAAAAAAATAAGCAAGCGGCGAGTGGCAGGCGCATGAAAGGGCGGCGTGCATGCAACTAGTGCAATTGACGGGTGGTGGGTGTGACCAGCGGGCAACAAGTAGCAATCACATGCAAGGGAAGCAGGTGTGTGCAATAGGTGAGATCAGTGAGTGAGATAGGGCAAGTGGGGGAAGGTATTGAGAGATGAAGAGGAAGAGAGCAACTAGGGTTGGGATTGGGTTTTTAATGGGAGAAGTCTGCATTTTTAAGTGAAAAACATTGATGAGTTCTCGATGTTTGTATCTTGCCATTTGTCAATAAATGCCGGAATGTTTTGACATTTGTTGATAAACGCCACAATTTCTAATTGTGCACTTAAACCCACTTAATTTTTATTTATTATTGTAAGATTGTTTTTTGAGTTCTTTAGCTATTTTGGATGGTCGATTGTAGCTCCATAATATTCTACTGACTGAGGTGGTGAGTTTCTGAGAAGGAGCCAAGATGTTTTCACTTATACTATGAAAGACCTATCTGATATAGATCCCTTGGTGGAGCAATAAGAACTGATAGTAACTAAGGATTACAAACTGGTTAAATAGAAGAAGAGGTACTTCACCCCCAAATATCAAAAAGTCATTGTAAAAGAGGTAAATAAGCTTCTCAATGTAGACTTTATCAGAGAATTTTGATATCCAGAGTGGCTAAAAACATGGTGATGGTAAAAAATGCTAACAAAAGGGGGAGGATATGCATTAACTTCATATACCTAAACAAAGTTGACCTAAAGGGAAACTATCTTCTACTGAAGCTAAATCAACTAGTAGATTCTATCTTAGAGCACCAACTTCTCAACTTCTTGGATACATTTTTGGCTATCACTAGATTAAGATGCATCCTAAGGGTAAAGAAAAGATATTATTCATCATTGATCAAGGTATATTATGCTACGTCGTAATATCTTTCGGACTAAAAAAATGCAAATATCACATATCAGAGGATGGTGAACCAAGTCTTTGAGTTTCAACTGGATATAAATGTGGAGGCTTATATAGATGATATGCTAGTAAAGAGTCATCGAATTAAGGAGCAACTCGCTAACCTGAAAGAAACATTTGAAATACTACAAATATTCAAGATGAAGATAAACTCAGAGAAGTGCACTTTTGGAGCAGGCTTGAGAAAGTTCCTTAGTTACTTGGTTTTGGAATAAATAATTGAAGCAAATTTGAAGAAAATCAAGGTTATTATGCATATGAATCCATCGAGCTCAACTAAGGACACACAAAGACTCATGGGTCATCTCACTACACTAAACTATTTTCTATCCAAGTTGGATGAGAATTGTCTACCCTTCTTCAAGGCACTCAAACAAAAGTTTGGGTTTGAATGGATAGAGGAATGACATTAAGTCTTTGAAGCCCTTAAATAATACCTCTCTAGACCCCTTTTACTAGTTATACCTAAACAAACTGAAGCACTCTTCCTTTATGTGGCAACTTCAGATCAATTTATTAGTTCAATGCTAGTAAGCAATCGAGATGGCAAGTAGCATCCAATATACTACATGAGTCATATACTTACTTGATTGGAGGTATGGTACCTGTTGCTAGAGAAGTTGGCCTATGTAGTTGTCCTAGCTACTCGAAAGCTTCAATCATACTTTCAAGAACATTCTATCACCATGTTGATGGATCTACCACTTCGACAAACACTACAGAAGATGGAGACCACCAAAAGGTCTCTTAAATGGTCTATAAAATGAAATCAGAACAGTTTTACTTTTGAGACTTGAAAAATGATCAAAGCACAAGGCTTGATAGAATTCATGGCGCAAGCTACCTTGTACCCTACTAGACTTGACACCAAGCCATGGAAAGCCTAGGTGGATGGCTCGTCATGTGAGTCAGGTAGCAAAGTCCATGCTATGTTGCTAAGCTCAGATGAAAGAGCAACATAATACTCAACTTGAGTTCCCCGCATCAAACAATGTGACTAAATATGAAACATTCTTCCTTAATCTATGAGTTGCACTAGCAGCTAGGGTCAAGAGATTAAAGATATTTAGTGATTCTTAGTTTATGTGTTTGTAGGAATTGAGAGAATACAAAGTGAAGGACTTAATTATGGTCCAGTACTTGGTTAAAGCATAAAAACTCATAAGGAAGATGGACGGAGTGGAGGTGTGCTGAGTGCCAAGGAATAGTAATGCAGAGGCAGACGCTTTTAGCATGCCTAGCCTTGGCTTTGCTGAACTCACAGCCACAACAATTTTTTTGTGAAAAATCTAAAACAACCAAGCTACTATACTACAATTGAGGTGAACATTGTGTGATCGAAGAACCATATTGGATGGACCCCATAGTGAATTGCCTTGGTGAAGGAAAACTACATCAAGACCTAAAAGAATTTGGAGGATCAAAAGGCTAGCACTGAACTTTATCTTAGTGGAATGAATCTTATAGAAAAGGTCACTCATTTGGCCATTTCTTCATTGTTTAGTCCCATCCAAAACTGATTATGTGCTCTGTGGGGTACATGAAGTAATTTATGGAAGTCATAGAGGTAGATGAACCTTAGCTCACAAGCTTCTCAAGAAGGAATACATTAGATGAACATGGCTACCAAAGCAATTGAGTTTGTCTCAAAGTGTGAGTAGTGCCAAAGCCATGACTTAGTGTATCACAACTCAACAATTTGTCTCCAACAAACACAAGTTTTCTCACCCTTGACTAGCGGCAATGGATATCTTAGGTCCATTTCCATTAACCTTGGGATAAAAAACATTTTTGGTAGTAGCTATTGACTATTTCACCAAATAGGTGGAAACTGAGTTATTGGTCATAAATTTTGAGAAGAAAATTCATGAGTTTTTCTGATAAAGCATCATCTGCTAATTATGCTACCATTGATGCTGGTCACAAATAATAGGAAGTAGTTCGATAGCTCAAAGTTCAAGGAGTAATAGAGCATCCTCCACATTGAGCAGAGATTTACTTCAGTGGCATATCCATAGTTAAACGGCTTAGCTGAGCTAACAAACTGAATCTTACTTTTAGGGTCAAAAAAGTACTTGAAAGAAGAAAGGGGGGCTTGAGTCGAAGAGCTACTCTATGTACCGTGGTCATACAGAACCGACCCATGGATTGCAACTAAAGAGGCACTGTTCATATTAGCATATGAAGTTGAAGCTATCAAACCTATGGAGATTGGGATGTGAACCATAGAACTGAAAAAGACCCATTACTAGTAGTTGGGAAAAAGCTCGCACAAGGGTGATAACGTATCAATGCCAAATAACTTAGTATTACAATGTCCAAGTACAAGGTTGAGAGCTACAACTGAGTGATTGGAGTATCTAGATGATAAAGCAATGTTATGCACCTGGCATGTTGACAACCCAAAAGTTTTTTCTATAATAACATTTATGATTCTCTTGTTGCTTGGTGTATGGATTAAGTTTAATGGAGGACATGTTGTGACCTAGATTATTATTTTTTTTTGTTGTGGTCATGAAGTCCATTGGCTATGTTGGGGATGATTTTTTTTTTCTTTTAGGTTTTATTTGTTTGCTTTTTCTAAGCAAATGGGATGTTGTGAATAATGTTAACCAAATTTATAGTGCTTATGAAGTACTATAGTATTCATGTTTTGATTTGATGTAGATGGATTCGAACTCCTCAGAGATTCAAAGTTATAAGAGGAGGCACCACAAGTAAAGTGGGCATTCGAGAAGCTCCTACTGAGAGTAGATACTTTATTTTTAAAATTTTTGAATGTGATTTTTTTGTTCACTTTGGATTATGATTTTGTCATGTTTGAAATATATAAATTTTGTTCAACTGAATGTTATTAGTTTTGTTCTATAAGATGTTATAAATATTATTTGACAGGATATTACTTTTGATATGTAAATATTTTTTGTATATGCCTTTTTCTAAATAATACAAGTTGTAATGTACTTTTTTTAGCATTTCACTAAAGCATTGAGAATAACTTTTGGCAGTGCTTCTCAAGAAGTATCGACAATAGTTCATCATCGACGCTTCTTAGCAAACTATGGCAATAAGTTATTGTGGATGATTCACAATAAGTGCCACTTCTTTAGAGGCGCTTTTGTAAAAACACAGTCAAAAATCAACTAACGATGACACTTTTTCAATGTTGAAAAGTACCAGAGAAAATTATAATCGATAATTTTAAAGTGTCGGCAACATTTGGTTATACAAAATTAGACAACACTCTCAAAATACCATAAAAAAGTGCCAACATTGTATTACATGCTTTTTGGGTATTGATGGTGCTTATGAATGTTGCTAGTACCTCGTTCTGATGTAGTAATCGAAATCAAATAAATATAAAAAATTAAATAATTTTGATAAAAAAATAGAACATATAAAGTTAAAATTAAGTAGTTGTGATAAAATCAACCATATATTAATATAACTAAGTGTTATAATTAAAATCAAGAATATATATGGTTAGAACTTAGTAGCTATGATCAAAGCAAGCATATAAGAATAGAATTAAACAACTATGATCAAAATCAAGCAAATATGCTTAGAAATAGAAAGTTATGTTCAAAATAAATCATATATAATTAGAAACCAAAAGAGGATGGAGCTTATGGATCCGCAGTAGACATGAATAATATGTCTATAATGTCTATAATTGCTTTTAAATTTTCACAAACAAGAATTATATATCCTCATAATGTCTACTAACCTCTTCTATTTTCTCTAGTGGTTGGAGCTGCCACCATGATCTCTAGTGTTGTTGCCTCATTCTCATCCTCCACCCTCTTATCCACCTCCTACTCTTTTTCCATCTTCTCTTCAAGACCTCGGCTAGAACCTTGTTGTCCTTCGGCTCTTAATCGGCCCTATTTTCCTTGCTTTTTGTCTTCTTGCCCTTATTGGCATGATTGGTCATAGTGGTGTGGTGATCCTTCCGCCATGAGTGCGTGGCATGCTCTGATGATGTCAAATGCTCCTGAATGCCTTAATCGCCAAGTGGATGCCCTTGCGACCTAGCAACCTATTCCAACATAACTAGAAACTCATGTAGTGGCCAAAGCACTTGCAATCTAGGATCAATCAATGTGCTCCACTATCGACCTTTCTCTTGTGCCACCGCTCCCCTACCATCATCAAGTGAACCATCAAGTACACTAGCACCTCCTTGTTTTCACTATTCAGCACTATGACATATGAGTGCTAGGATGGTTGTCTATTGAGTTTTGAGTGTCTCAAACTCGGATTAGAGTTTGAGTTAAAGTAAGAATCCAAAGTTGGATTCAAACTTATAATTGATTTTGAATACTTATTATGTAATATTAGAAGTTATAATTAGAGTAAAACTCAAATTTAATAAGAACCTATAAATATTCTAGTAATACATAGGGTTTAGGGGTGGTGTAGTATTGAGGTTGAACTAGAGAGAAATAGAGAGAGAGGAATAGAGAGAATAGAGAGAATAGAGAGAAGAGAAAGAGAGAGTATCAGCTCTCATGTTTGGGACTTTCTAGTATTTTTTGATAATTTCTCGTGATGGTTTCTCGTGTTGTTCTCTTGGAGATTCTCTCTGAAGGTGGAGGTATTACCGAGGCTTGATGAAAGAGTTTAGTTGGGTAAGAAAGAATACAGTCTTTTTTGTAGACTCTTATAAAGCCTTTTGATAATGGATCTCTCTCTCTCCCCATGGACGTAACTCAATTTTGAGTGAATTACGTATATTCCTATGTCTTTTCTTGTTATTTTCTTTTATCTTGTATTACTTCTCATTTCTTATATTATTGAGAATAAGGTGATTCGTGAATCATTCACTATGAATCTCAACAATTGGTATCAGAGACTAGGAGTAAACAACTAAGATGACAAAGTCCTTACTCGAGATGAAGAAGTTTGATGGTAAGATAAATTTTGCCTTATGATAGAAGAAAATGAAGGTGGTTTTTATTTGTCAAGGTCTACAAAAGATGTTAGAGTGTAAAGAAAAGAGGTCGGCCAAGATAAGTGATAAAGGCTAGGAGGAGATAGATCAAAAGATATTGAATTTAATTATTCTAAGTTTGACTGATGAGGTTTTATAAAATGTCATTGATAAAAAAATTACGATAGACATTTGGACAAAACTTGAGAAGTTATATATATCAAAAAGCCTCACAAATAAGTTCTACCTGAAACAACAATTATATGGACTGTGTATGAGCAAAAGTACAACTATATAACATTATCTAAATACTTTCAATAAGATTATCAATGATTTACTGAAAGTTGATATGAAGTTTGAAGAGGACAATAAGCTACTGATTCTCTTGATGTTTATTCCTACTTTGTACGATCATATTATGATCACAATTTTTTATGGTAAAGAAACTCACAAGATGGATGAGATGACAACTAGTCTTTTTTTCTAATGAAAAAAGAGAAACTCTAATATTAATATGAAGTTTGATGAAGAATTAGTGGCTCACGAAAGAGAAAGATTAAGAGAAAGTGGAGAAGGTAAGCAACGGTCTAAATTAAAATTGAAGACAAAAATACAATATTATTCATGTAAGAAGTATAGTTACATTAGGCAATATTGCCCTAAATGTGGAAAGATAGAGTCTTTCAATATGACAATAGTAATAGCGGATGATACTTTTGAGAATAGTGCGGATGGAGACGTTCTTACAGTATCTATATAAATCAGCACTTTTGGTGAGTGAATTTTAGATTTTGATAGTTCTTACTATATTTGCTCTAGATATTTGATGAAGCGATTCATACTCTTATTAGGATGAGATATATCCCCAAGATGGAGAAGAATCTAATTTTCCTTAGTGTACTAAACTCAAAATACTATAATTATTAATAAGAGATGATGTCATAAAGGTGACATGTGGTATTAGAATCCTGATGAAATGAGAGAAGTGCGGCAATATTTATTGAATAGTAGGGAACACCATTATAGGTGGAGTTTTGATGGCTACAGTGGTAAGGAAAAAATATGATACTTGGAGTGATTTGACGGAAGATAGATGTTATTCTCGAGTTACTTTTACTATAACAGTATACACAGATCATCCGAAAGGCTTTCAAAAATAAAAGATGTAGGCATAAAGAGCGAATTTGAGGTTGGTTCGAGCTTGCGTCTTATGATTAGCTGAATAAGCTAGTAGTCTAGAGAGAGGGGTTGGATGAGAGATGATGGCTGAAGCTTCATGATGGTGGTACGCTCGAGTTCAAGCCAAGGTGGAGATTATTGAGTTTTGGGTGTCTCGAATTCATATTAGAGTTTGAGTTAAAGTAAGAATCCAAAGTTAGATTCAGATTTGTAATTGATTTTGAATACTTATTATATAATACTAGGAATTGTAATTAGAGTAAAACTCAGACTAAATAAGGGCCCATAAATGTTCTAGTAATACATAGGGTTTAGACAAGGTGTAGTGTTGAGGTTGAAGTAGAGAGAAATAGAGAGAATAAAGAGAAGAGAAAAAGAAAGAATGTCAACTTTCGTGTGTGGGTCTTTCTAGTACTTCTCGGTGGTCTCTCGTGGTGGTTTTTCATAGTGTTCTTTTGAAGATTTTCTCTGAAGATAGAGGCATTACCAAGGCTTGTTGAAAGAGTTTAGTTGGGTAAGAAAGAAAATAGTTTTTTCTTGTAGACTCTTGTAAAGACTTTTGATAGTGAATCTCCCATTCCCCCCATGAACGTAACCCGATTTTAGATGAACCACATATATCGCGGTGTCTTTTTTATTATTTTATTTTATTTTACATTACTTTTTATTTTTTGTGTTATTTGAGAATAAAGTGATTCGTGAAACTTTCATAGCGAATATCAACAGCGTTGACAAGAGAGTGATCAAATTCTCAAAAAAAGAACAAAATCGTCTCTCAAAATTCTAAAAATCATCTTTTTAAAAAAAATGACGAAGCTCAAAAACTCATCAGAGAGAGACAACAATTGAGAAGAAAGCTGCTAATAAGAAGTGACAAAAGTAGATGCTGCTAAGAGAAAGAGCACAAGGTGGCTGAGAGCATAGAATTATAGAGAGCAAAATCATGATGTGAGGTCGGTAGAGAGACAAAGCGCGAAATCAGTTTTTTCTCTCCCAAAAATCAATTAGTTTCCAAAATAAATCAGAAAAATAAAATAATTATTTCTAAAAAGTCAAACATTATTGTTAATCGAAGGGTTCAGAAATAAATGGTGTTATATCTCACAAATTGATTGGGAATATGAAAAATTAAAGGAGATTTTTAAAGAGTCAAAAAATTGGCGGTGGCTTATTGGAAATTTTACCTTCAAGAAATCCATGGAAATTCTCATGTTTCCTTTCAATGGTGAACATGCAATTTCGATTTAGCAAGGGTATTTATGCAAAAAACCAAAAGATAAAGTCGAGGAAGCTCAATTGGGATATATGCAGAAAAGCCCTTCTCACAAGAAAAGAACACTTTTCATGAACCACCGCATTATATAGGTATATATAGCAACTCCCTGCAAAAGTAGAAACTCTCCTTTCAGAATAATAGACACAGCAGGGAGAGAGAGAGAGAGAGAGAGCCTGGAGGACTTTGTCTGTTTGCTACAGAGAAGAAGAGGAGGAAGGAGAGGAGCAAGTGATGGAGAAGAAGGTGATCCTGGTTTGCGCTGCCGTGGGGTTCCTGGGTCTGCTCTCTGCTGCACTGGGATTTGCTGCTGAGGCCACAAGGATCAAGGTGAGAACTGAGAACCCCATTTCTTTGTGCTTTTAAGAGCTTCTTTTGGGGGTTGATTGTAATGGCGTTGGATGCCGGTTTCATTGGAAACTTTGGATCTTGGAGTGTTTGTTTTAGTCTTGAATGGGGTTTGGTTGCTGATTGCGCAGGAAAATTCGTTTTTTTGGAGTATTTGTTTGGGAAAGCTACTTAAATGTTTTTTTCTTCAATCTTGGTCCGATGTTTTCTTTTCTTTTTTTTTTTTTAAGGTTAGAGTTTCAAGGGGTTTAGATAATTTTTCTGGCATATTGGTTTTGCTTTGTTCTTTTAGCAGTAAATTGATTAGTTATCGTTGGTGTTATTTTTAAAGATAATGCATTTATTGGTGATGTTTATTTATGAATTTCATTTTATGTATGTTTCACTACGAGGTTTGATTTGTTTTAAACCTGTTTTTGTGTTCTAACTGAGCTTGAGTTCTCCTCTATAATCGTTTAGGGCCAGTTTAGATACATGTAGAAAATCCATCCAACGGATTGGGGGTTGCGTGGTACACAACTTCCTATGAAAAATCCTAGGGTTAGTATGACAAGTTAATTAATGATGAGGAGAAACGTGCATATAAGATTCATTTCATAGAACAAAAACTAGGTTGAACCTCTTTTCAATTTTCCTATAAAATTATAGGAAATATATGATTCCATTGGAATTTAGTGTTGTTAAAAAATAGTGCCAAACGTCTTTATAGAAAATTTTTCCTATAAACCCCCAATTCCTATGAAACTTAGGGGTATTCAAATGTGCCCTTAGCCCTTAGGAGAGTTCCAATTTGATTAAGATATCAGAAGATTACACAGGGATACTCAAATCAGTTGTTTTTCTTTATCGTTTTTTTCAGATTGTTTTTATTTTTTTTTCTCTGCCAGTTTGCAAGATTGCTATAAATTTCAGCCTAATGACCTGAAGCGCCAATACTGAAGGCATAATATCCAGTTAATCTTAGTTATCTTGATGCACATATAAAAGACAGATGCACGCTGAAGATAATGGTCTCAAGTGTCCCGCATATTTTACCTAATTTGAGCTTATTCATTCAAATTGTATGATGAAAATTTCACCGTTTGTTGGCATTATTGTGCTCTTGTTAATCTCATTTTCTGCAAAGGTTTATATCAGTTATCTTTGTTGGCTTTCAACACGAGATATGCAGCGAACATGAGAAATATACCAGAAACAGAGTTTGTTATGCACTGAAGGATGTTAGCATATGGTTTAGCTAAGACAAGAATATTTAATTCCCAAAAGGCTGCAAAAAGTTAATTTTTCTCATTTTTGTTGTAGGCTGCAAGAGTTTAGTAAATGAGAATATTCAAGCCTTTGCTATGATGTGTATAAAGAAACCACCATAGAACAAGCACTACAAAGATGAAGATAAGCAAAAACATCAGAAAATGACCACTAAGGTATTCACAAACTCACATGCAACATAGCCAAAACTGAAGCAAAGTAGTCGAAGGCAGCCACATGGAACCTTAGTGATTTATAGCTTGTTTCTTTTATGGATAACCTAGAGATATCCAACAGTTCATAACTATAAAACAATGGACATCCGCAGGTTATCCCTGAACCAGACACGCTCCATTGATTAGTAACCTTGTTGTCTAGGTAACCACGTAATTGCTTAGCTTCTTAGCTAGTGTTTTCTTATGTTGACTGCCACTTGGCCACTTAGCTAGTGTTTAGGCATATGCTTAGGTGCCTAATTTCTTATTTTCTTTGAAACAGCCTTGATTCCCTTGACTTGTGAGTCATATTTCCATGGCTAATATTTTGAATCCATATTTTTGGAATATAGATTTTTATATTTTCAAAAATAAATCTACCTGAGCATTAACTGGGACACCTAGGCAATCTGCCTGGACAATTTGGAAGTTTTCATTCTAGCATGCCCAATTGTTTATTCCACATTGAAGAGATGGACTGCATTCAACCAGGAACACTGTTGTGCATGTCAGAACATTTTTGTTTTTCTCTTATAATTTGAACTATGATATTTAGCCCAATCTTTCCATGACAGGCATGATTAAGATGGTCTCTATTTCTTGTAGCATGTATCCTTGCTTTCTTGGATTTTAACTAAGAAATTCTTATAACGTTTTGTTTTTAAAATTGTTAATGTTCTGAATTTTCTGTAAAGAACTCTATAATTGGACCTTACTGAAGCTCTGAAATTTTTCATTTTTATATTTGTCTAATACATAAGTTAACCTTGTAGGCCTCTGATGTGAAAACTACACCACCAGGTGAGTGTATCTATCCTAAGAGCCCAGCTTTAGCTCTTGGATTGACAGCAGCAATTGCACTTATGATGGCTCAAGCAATTATCAGTACTACTGCTGGGTGCATATGTTGCAAGAGGAATCAATATTCCTCCGACACAAACTGGACTGTAGCATTGGCCGCTTTCATTATTTCTTGGTAATGTGTCTAACACCCAAAACAGAACTGGGTTTATTCTTCATATTGTGCTCCTGTTTGTTCTTATGGTTGCACCTTGGTACGACAGTTGTTTCTTATCTGTGGTTAACCTATTATGCCCTAGTTTTCAATCTTTTTAACGGCATGCCAAAATGCATCCTGTGAAAATGATTCTCTTAGCCATTTATGCTCTTCAGTTAGCTAGGAACATCCATCTATTAGCACTGACATTAGTCATCTTTCTTCTTCCAGTTGGAGCATATAAATTAGTCTGCAGATTGTGTAATCTGCTCCAGTAATTTTATTAATTTCTGGCATTTATTAGAAATATTTGACAACTTTTGAATATCTTGGATCAGAATTGACGTAATCTTATTTTGTTATTGCCATAAGAAATTTTCTGAAACTATTCCATTCATAATAACCTTTCTGCATTTCATCTGCATTCTTGTTGGATTATTGAATTTCAAGTACAATAAGTACTAGCAATTTGAATGTCAAGACTTTTGCAGACATAGATATAGAAAATTTGCCGTATCAACTTCGAATCCTTTTTATAACTTGGTAGACCTTTCAATTTTGTAGTGTTTCTGAAAATATACTGTTATTTTGTTGGATATGTAGATAATTTACCATGTTTATCATCATTAAACACTAATTTCCCTGCAAGAGGGAAAATTTATGAATTCAGATTCACTCCCACAAAGATTAGCTACCTCTTCTTGGGAGTTGACACATTGGAAGTAGAACAGGTCATACTATGGTCAATATAATTTTGGTTTCATAACTATGATGTTCATGAGCTCCATCATGTTGCAGGGTTACATTTATAATAGCATTCCTTCTGTTGTTAACTGGTGCTGCGCTCAATGATCAACGGAGTGAGGAAAGCATTTACTTCGGTAGCTACTGCTATGTTGTGAAGCCGTGGGTTTTTGCAGGAGGAGCATTGCTTTCTCTTTCTAGCATTTCATTTGGCATTCTTTACTACATTTCCTTGTCAAGATTCAAAAGTGCAACACCATGGAGTTCACAAGCCAACCAGGGTATAGTAATGCGACAGCCTGAGATCCCTCCTCAGAGTACTGAACTGGTTTTCGTGCATGAAGATATTTATAACAGAAGGCAAATAACCTGAATGACACCCCTGGTGATTTATGTCAAAAATTGCAGGATGAACTGCCATTTGTGTAGCGCATGAACTAATTCTAGATATGAATTTTGTCTTTGAAAAGAATTGTTGTCGTTGCTATGATATTGAAGCATTATGCTTGGCATGAAGAGAGAGGTACAACTGGTGTTAGTGTGCATTAGTTCAGTTGTCCTCCCAATTAGATGTGATTTTGTGCATATTTTCCAGGGACATAAAATATGAAAAATTATCAAGTACCTTTTTTGCAAGGCTATTTGTGCAATTTTACATATTTGCAGATTTATATATTTCTATGAAAATTCCTACCAAAAGTATCTGCTGATTTTTGACCAAAAGTAAGCATAGCACCCAAATTTACAAACTTGTTTCACAAAATGTAAAGGGAATAGTCTTGTGAGGAAGAACCTGCTACCCACAATGCTGATGGCTGTACATATAAGCATCATTTTTTGCATGCACATGTCTGCAAGTTCACATATTTGAAGTGAAGCATGCAAAAGCCCTGACCAAATTGTTTGCAAATTTCTGACAGGAACTAAAAAAATGCCATTTTAGACATGTAAATTAGCTTATCAGATGTAAATGGGAATTATCCATGCAAGGAACAATGTGCTATCCAAATTCTTTGGCACATAAATTTATTCCATCAAATGCATATTTAGTTTTGTGAGCAACAATAAACTATCCACAGTGATCTGAAGGCTCAATCTTTCCATTAACTGTAAATTGTGTTAACTTTATGAGCATCAGTATGGTATCTACAATGCTCAGCAGGCTCAGAGTAGAATCCACCTTACTTATTCCTTCTGCTTCATCAAGCTGCAGCAAATCCAGTTGAGACTGCAGCAAGGTAGCAGACACGAAGTGCGTCCCTTCCTTGGACCTTCTGTTCATCCTCTCAGCAATTATTGCAGCTGGAGCCATCAAACAGATAAATTTTACCCCGCAACCATTGTAGTTTCCTGGATTGTAGTTAGGATCAGCCGACCTTAAGATCTCTCTGTACTCCTTTTGCAATGCAGAACAAGTTAGAGTGAGAGTTGCACCATTGATCATGTGCTCCCTGATAGCATCACGAAGAGCTTCAAGCCATGGTAGCCGGTCATTGTTTGAAAGCGGGATCCCCTTGCTCATTTTCTCTGCAATTCAGAGTTTATGATCATCAGATGTCATTCACAAGTTCTGATCCAAAAAGATAATCTATAGTTTAAACTGAAAATATAGTTGCATACATTAAAGGATAATATTGAATGGAATGAAAATGTAAGGAATTGTAAACATCATAAAAGCAGAATTTTCAACATAATTACTAAAATGCCAATTGAGTTCTTCAGTTGAAGCACATAAAAGCTGAAAAAACATAGCAGTGAAAATTTTGATTAGTTTCAATATAAGAATTTATCTCAGAAGAAGCAGATGCAGATCAGAAAGAGACCCTGATGCAATTCAACTGAAGAGCATTTTGTAAATGGCCACTGAAAGTCAAATTGAATGAAAGAGATAAAGAATACAGTAATTCATGTCATTTAGCGACAACATTACAGAAACAAGATGGAAAGGGACGTCAGGAAACACTTCAATTTCATTGAAATTTCGTTTGATTCCAGAAAATACTCATGAACAACCAAGGAGGGAATATGTTAAAGATCAAAAGAAGTAATGATCTTTCTTATATAAAATTTGACACTTGGTCATCAGCAGCTATCACAAGATCACTTCAAATTTGTTATCGGTACCTTTATTAGCTTGTGAATGATAATCATCAGCTTCAACAAATGGACAACCTAATGATTTTGCCAGCATTTCAGCGACAGTCCTGCAAGTGTGATTGACAATCTCAGCAACCACTTCCAGCATGATAAACACGAAATTTGTGCCCACAGAATGCATAAAAACATGCATGCAACAACGAAATCAAGAATTACAGCTTTCCTTTTAAGTTTTCCATACAGCTCAGAAACCCCTAAAACTTAATTTTAGGTCATGGATCACAATTGCAACAAAATCTGACAAAAATGCAAATCCTTCCCAGATTGACGATAAATCATGAGTTGGAACAGAAATAAGCCCAGAAGGTACAAATTTTTTAGTAAATAGGTGAAAAAATCCGCAAATCTTCATCTAAAGAATGTGGCAACTTACATATCAGAAGGTTTACAAAAGATTATGAGAGAAAAAAAAAACATGAAAATTAGATTCTGAATTCCATCATCAGAATGAGAAAAAAAAAAAGTTTTTGAGAGGCCTCACGATTTGCCGGAGCCGCTGACCCCCATGATTACAATCGCCAAACCTGAAGAACACAAAAACTATCAGAGAATATGAAAAGAAAAAAAAAGGGTGCAAAAACGGCAGCTTTGATCCAAAACTGAGATAATAAGAAAGAAAACAATGCGTAGAAGAAAATTAAGGGGGGAAAAATAGAAAAAAAAATTGGACCTTGGCCATTGAGATGACGATCAGAAGCCATGCTATGTCGGTGTTCTAGAGGTTGGAAGGCTCGACCGGAATTGCCTTCGGTTCTTTATTGTCCAAAAATGCAGTCAAACGACAAAAAAAATAACTTGTTTTAAATGAAAACGGCACCGGACCGCAGTCAATTTTCTTTTGGGAAAAAATTTCATATATTATTGGTTCATTTAGATAGTGTTTGGGTAGAGCGTGGATTTTGAAATCGGCAAAAAAATGATAAAAGTGATAAAAAGTATGCGATGATACAACGAAGTAAATTGGTGGATTCGAAAGGTGAATGAGAACTGTACTTTAAATTGAGTCGGGACGAATCAATATATTTGAGGTAAAAAAATTGGAGATTAAATTTTGAAGAGCTCTCAATACATAGACTACCAGCAGTATGACTTATCTCAATATCAAATTTTAAGAAATTCGATATTTTCAACAGCTGATGATAAACTCTTGTATAAACTAATAGCCCTATAATAAAATTATTTCAAATTATTTTTAAGCTCGAAAATTTCGATATAAGTAGAATAAGGATCGAATAATTATGAGATTTTATTCATACTTATTTTTAAAAGTAAATCCTGAAAGTTCTGAAATTTATAACTATTCATTATAAATAATTGGGCGTTCTCAAGATCACAAAATTAGAATATGCTATATATCATATAAATAATAAAGTATGAGAAAGATTAAGAACTAATGTCATTTTTTCCTTCGCTATTTCTAAGTAATTTTTATTGACTTGAGCGCCGAAACAATCACCGTTTAAGAGTTCTCAATGGTCTTTTTTATTTTGTTTTCTTATTGTAAATTAGCGGAAGAACAGTTTAACAAATTGATCTTCAAGAGCCTCTTTGAGTTAAAATTGGTGGCGAACCGGATTCCATCAATAGTATGATTTCAGTTTTTTGATAAATTTTGATATGAATATAAAAGAAATAATAATTCAATGAGTTCTCCAATTTTAAAATGGAAAGTACAATTTAGTTTGTTTGGATAGAATGATACAGAAAAGTAGAAAAATAGTTTGATAGCTATGTTAATTTAAAATATAATATTTATTAGCAAATAAAAGTAATATAATTATAATTATAAAAATTAATTATAATTAGAATAACATTCAATCATAGTACTTTTAATAATTAAAATAATGAAATTATTAATTAAT
This sequence comes from Trichopus zeylanicus subsp. travancoricus, assembly GCA_005019695.1. Classification (NCBI taxonomy): domain Eukaryota; kingdom Viridiplantae; phylum Streptophyta; class Magnoliopsida; order Dioscoreales; family Dioscoreaceae; genus Trichopus; species Trichopus zeylanicus. The sequence goes on along the minus strand of RXID01014616.1, from coordinate 426,133 downwards.
TAATCAAAATTAAGATAATTAGAATAACAATTAATTAGGATAATAAAAAATTATCATAATTAGAATAATAAAAGTAGTATTTAACTAATAAATTATAATTAGAATAATTATGATAATGAACGTTATGCATTTATAACATTAACTAATTATAAAACTAATACGATAGCATAATGATGAATTTCATGAAATTATAATTATAAAAATTAATTAACTAAAACAATTTTAGATTTATAAATACACCTCCAAAAAATTAAGAATTTTTGTAAATAAATTTATATAATTAAAAATTAATATATGCAATATAGCGATCAACTTGATGAAATTATTAATTTAAAAATTAATAAATTTAAAGTGGGACTACAGACAAGTATTGCAAGCTATTTATGTCAGTTGAAGAACAAATCTAGAAGGTCACGAAAATCATGTGAGGTTGGAATAGATGCTTCATCTGTGAGCCCAAACTTATAGCATCAAAACTACAAAGCAAGGATTCAATGGCCAGTAAAACATGGCGCGTTGGCACTTCTCTTGAATGAAGGAAGATCGATAAAAACTCGAAAGGACACAAAGCCAATCCAAATAGTAATCTTCAAATGCCAGCACAAGAACAAACAAGGACATCATGGTCAACAATAACTTCGAACATCAAAAAAATATAAGATCTTGATGCGAAATCAACAACGGAAAAGTATCGGTAGCACTTGTAAAAGCCGAAGACCAGCACCAAAGACGCGGGAGCGACGAGGACGACGTCATGGGAGAGAGCGACGCAAACGCAGGAGACTTTCTCAACGAGAAGAAGAGGTTGTAGCACAAAATCCCTACCAACGAACTCTACCAAGTGGGAGAGGTGGGCCATCACTTCTCCTGTTGAAGTGAGATCTCCTCACCCGCCTGTGAAGAAGTCACGGGAGCAGTGATGAAAAAATGGACCGTTGGCCCCCAGCCGGCTCGGCATAGTCCGTTATAGACCATGCTTGATATAACTTGAAATTTATAATATTTGAATCGTATATGACACTACATATATATTGGATCATGTCTAGTGTTTCATTTGCGGTTCATGACACCATTGGGTTAAACATGACATGGCTCCGTTCGGGAAAAAAAAATTTTTTTTTTAAATCAAAACTTTTGAAAGAGTTTCACCGGTGAAACATGAGGATTGAATCGCAACGGCATTACAAAGAATCGTTGTAATTTTTTTTTAAAAATAAATATATTATATATAATAGTGAAATAAAATTTTTTAAAAATAAAAAATTATAAAATAGTCAAAAGTAGCTTTTTTCCATGATTTTATAAAAATATCCTTCCTAATAATTCTTTTATAAAGATATTTTGGATATTTCATATTCTCAAAATTTCTATAAATATCTCTAATATCACCCATTTCTTTATACAACTCATAATCTTCTTTCTTTTCCTATACTCTTTCAATTCTCAAGTCTTTAATCTTCAATTTAGACTGCAAGTTTTGACAGTCCTCCTTTCGACTTTTTGGTTTTTGGGTTTTTCAAATTAGCATACTTGAAATCAAGTTTACTTTTATTTTTCTCAAAATTTTCTTGATAATGGCAGATTCCTCTTTTAATCCTCATTTTTCTTTTGAAGATGAATCTCAATTTTCAGATTCTTAATCGGAAGTTGAGATTAATGTCAGTCAACCTTCTTCAAAATAAAATAACTAAAAATCCGAAAGAAGAACTAGTGATATTTGGATACACTATAACATAATAGTGATTGAAGGTGAGAAAAAAGTTGTTTGTAAGAAATACAGGATTAACTAGATGCTATAAGCACATATGGAAGCGGTCATATTCGAAGTCACATCCAATCTCATTTGAAAAGAGAGTATGATGTAACTCAAACTCAACTTTCTTTTGCACTTGATTCTTCTTCTAGTTCACTTGTTATTCATGAATTTTTTAAAAAAAATAAAAGAAAAATTAGTTAAATATATTATTTGGGATGACTAACTATTTTCTTTTGTAAAGAATTTTAAAAAGAAAGAGCTATTCCAAAAATTAAATCCGCTCTTTTAGAAAATATCTAGAAGCACTACTAGAAATGATGCAATAAAGATCTTTGCTACCAAATAAATAAATAATTTTTTTTAAGATTATAATCAGAAAATTACTCTCATATCTGATTGTTGGGGTGGTGATTATGGTATTTCTTATATTTATATTACTGCTTATTATATTGATGATTCATGGATGTTATATAAACGAATTATTAGTTTTAAACTTTTAGAATATTCTTATAATGCAACTAACATTGTCAATGTTATTGTTCAAACTATTTTTGAGTATAATATTTAAGATAAAATATTTAATATTACTTTAGATAATACTAGTAATAATAATATTGCTATTGATTTGTTTAAACGTCAATTGTCTATTTTATTGGATTGTAAATTATTTCATATTCGTTACACATATCATATATTTAATTTAATTATTCAAGATAGACTTAAACTTGATAATATATATTTTAAAATTAAAAAACTTAGAGATTTATGCAAATAAATAAGATATACTCCTAGTCGTACTCAAGATTTTAAAGCTTTATGTAGAGAATTTCAAAAATCACATAAAATATTTCCTCTTGACACTAAAAATAGGTGGAATACTACTTATAAGTTATTAAAATCTTGTTATAATTATAAAGAGGTACTTACTACTCGTTGTACACAATATATGAGTAAGATGCAATTTGAATGGTATGTAAATTATTTATGTCATTATTAAAATATTTTTATATTGTAATTACAACTCTTTTAGATAGTTACTATCCTACAACTTGTTTGATATTTAATGAACTTATGCTTATTTCTTCTATTTTCAAGAAATATATATTACTTTCTAAATTTCTTGAAGTTGTTCCTCTAATGGAAATGAAGTTCAAAAAATATTTTAAGACTATTAATCCTGTATTTTCTCTCGCTGTCATATTAGATCCACGAGTTAATCTTTCAGGCTTTGAAATATTAATTGATGAGTATTATGATAATATATATCTTTTTATAAATGTAGCAAGATATAAATAATATGTTAAGAAATTATTGTATGATATGTATAATATTTATCAAACACAATATGGTAGTTTATCTCATTCTGCTCCATCAGAACATGTCATAAACCATTCCAAATCAAAATCTTACCTGTTTTATATTTTATAGAGAAAGAAACAAAAATCAATTTAGACTTCTTTCTCGTATAATAAAGTGGCTTTATATGAAAGCCAAAGTGTGGACTTTTTTACTGATGAAAATGCTGAGAAATTTGATATATTATCATGGTGGAAAGCACATGCAAGTAGATATCGAGTGTTTTCCATCACGACCCATGATTTATTAACTATTTCAGTATCTACAGTTGTATCAGAATCTTATTTTAGTACAGAAAAAAGAGTATTAAATAATGAAAGAACCCAATTAACCTCTGGAATTTTAGAGGTATGCATATACATGAAAGATTGGTATGATGTTAAAAAAAAATTTAAGGATTTGGTGGAAGTTCAACTGATGAGGAGATTCAAGAAATTGAATAAACGGAATATGCTAATCTTGAAGGTTGAACGTGATTTTTGAAGTATTATAATAGTAAATTAGAAATAAACATATACATATTATTATATTTTAAATTATTTTTTATATTTTTGTTGAATTAATTACTTACTTGAGCATCTGAGTAGGATCGCCGAGTGTGACCCTTCTCCTCAGCGATCTTTTTTTTTTGCAAATTTTAAACAATGACGCAGATTTTTCACATCTCGAATATAGGTAAACATAATTCTCATAAATCAATTTAAATATGCATATTTTTATTTTTTAAATTTTTTTTTCGAATTTTTATGAATATTTTTTTTATTTTTTTAACTTTTTTAAAAATATATTTATTGTCAACATATCTCAAATATAGATAAGCATCATATTCACAAATCAATTTAAATACGAATTTTTTTTGTATGTACAAATATTTTTTATTTTTATGAATATTATTTCCTATTTTTATTTATTTTTTTGAGATTTTTTAGGTATTTAAAAAAAATTTAAAAAAAAATTTTTAATCAAGATTTGAACTCATGCCTTTTAAATAAAAGGTAAGAAACTTATTCAACTAAATTATATTCCATTAGTAATTTTTTTATAATTTATCTATTTTTATTTATATATTTAAAACAATCAAGCTTCGGTATGGCACGACCCACAGGCCTGTGGGTCATGTATCGTGCCTGGCACTCTGAAAATGATGGCTCGGTCAAATGGGTCATGTGACACCTCTACATAGGAGTGAAGTGCAATTCAATTTTCAATGGATTTGTAAGTGATATTTCAGCCATTTTTGAAAATGAATGGCTTCCAAATAGTAGGGGTGAGCAAAACCGGTTAACCAGACCGGTTTTGCTCGTTTGAGAACCGGAACCGGATTCCGGTTCTCAAAAAATTGAGAACCGGAACTGTACCGGTTTGGACGAAGAATCGGTTTTCCGGTTCTGGTTCTAAATCGGTTATAAACCGGTTCTAAAACCGGTTAACCGGATCTCCGGCGTCGCGACGACCGGCGAGGGCGAGGCGGCGTTGCTGTGAGCGCGGGGGCGAGCGCGAAGGCGAGGCGGCGTCGCTGCGAGCTCGAGAGTGAGGGCGAGGGCGAGGCCGAGGCGGCGTCGGCGCGTTGCTGCGAGCTCGGGGGCGAGGCGAGGGCGAGGTCGAGGCGGCGTCGGCGCGTTGCTGCGAGCTCGGGGGCGAGGCCGAGGCCGAGGCGGCGGCGGTGGCGATTTGCTACGAGCGCAGGGTCGAGGCGAGGGCGAGGCCGAGACGGTGGCAGCGGCGCGTTGTTGCGAGCGCAAGGGCGAGGCGAGGCGAGGCCAAGGCGGCGCAATTAGGGTTAGGGTTAGGGTTTTATATATAAAGAAGAAAACCGGTACGGTTCCGGTTAACCGATTTTTCAGAGAACGAATAACCGGAACCGGAACCAGAAAACCGGTTCTGTGAAATTTCAGAACCGGAACCGTACGGGTTTGTATTGATAACCGATTTTCCGGTACGGTTCTCAACCGGTACGGTTCGGTTAACCGGTTTTCCGATTTTTTTGCTTACCCCTACCAAATAGTAGGAGATGCATTTAGTTTGGGATTAAAATCAAGATTATTCTATCTTGATCAACCTATCATCCAAACATCAAAGAGATAATCAGACTATCTTTATTTTACTTTAAATAATTAAATTATCATACTACCTTTATTTTTATTCATTCAAATTTTAATAAATAATATACCTAAGTGTATAAAAGTTTTAAAAAAATTTAAACTATTCACTAATCAAATTAATTTCAAACTCTAAAATTTTTATCAAACTATCTTTCTATACTTCAGTCTTGATTTTGAATTTGAACTTGATTTTGATCCTGAATCAAACGGTGAAGTCTATTCAAATACTATCTTATACAAAATCACCTATTAAGATTATACTTCATTTACTTTTAATTTTGGTTTTCGGTGTGAAACAACAAAGAAAAATGATTCAAATTTATCTTTTTCTTCCAAGAAACAAGAAAAATGATGGTTTACAATAAACTAAGATTTGTTTCAATTATGAAACCGAAACTGGAATGAAGAAAAATGGTTTTAAATTTTAAATCAATTTAAAACTTGGAAAAGGTTATACACATTGTCAAAATCCACTCTAGATTTTTCATAATTAAATATGCCCCTTGATTTCAACTTAAAATACTGCTGCCACCCCGCAGCACTTGACCTCATGAATATAACCTCTGATTATTGCCAAACACATTGATGCTGGCATTTCCTGCAAATTAATCAAGGGATAAATGCAAATCAGTAGAATCTAGGAGGTTTTCTTTGTATAAAAATCCTTTGTAAAATAAAGCTTTTGGTTTTGTACAGAAACAAGCATCGACAGCAGCATAGCTAGTTTTTATTGTACATGGACTGCTGTCATCGACGTAACTTACATTAGCTACAAAGGCACACCGTTGCTCAACTACACAGATCAGCCATATACATTAGAAGCAAACTGCAGAACAGTTGTTCCTCAACAAATTGATCGGTGCGAAGAAATCCGAACCGAGTTCATTGATGTCAATGCGAGGAGATCAGGAATTCGCATCTGGAACTGCTGAAGATGAGCAAGTGGAAACTCGCTGGACTTCGTAAGAGAATGCAAAGTTGGAAGGGAGAGTCATGAGCGCTTCGTCGCTGCTTTGCTTCAGATATGCTAGCACCATTGCGTAGCCTAAAGCTTTCCCCACTGGAACGGCAACAGCATTGTCATTTTGGCGGTGTTGGTTAAGACAAATATGAAATTAGTTTCATTGAGCTCATGGCATCCAAATTAGCAAGTTTTGTCTCCCATGACATCATTCTTTTTTTTTTTTTCTTTTTCTAAGGCATAGTATTTACACATGGATACAGTACCAGTACAATCTCAAATCATTCTCATGGTTTGTAATTGGCAAAAAAAAGTTTCTAAGTACATTCCACTCTTTCTCTTTTGTTCCCTCATTTTCCTCGATCCTTCGTATATGTGAGCACTTTGCATTAGGTTTTTTTTTTTTTTTTTTGTGAGTTTTAGACCAAAAACAAGGGAAAAAGTGCTGTAATTTGGAATTGGAAGTCATTTTAATGGAAAGCACAAGAATACCGTTGAGATTGCTGTAGCAATGGGACTCCAGAAAAAGCTCGCAGACTTTCCTTCCTAGTAGCTCAGAGCATAATTTGGAACCTGATAATAAAGCACAACTCCAATTATATGCAGTGGATATCATTTACTGTGCGTGTCTCGTAAAAAAATAGCATGTCATTTGCTTATTCAGAGGGAGAGAAAAAAACATGTAACAAGATAATTAGCACAAAAATTTAAACAAGAGTAATTTAAATGATACACATTAGAGAGAAAGAGAACCTTCCAAGTTCAAGGCCATTTAGGAAATATATGTTAGTTATTGTTGTACTAAATATTGATATTCACCGCAATTCACGATGTAGAGGAAGAAAAGAAAAGAAGAAAAATAACATATAAGAAATTTATGTGGTTCGATGTACGGCCTACTTCACGAGCGAATGCAATCCGAAGAATATTATATTGATGAGAAAGAAAGATGATATTATAATGATAGAGGCGAAACTCCAATATCACTAACTTTCACAAGAGATTAAGTAATCTAACAATCACAAGAAGTTTTGAGAGTTTTGATATATGTCTCTTTATTTCACTGTACTAAAACTCTTAGATGAATAGAGTATATATAGATGTAGTCTAAGCGAGTTTGAGTCGAAGTAGGAGATTAACTCAAATAAAAATTTCACTAATCAAGTCTTTTAGTAGAAGACAAATTCAGAGAAGGATTAGACTTGTTGGTGAGTTACAAGAGTGTCAAACCATATTCATATAGTGAGCTGGCGCCCACACTTATGGGCTCGCCATCCTGGTGCCAGCGCATACGCCCTCTTTCCGGCCTCGTGCAAGCGCCCGAGCCCATAGGCCTGCACTCACTCTCTTGTAGGCCCGCGCCCGCGTCCTCTCGCCGGTCTTTGCCACGAGACTAGCATGTGACTCAATTTAGTCGAATCATCGCAATAATTTTGGTCTTAAGAGTTCGCACAGCTTCGAACCTGAAGCTCTGATACCACTTGTTAGAGAGCTACAAGAGTGTCAAACCAGATCCATATAGTGAATCAGATACCAAATCATCCCAAAAGCTCAAGCTCATGGGATATGGGTCTTTTTCACTATATCTATTGAACTCTATCTATCCAATATCCGATGTGGGACTAATTCATCACACCTGACATTATAACATAGACTTACTAAATTACTTTCTAATATGAATTCTAATTTAATTATGACTCTCTAGAAAATTCAGATTTGATACACAACTAAGTTAATAATCTCCACCTTGCCTCAAATCCTCTTCTTCTTTGAATTTGAATTTTTAACAGATGTCTTTGTCATTGCCTCATAGGGTAAGATTAATGATATTAAATATTAATCAAGTTCAAATAGAGCTTGAACTTATCGATTAGAATCACCTTTATCAACATATCTGTAAGATTTCTTCAATTATGAATCTTTTATAAAGAAATCTTGTCGTCTTTAATAATGTCCTGAATAAAGTAAAATCAGATATCCATGTATTTTGATATGGTGTGGTACATTTAATTATTCGTAAGGTATATGATGCTCTGACTGTCGCAAAAAATAGGAAGAACATATTGAGAAAAATCAATTTCACTTGCCAATCTTTTCAGCCATAGGGATTCTTTGATTACTTTTGTAGCTGTCATATACTCAGATTTTGTTGTAGACAATGTCACAGTTGACAAGGTACACCTCCAACTAATAGGCCTACCACAAAGAGTGAAAAGATAAACAGTGAGGAATCATTATTGATCAAGGTCTCCAGTATAGTCTGAAACGAAGTAGTCGATAATTTTGGCCTTTTGAACTGTGTTCTTGTCGAAACATAAGTCAATATTAAAAATACCTATGATGTATCTTAATACTTATTTCATAACTTGTCAATGCTCTTTTCCTAAATTTGCCATATAATGACTGACAATACTGACCGCTTGTGTAATATCAAGTCTTATGCATACCATGGCATGTAATAGACTTCCAACAGCACTTGAGAATAGAATGTTCTTCATGTATGCATACTCTTCATTTGTAGAAGGACATAGTTAAGCTAAAAGCTTGAAGTGGGATGCCAAAGAAGTACTAATAGGTTTTGAATTCTGCATGCGAAAATGAGAAATAATTTTTTCGAGATACTTACTCTATTTGAACTATAACTTATCATGCTTTTGATCTCGATCAATCTCCATGCCGAGAATATTCCTTGTAGCATCTATGTTTTTCATCTCAAATTTCTTTTTCATTCTAAACTTTAGATCATTAAATAGAAATATGTTTTGAGTAGCAATAAGTATATCATCAACATAAAGCTTGTTGCGGAAAATATCGATGTCCACCACAATTCACAATATAGAGGAAGAACAGAAAAGAGGAAAAGATAGCACACAAGAGATATATGTGGGAAAACGATCTAGAGAATATTGTATTGATGAGGAAGAGAAAAGAGAAGATTACAACGACGGAGACGAAACTCCAATATCACCAACTCTCACTCTCTATTTTCTATATCTTTTGAGACCCTTACATCAATGGTGTATTTATAGATGTGGCCTAATAATATTTGAGTCAAAATAGAAGACTGACTCAAATAAGACTTCTACTAATTTAAGACTTCTAGAAGATAAATCTAGATAAGGATTAGGCCCATTAATATAATTAAGACTATCCGGAAACTCCGGATTCGAGACACCATAAAGCCAACAATCTCCACCTTGGCTCGAATCATCTTATTCTCTGAATTTGAATCTTCAATAGATGTCTTTACCATTACCTCCTGGGATAGGATCAACGACCTTGAATATTGATCAAGTCCAAACAGAAGTTGAACTTATCAATCGGAATCACCTTCGTCAACATATCTGCAGGATTTCTTGAAGTATGAATCTTTTGTAAAGAAATCTCGCCGTCTTCAATAATATCCCGAATAAAATGAAATCGGACATCTATATGCTTTGATCTGGCATGATACATTTGGTTCTTCGCAAGGTGTATGGCGCTCTGACTGTCGCAAAAAATAGGAAGAACATGTTGAGAAAAACCAATTTCACTTGCCAAACCTTTTAGCCATAGGGCTTCTTTGACGGCTTCTGTAGCTGCCATATACTCAGACTCTGTTGTAGATAATGCTACAGTTGACTGTAAGGTACACCTCCAACTAATAGGTCCTCCACAAAGAGTGAAAAGATAACCAGTGAGGGATCGGCGTCGATCAAGGTCTCCAGCATAGTCTGAATCGACATAGCCAATAATTTTGGCCTCTTGTACTATATTCTTGTCGAAACATAAACCAATATTAAGAGTACCTTTAATATATCTTAATAGCCATTTCATGGCTTGCCAATGCTCTTTTCCTGGATTTGCCATGTAACGACTAACAACGCTGACTGCTTGTGCAATATCAGGTCTTGTGCATACCATAGCATACATTAGACTTCCAACAGCACTTGAAAATGGGATGTTCTCCATGTATGCATGCTCTTCATCTGTAGAAGGACATTGTTGAGCTGAAAGCTTGAAGTGAGATGCCAAAGGAGTACTGACGGATTTTGAATTCTGCATGTGAAAACGAGAAATAATCTTCTCGAGATATTTGCTCTGTTTAAGCCATAATTTTCCATGCTTTCGATCTCGATCAATCTCCATACCGAGAATCTTCCTTGCAGCACCTAAATCTTTCATCTCAAATTCCTTTTTCATTTTAAACTTTAAATCATTCAGTAGCGATATGTCTTGAGTAGCGATAAGCATATCATCAACATAAAGAAGCAATATAATAAATGAGTTATTGGCATGCATCTTAAAATAAACACAGCAATCATGTTTGCAGTGGATGAAATCTTGACCCAGCATAAAACTGTCAAACCTTTTATACCATTGCCTTGGAGACTGTTTCAAACCATAAAGTGATTTGTTCAACTTGCAAACAAAATTTTCTTTGCCTTCTTGGATGAACCCTTCAGGCTGTTGCATAAAAATTTGTTCTTCTAATTCTCCATGCAGAAAGGCAGTTTTGACATCAAGCTGTTCTAACTCAAGATTATGAAAAGCAACTAAAGCAAGTAGAAAACGAATAGATGTGTGTTTAACCACAGGAGAGAAAATTTCATTAAAGTCAATACCCTCCTTTTGTGAATACCCTTTTGCAACTAAACGGGCCTTGAATTTAACACCATCTATCTCAGAGAAATCCTCTTTCTTTCGAAATACCCACTTGCAACCAATTGCTCTTTTACCTTTTGGTAATTTCATCAGATCCCAAGTATGGTTCTTTTGAAGAGAGTCCATCTCTTCATTCATAGCAGCTTGCCACTGAGAAGAATTCTTATCCTGTACTGCTTCTTTATAAGAAGAAGGATCACCATTGTCAGTAACTAAAGCAAAAGCTACCATATCTTCAAAACCATACCTTTCAGGTGGCTTTATTTTCCTTTGAGATCTTCGAAGTGGAGTCTTTTCAGAAATTTGATTCTTAAGATTTTCTTGAGAGTTGGGCATACCCTGAATATCTTCTTCTGAAGGAATTACATGCTCCACCTCCACTTGCATTATATCATTGGGATCTTTCTTGAGAGATTTTTGCATACCACTTTCATCAAATACTATGTCTCTCTCAATAATTACATTTGAAATAGTAGGATCCCACAAACGATAGCCTTTGACGCCTTTGGCATAACCCAGGAAAATACACTTTTTGGAACGTGCATCTAACTTATCCTTGACAACATGCACATAAGCAGAGCAACCAAAAATCTTTAAAGAAGAATAATTTGCAGGTTGACCAGTCCATACCTCTTCAGGAGTCTTGCAATTAATGGCTGTTTGAGGAGAGCGATTCACAATGAAGCATGCTGTATTGACTGCTTCTGCCCAAAAATCTTTATCAAGATTAGCTGTACTGAGCATACTACGTGCTTTCTCCAACAAGGTTCTGTTCATCCTTTCAGCCACACCGTTTTGTTGAGGTTTTCCTGGGATGGTAAAGTGACGCTTGATGCCTTCATCTTCACAGAATTTGAGAAACTCTGTTGATTTGTACTCTCCGCCATTATCACTTCTGAGATATTTGATTTTTCTGCCAGTCCTTTTTTCAACTGAAGTTTTCCACCGTTTGAAAACAGAAAACACCTCGGCTTTGTGATGCAAAAAATAAATCCACACTTTTCTGGAAAAATCATCAATAAAACTGACAAAATAACGAGCACCAGATTTTGATGGAATAGGAGAGCACCACACATCAGAATGAATATAATCAATTAAGCCTTTAGTGCAATGAATACCAGTGTTAAACTTTACCTTGGACTGTTTACCATAGAGACAATGCTCGCAGAAATCCAATTTGCATGAGTTGAGACCTTTCAGTAATTTTCTTTTGTTGAGCTCATTTAAACCTTGCTCACTCATATGACCGAGACGCATATGCCATAATTGAGTCATATCAGAAGAAGAAGAAGAAGAAGAAGACTGAGAAATTGTTGCTCCACCTGCAACGGTTTTTCCTACTAACTCATATAAATTTCCATGCTTTAGGCCCTTCATTACTATCAATGAGCCTTTAGCAACCTTAAGAACTCCACCTTCAGCAGAATACTTATAACCAGCAGAATCCATAGCACCCAAAGAGATCAAATTCTTTTTCAAATCAGGAACATGTCTGACATCAGTAAGAGTTCTAATAATATTATCAAACATCTTAATTTTGATTGTTCCAATTCCAACAGTTTTGCATGGATTATTATTACCCATCAAAACTAAACCACCATCATAAGGCGTGTAGTTTTCAAACCAATCCTTATTAGGACACATGTGATAAGAACAACCAGAATCAAGAATCCAAATATCATGGTAACGATCAAAATTAGAACTAATAGAGAGAACGTTACCCAAATTATCATCAGAACTCTCTTCAACAACTGAAACTTGTTCTTTGGCTTGCTCTTTAGATTGAGATTCTCTTTCTTTCTTTGCTTTGAGCTTCCAACAATCTTTAATTGCATGTCCCATCTTCTTACAATATCTGCAGTTTATTTCTTTGGATTTGGATCTAGAACGACCTGTTCTTGATCTTTCTTTGGTACGACCTCTGACAATTAATGCTTCTGAGTGTGACACATCCCCTCCAATCTTTTTCAAATATTCATTAGATAGAAGGGCAGCAGAAATATCGTCAAATTTCAAATCCTTTCCATACATGAGAGTAGTTTTAAGATTCTCAAGAGAAGGAGGTAAGGACGATAATAAAATAATTGCCTTGTCTTCATCTTCAATTTTAACATCAATGCTTAACAATTGAGAGACAAGTTTATTGAAAGCATTAAGATGATCAACTATATTCGTACCTTCTGTCATTCGAAAATTGAAAAGCTTCTGCTTTAAATAAACTCGATTTGAGATAGACTTACTCATATACATATACTGTTTCTCCAGCTTTTTCCATAACTCTGAAGGTGATGTTTCATCAAGAAACGGATAGAGTACCTCATCGGTAAGACTGAGGATGATTGTGCTATGTGCGCTGGCCTTTTGGTTTTCCCAGACACTTTCGGTGACATCTTCAGGCTTGACGTCCTCCAATGTGTGTCTCAACCCTTGTTGAGTAAGAATTGCACGAACTCTTGCTTGCCAAATAGGAAATCCTTGCTTTCCATTGAATTTCTCTATATCGAACTTCGTAGTAGACATATTGAACCAAGCTCTGATGCCACTTGTTGCGGAAAATATCGATGTCCACCACAATTCACAATATAGAGGAAGAACAGAAAAGAGGAAAAGATAGCACACAAGAGATATATGTGGGAAGACGATCCAGAATATTGGTATTGATGAGGAAGAGAAAAGAGAAGATTACAATGACGGAGACGAAACTCCAATATCACCAACTCTCACTCTCTATTTTCTATATCTCTTGAGACCCTTACATCAATGGTGTATTTATAGATGTGGCCTAATAATGTTTGAGTCAAAATAGAAAACTGACTCAAATAAGACTTCTACTAATTTAAGACTTCTAGAAGATAAATCTAGATAAGGATTAGGCCCATTAATATAATTAAGACTATCCGGAAAATCCGGATTCGAGACACCATAAAGCCAACAGTAATATAATAAATAAATTATTGGCATGCATTTTAAAATAAATACAGCAATCATGTTTGCAATAGATGAAATCTTGTCCAATATAAAACTGTCAAACTTTTTATACCATTACCTTGGAGATTATTTCAAATCATAAAGTGATTTGTTCAACTAGCAGACATAATTTTTCTTATCTTCTTGGATGAATCCTTCAAATTGTTGTATAAAATCTACTCTTCTAATTCTTTATGCAGAAAGATGGTTTTGATATAAAGCTGTTCTAACTCAATATTATAAAAAATAACTAAAGTAAGTAGAAAATGAATAGATGTATGTTTAACCATAGGAGAGAAAATTTTATTAAAGTCAGCATTCTCCTTTTGTGAATACCCTTTTGCAACTAAATGGGTCTTGAATTTAACACCATTTATCTTAGAGGAATCCTCTTTCTTTTGAAATATCCACTTGCAACCAATTTTGCTTTTACCTTCTGACAATTTCACCAAGTCTCAAGTATGGTTCTTTTAAAGAGAAACTATCTCTTCATTTATAGTAACTTGCCACTGAAAAGAATTCTTATCTTACACCATTTTTTTTTAGGAAGAAGGATCACCATTGTCAGTAAATAAAGCAAAAGCTGTCATATCTTCAAAATTATACCTTTCAGGTGAGTTTATGTTTCTTTGTATCTTCAAAGTGGAGTCTACTCAGAAATTTTTATTTGATTCTTAAATTTTTTTTGAGAGTTTAGTACATCCTGAATATCTTCTTCTAAAGGAACTACATGCTCTATCTCCACTTGCATTATATCACTGAGGCCTTTTTTAAAAGATTTTAATATAACACTTTCATCAAACACTACATCTCTCTCAATAATTATATTAAAAATGGTAAGATCCCACAAATGATAACCCTTAACACTGTTGGTATAACCAAGGAAAATATACCTATTGAAATACGTATCTAACTTATCCTTGACGACATACACATAAGCAAATCAACAAAAAATCTTTAAAGAAAAATAATTTACAGGTTTACTAGTCGATAGATCTTCGGGAGTTTTGTAGTCAATGGCTATCTGAGGGGAGCAATTCACAATAAAACATATTGTATTGACTACTTATGCCCAAAAAGCCTTACTAATATTAGTTGCACTGAGCATATTACATGCTTGCTACAATAAAATTCTATTCATCCTTTCAGCCACACTATTTTGTTGAGATTTTTCTGAGATGGTAAAGTGGTGTTCGATGCCTTCATTTTCACAAAATTTGAGAAACTTCATTGATTTGTACTCTACACCATTATCACTTCTGAGGTATTTGAGTTTTTTGCCAGTCTTTTTTTCAACTAAAGCTTTTCACCATTTGAAAATAGAAAATATTTCAGCTTTGTGATACAAAAAATAAATCCATACTTCTTATGAAAAAATCATCAATAAAACTAACAAAATAATGAGCACCAAATTTTGATAGAATAAGAGAGTACCACACATCAGAATGAATATAATCAATTAAGCTTTTAGTGTAATGCGTACTGGTGTTAAACTTTATCTTGGACTGCTTGTCATAAAGATAATGCTCGTAGAAATCTAATTTGTATGAGTTGAGGCCTTTTAGTAGTTTCCTTTTGTTGAGCTCAGTTAAACCTTACTCACTCATATGACTGAGACACATATGATATAAGTGGTTTATATCAGAAGAAACTTGAGAAATTGTTATTCCACCTTTAACGATTTTTCCTATTAACTCATACAAATTTTTATGTTTTAGGCCCTTCATCATTGTCAATGAGCCTTTAGCAATCTTAAGAAATTCATCTTTACCAGAATACTTATAACCAGTAGAATTCAAAACACTTAAAGAGATCAAATTTCTTTTCAAATCAGGAACATGTCTAATGTCTGTAAGAGTTCTAATAATATTATCAAATATCTTAATTTTGATTGTT
This sequence comes from Trichopus zeylanicus subsp. travancoricus, assembly GCA_005019695.1. Classification (NCBI taxonomy): domain Eukaryota; kingdom Viridiplantae; phylum Streptophyta; class Magnoliopsida; order Dioscoreales; family Dioscoreaceae; genus Trichopus; species Trichopus zeylanicus. The sequence continues at coordinate 410,451 of RXID01014616.1, read as the reverse complement.
TCAATTTCAACAATTTTGCATGGATTGTTATTACCCATCAAAACTAAACCACTATCATAAAACTTATAGTCTTCAAACTAATTCTTATTGGGACATATATGGTAAGAACAACCAGAATTAAGAATCCAAGTATCATGGTAGCAATCAAAATCAAGAACTAATAGAGAAAATATTATCATAATTATCATCAAAACTCCCTTCAGCAACTGACACTTATTCTTTGGCTTGCTCTTTAGACTGAGATTCTTTCTCTTTCTTTACTTTGAGCTTTCAATACTCTTCAATTACATGTCTCATCTTCTTACAATACTTATAATTTTTTTCTTTAGATTTGAATCTAGAATGACCTGTCTTTGATCTTTCCTTGGTACGACTTCTAGCAATCAATGCTTCTGAGTGTAACACATTCCTTTCAATCTTTTTTAAATATTCATTAGATAGAAGAGCAGTAGAAATATGATCAAATTTTAAATTCTTACCATACATGAGAGTAGTCTTCAGATTCTTAAGGGAAGGAGATAGAGATAATAATAAAATAACTATCTTGTCTTCATTTTTAATTTTAATATCAATGTTTAATAATTGAGAGACTAGTTTATTGAAAGTATTAAAATGATTGGCTATATTTGTACCTTCTCTCATTTGAAAATTGAAAAGCTTCTGTTTTAAATAAACTCGATTTGAAATGAACTTACTCATATATTATTTCTCCAACTTTTTCCATAGCTTTGAAGGTAATGTTTTATCAAGAAACGGATAGAGTACCTCATCGGTGAGACTAAGGATGATTATGTTATATGTATTAGCCTTCTGATTTTTTCAGACACTTTCGATGACATCTTTAGTCTTAACATCCTCCAATGTGTTTCTCAACTCTTATTAAGTAAGAATTGTACAACCTCTTGCCTGTCAAATAGAAAATCCTTGCTTTCCATTGAATTTCTCTACATCAAACTTCATAGTAGACATATTGAACCAAGCTCTGATACTAATTTGTTATACTAAATATCGATGTCCACCACAATTCACTATGTAGAGGAAGAAAAGAAAAGAAAAAAAATAGCACACAAGAGATTTATGTGGTTCAGTCTACGACCTACTTCACGAGCGAAGGTAATCCAAAAGATATTATATTGATGAGAAAGAAAGAGGAGATTACAATGATAGAGATGAAACTTCAATATCATTAACTCTCATAAGAGACTAAGTAGCCTAGCCGTCACAAGATATTTTGAAAATTTTGATATATGTCTCTCTATTTCACTATACTGAAACCCCTAGATAAATAGGGTATTATAGATGTGGCCTAACTGAATTTGAGTCAAAGTAGGAGACTGACTTAAACAAGAATTTTACTAATCTAAATCTTCTAGTAGAAGACAAATTCAGAGAAGGATTAGGTTCACTAAATTACTTTCTAATATGAATTCTAATTTAATTAGAACTCTCTAGAAAATCCAGATTCGAGACACAACTAAGTCAACAAGTTATGTTAGATCGATGATTCTTCTACCAGAAAAACAAGAGAGGTTGATGATTCTCCAGGATACTCATCTCTTGTAAATAGGCATTAGTGAAAGGGAGCGCTTTATCCTCTTCTTTTCTTGCTATTGTTTTAGTCTACCTCTCATTTGGAATTTAAGAATCTACAAATTAACATCAAGACTCACACACAAGATTCAATACACTCTCTTTCACCTTCTTTGATAACCTAACTTACACTCTAATTCAAGTTTAAAATATCCAAACTCAGCACTGATCCAGTAGTCAAGAAATACCTAAGAGGAATGAAGCACAAAATGGCATTCAGAAATAGAAGCACACAAACACACTTGCCACCATCCATATACTCGAGAATCACTAACAAAATGAAAAGCACTACCTTTTTTTTTTTACCTTAGGCATCAAACATGGTATTCTCTAGTCCAACCAATAACCCATGGACTTCATGAGTAACCACATATATTCTCTTTTGAATTTGATTATGATGTCATTTTCAGCAATAGAAAATTTTGACAACTTCTATCTATTAAAAATGAAGGAGAAAATTACACTAGACAAAGTATAAGCTCAATTCTTAATCATTGATAGGATGGTTCAAAACATATGAGCATATTAGCAAGTGATCAACTACGTCTTCCCGGGCATGGTCCAATCTACTTTTGGGACATTCATTTGGTTCAAGCATCCACATTTCAAAAACCAACCCAAACAACTCAGCATATTATTAAAATAATAAAAATCAGAATACTATTGCTATTATTCTATACAATCTCACCTCCTACTTTGCTTAGAGGATATTCATTCTTCTCCCTCAATTTCACATTTTTGCTATGAAAATATTTGATACCTTGAAATCTCACTTCGAAAAAAATTTCATGTGAGACTGTTTGGTTGGCAAAATGTGAGAAAAAGTAGTTAAAAATAAAACCACTTTCGTCCATTATTATCTAAAAATGACTTATTGAAATTTAGTTTACTTTCGATCACCTCCAATTCAGAAGTAAAAAATAAACTAAATTCTACTTTTATATTTGTTTTCATCCAATGTGACTTTTAAAAATAAATATAATGATATTTTGAATTATAATAACACTAACGATCTCATATATAATAATAATAATATATTTTTTAAAAAAAAATATTTGTAAATAATTTTAAATTAATAATTATACATTCAAAATATATTTATTCAACTAAATGACAAAAGTAAAATATTTTTAACCACTTTTATAAATGGATGGAAAGTAGAGGGAACTTATTTTTTCTATATTTTTTTATCTATTTTCGAACAAGTAGAAATGCAAGGACAAATCAAAAATTTTGGAGCTCATGAAAAACATAAAGCATGTAAACACAATAGAAAATATATTTAAAACTTTAATTACATGCCAAAAACCAGATTACTAGATTGGCACTATAAGTATAGCATAATAATACCGCATCTCATGGAAAATTAAATTAATGCATCTAATGTGAACTAAAATCACACCTCGTAATCAACGAAGATAAATTACAAACATATCTTGGGATAGCTGGCCTACTAGTCGTTCCCATGTCCAATTTCTTTCTCATAATATTCGATTAAATCAACTTCAAGATGGATGAATCAACACGCTTTTAACTCTTAACTCTTAGACAAAAGAGGCAAAGGTAAAATAAAGGAAAGTCAAGTCTTAACTCAACCTTAGCCCGTCCTTTACCAAAATTTCTCACCCAATTCAATTCAATTTGATTCAATTCAATTTCTCACCCAATAGTAACTACAAACCTACATCAGAATCAGCTTCTGAAAGTAGTAGAGTAGCATAGTGGTTCAAAGAATCATTCAACAAATTTGAATACAAAAAAGCTTTTCATCAGTGTTGATTGTTTGATGAGTAGTATATATAAAAGAGGTGAGAATTCATGGAACAAACTTGAATGCAAAAAGTAATCCATTCCAAAACTATCTCTATAGTCCAAAAGAAACAAACAATAATCCCTCACAACAAGCAAGTTCAAACACAACAATAACAAAGAAATAAAAGATCAATGCCTTACCTCACATCAATAGGTCCTAGATCTTCACTAGTCAGGATGAGGATCATGCACTGAGAGAGAGAGAGAGAGAGAGAGAGAGAGAGAGAGAGAGAGAGGAGCTATCATGCGTAGGAGGAGGGAGATAGGAGAAAGGTCAAAGCTTTTGTAGAAGAACAGAGGAGAAGGGAGATCGGATAAGGGGGAAGGTGGAGGAGTTCGAGATGGAGATGGAGATGGAGATGATGTTGAGGGCTCAGAGGGAGAGACAAGTCCGAGATTGCCCAATTTTGCAAGATAGAGATGAAGGAGATGAAGACTTAGGAGTTTTGGTTGGAGAAGAAGAGCCTTATGTTTTGTTTGCGATTGAAGAGCTTAAAAAGAAACATGGATTGGTGAGGTGAGGGTTGATCTGCTAAAACTTGAAAAATGCTCTGTAGGATCTATTTTCTAAATTTCAAAATTTTTCTTCTCGAGTCATTTCATCATGAATATAGCCCACAACATTGTTTTGATTTGTTACTAGTGTTCGGTTTCTTTCAATGATGGCTCTATTGGCTGCTCTATATCTTCATTCTTCTAATATATATTTTTTGGAAAAAAAATATTGATAGAGTCAAACTCACCATCATTTTCTATTGGGGAGACTCCTTAAGATTTTGATCAATTGGGTCAGTTTATGCCATGATCTACAAGATAGAGATGCCATGATGAAGGACTGCAAGAGTTCTTCAGTAGTGGCCCCTCCGAGACTTAAGTTAATATTGCTTTTTGAGGAGAAAGAATAATAGAATTTAGCCTCTCAAGCTTCCTCAAAAGAGATAGTGATACTCCCTTTTATATCTTAATGGATTGTACTTTATAAGAATAATATCCCTAATTTTTAGGAGATTGGCATGATTACGCCTTGAATATAGTTATCTTCTCATAATGGATTTCTTCTAAAGCTCACTTAGGACCGACTTATAGAACTCTGACTGAACCAATTCAATAATTTACTATATCCTTAGTATCTCTCAACTCCGGGCATTAAGTCTTTGTGGCTCGGTGAGTAGAGTTAGCTAAGGTAACTAGATCTCTATAATCCAAATTCTCCTTGGGCTAAGCCTTTGGCTAAGTCAATGGCTTGAGCCATTATTCTACTCAATCAAGCCTGTAGCTTGTCTCTGAACTACTTTTTCCCCTAGTCAAGCTTGTAACCTTTAACCAGGTCTTCTTTCGATCAAGCTCATAGCTTAATTTGACCTTCTACACAATCAAGCTCATAGCTTGTTACTAAGTTGCTTTTACCCTCTGAATAGGTCCATAACTTGGAGCTAGGTTTTTGTGCCTCAAGTAAGCCCATGACCTAGAGTCAGGTCTTGGTGTCTCGCATAGAGCTGAGGGCTTGAGCTTGGCTTTGAGCTAGGGTTTAGATCCTTGGATAGAATCGAGGGCTTGTGGCCTTGTGTGGAACTAAGGGTTTTGGGGCCTTGAGTTGAATCGAGAGCTTGTGGCTTGACTTAGAGCTAGGGCTTGATGCTTCAAGTAGAATCGAGAGCTTTGTGACCTCGGATGGAGTCAAGGCCTTTGGGGCCTCAAGTTGAACCAAGAGCTTGTGGCCTAGCCTAGAGTCAAGGCTTGTGTGACTGAAAAGCCAATACTTGGTCGAGGAGTTGAGCCAAATGATTGGGTGCTTGGTCCATAAAGCTAAATTTTTGAGACTCAAAAATCAATACCTGACTGAAGAGATGAGGCACCTAGTTGAGTACATAGACCATAAAGATAGGTTTTGGGGGGTTGAAAAGAAAAAAATTTTAGTGGGACTGCCGAGCTACTGGAGGTGATAATATGAGTTGTTGGCCAACGATGGGCTATAGGAAGGTGATAGCCCATAAGATGTGGTGCCCCGAGCTGTGGAAGTGATGCCCTGAGCTATAGGAATGGGCTGCAAGAACAACAGACTGAGCTACAAGAGGCCAAATTGTAGGGGGTCAAACTACAGAAGGCTGAAGCATAAGAGGTCAGAGTTCACCACACATCACCTAAAGGCCAAATTGTAGGAGATTGAACTATAAGAGGTTGAAATATAGGAGGCGAGAGGTTGTCGCAATGGACTTAGAGGTCAAATTGTTAGAGGTCAAACTTGGGAGGCTAAACTACATGAGGCTAGAGTTGATAGAGGATGAATTACAAGAGGTAGGAGGTTGTTGCACTAGACCTAGAGATTGAACTACAACAAACCAAACTATAGGAGATGGGAGGTTTCCATGCTAGACCTAGAAGTTGAACTACAGGAGGCCGGAGTTGGTTGTGCTTCACCTAGAGGTCGAACTACAAGAGGTTGAATTGAAAGAGGCAGGAGGTTGCTATGTTAGAACTGGAGGCCAATTTGCATGAGGCTGGAGTTAGTCATGCTTCATCTAGAGGTTAAACTATAAGAGGCTTGTTAGCCAATAATGGTAACCTAATAGATAGGTGAATTAAGTTTATGAGACAAATAGTGATTTTTGATAAAATCAAAATCCAATTCAAAATTACCAAAGTAATATCACATAAATTTCAAGAAACCACAAATGCAGTAATATAAATAAAGTGAGGAACAAATGCACTGTAATATAACATGATTCAAAGATAATCGCTCCTACTTCAGAGACTTTATTTCGTTTTTGAGAACTTTAATCACTCCACTAGTAATATGACTTTGTTAGGGTAAAATCTTGCCCGTACAACTGATCTTACTTCAACTAGCAAGATCCACTCCATGTTGGAGTCTTTGTACACTCACACTCTTAACAACCTAGAATATACGTGGAAAGAATAAGGATATTATAATTGAGACTTACTACAAAGCTCTTAAGATTAGCCCTCTGTGATTTTCTCCTACCCTTCTCCAAATTGCTTAATAGAATGAAGGAGTTGAAGGTAGGGATGCTAATGACCAATTTTGTTTGAGGGGTAGGCTTCCCAAGTCAATTAAGGATTCCAACAGCTTTTCCTTTACTTGTGATAGTCAAGATGAAATATTCTTCCTCGATGTCTATGTCTGAATTTGTTTTTGATTGCCCCTATGAGGAATTGGGTGAAGGTGATCGAAGATTGAGCTTCGCTTCGATCCTAATCTCTAAAAGGCTGATATCCTTTTTAGTTGAGTTGTTACTTCTAGCTCTTCATCCGAATAACCCGTTTTGTTAGGGATGATGACATTGGATCTCATTTCCGCTGATGGAAGGCTAGAAATGGGCTAGTTTTGCATATCAACCACTTCAGCTAGTGTAATAGTAGGTTCCCTCTTAAACTAGACAACCTCAAAAATAGTCTCAAACTTGAACTAAACTTCAATTGCTTTTGTATTAGCCATTGTCTGAGGAAAATACACAATTGATCTTGCCCCCAAGATGATAGAGAATCTTGGAGTAGAGATGTTCTTCATTATTTTTATTTGATTTTTTTTATTCTATAAAGGAGGATATAATTGATTTTTCTTCGATTGTAATTCTATTTTGTCAATGTCTCCACCATATTAACTAAGTTTCTATACTTGGAGGAGAAGTCAAGTCCCACTAGGTGTGCCAAAATTTGGGGGATTGATTTTGAAGGCCGAAGATAGTGAAGAACCCGAGGAGTGACCTCAAATTATGAATTTATTTTAACTTGGGCCTGCTATCAAGTGTTGTGAAAATATTAACTTCTAATAGGTGCAAGCCCCTGTTGTTAATTAACTCGATAATTTTTAAGAACCTCTTAAAGTAAGAAACATAGCTAATAAAATAGAGATTCAAGAGAAAGAAAAGAAGAGAGCATTATTTAATCAATTTAAGAAAATGGTACTTGACTTAAATAAAGGCATACCCTCACTTTATAATGAATTTCGACATGAAATTATAGAAAATATAAAATAAATGAAGAAAAAAATGAGAAAGAATGGAGGAGAAGCTTTGATGTGTGTTGTCACTCCACTTCCCCTGCACCATACCGCATAACGTTCGACCTAAACTGTGAAAGGGAATGAGAGAAATTTAAAGTATTTCTAATGACTTTGAGCATTGGCGATAACTTCGTGATTTGAAGTATTTTCATTAGTTAATAAGGTATCGATAATAACTTCATTTAGGTTAAAATATTTTCATTAGCCGATAAGGCATTAACAATAACTCCATTTACCTTGAAGTGTTTTCATAGCTAAAAAGGTGTAGGTAATAACTTCTTCAATTTTTGAAGTGTTTTCATAGCTGACAAGGTATAGGCAATAACTTTGTGATTTGGTTAGTATCACCTATGGTTTATGAGATTGGGTATAGCTTGAAGATGTATCACCAATTGCTTTTAGGGTTGGTTAGCTTGAAAAGTGCATCGTCAATTGCTTGTGAGATTGACTAACTTAGGGAATATATCACCAACTATTTATGGGGTTGAGTATAGCTTTGAGTATGGCCAACAGCTTTGAGCATGTTATTGGTTGACTTTATTGATTTAATAACATCACCAACGGCTTAGGAGGTTGGATATAACTTGAAGATGCAACATCAATGGCTTATAGGGTTGGCTAGCATTGAAGTGTGGCCAACAGTTTTGAGTGCATTGTTGGTTGACTTCATTGATTTGGTAGCATCACCAACGGCTTAGGGGGTTAGGTATAACTTTGAAGTATGACCAATAGTTTTGAATATATTGACGATTAACTTTTTTAGATTGATAGTATCACCAATAACTTATGGAGTTGGATATAACTTAGAAGATACATTATCAACAACTTCTGGGGTTGACTATTTTGGAAGTATGGCCAACGACTTTGAGCACATTATCGGTTGACTTTATTGATTTGGTAGTATCACTATGTTATAATGTCAGGTGTGATGAATTAGTCCCACATCGGATATTAGATAGATAGAGTCCAATAGATATAGTGAAAAAGACTCATATCCCATGAACTTGAGCTTTTGGGATGGTTTGGTGTCTGGCTCACTATTTGGATCTGGTTTGACTCTTGCGGCTTTCCAACAAGTGGTATTAGAGCTTCAGGTTCGAAGCTATGCAAACTCTTAAGACCAAAATTACCGTGATAACGCAACTGAATTGAGTCACATGTTAGTCTCATGGCAAAGATCGGTGAAAGGGTGCGAGCGCTGGCCCAAGGGCTCGGGCACTGGCGTGAGGCCGGAGAAAGGGCACTTACACGGGCGTCAAAGGCTGGTGTGAGGGTGCAAGCGTAAGGCTGGCAAGGGCGCGGGCATCAAAGGCCGATGCGAGGACATAAGTCGCACGGTGAAAGTGGTCGAGTAAAAAGATTCTTGATTAAGAGTGTTAAATTGATATGGTCAAATCACACCTGAAGGGGAAGATTGTTATAATGTCAGGTATGATAAATTAGTCCCACATCGGATATTGGATAGATAGAGTCCAATAGATATAGTGAAAAATACCCATATCCAATGAACTTGAGCTTTTGGGATGGTTTGGTGTTCGGCTTACTATATGGATCTGGTTTGACACTCTTGCGGCTCCTCAACATCACTGATGGCTTAGGGGGGTCAAGTATACCTTTAAAGTGTAACCACTGGTTTTGAGCATATTGGCGATTAACTTCTTTGGATTGATAGCATCACCAATGACTTATGAAGCTGGATATAACTTAGAAGATATGTCATTAATGGCTTTCGAGGTTGACTAGTTTGGAAGTATGGCCAACAACTATAAGTACATTATTGGTTGACTTCATTGATTTGGTAGCGTCATTAACGACTTAGGGGTCAGATATAACTGTGAAGTATAGCTAATGGTTTTAAGTATATTGACAATTAACTTCTTTAGATTAATAACATCACTAATGGCTTATGAAGTTGGATATAGCATAGAAGATGTGTCATCAATAATTTTCAGAGTTGACTAATTTAGAAGTATGGCCAATGACTTTAAACGTATTAGCAATTAACTTCTTTAGTTTAATAGTGTCACCAATGGCTTCTGGGGTTGGATATAGTTTTGAAGTGTAGTCGATAGTTTGAAGTGTATTGGCAGTTAACTTCATTTGAATAAGGCATTATGCCTAACTGACTAAGAGAGTTCAAGTTTACCTTAGTTAGGTTTGATTTGAAGCATTGCCAATGCTTTTGGGTTAGCTTAGCTTGGTAGATGCATCGTCAATGGCTTTTGGGTGATCTAACTTTGAAGTTTGGCCAACAACTTTAAGCGTACTTCTTTGGTTTGATAGTGTCACCGACAACTTATGAAGTCAAATATAACTTTGAAATATTACTGAAGGCTTTGGTAGCACACCCAGTGAGACTTAGTTTGACCTTATTTAGCTCTATTTGAAGTAATTTAGGTTTAGGTTAGGGAGGCAATATCACCCTTTGTTCGTAGCTTTAGAATATTACTAAAGTTTCAACACTCCTAGTAGGACTTAGTTTGACCCTATTTAGTTCTATATGGACTAGTACAGTTTGAATCTAAGTTTGATTTTATTTAGCTTGAGTCAAATTTGACCTTGTGTTGGACCTCTAGCAAGTTCGTGTCTGTTAGACTTTGGTTCAAGTTTAGGTCAAGTTAGTTCAACTTGGTTTTAGTTCAGGCTCAACTTAGTATGATTTTGATTTGATTTTGAGTTTGTTCTTTTAATTTAGACTTGATTTGACCTAATCAAGGTTTGATTTGAACTTAGTTTAATTCATATTGGATTTGATTTGAACTCAATTTTATTTTTAGATTAACCCATCTTGAGTCTGATTAGGATTGAATATGAGTTTATTTAATTTAGATTAACTCAATTTGACTTTTTTTTAGATTTAGCACAATTTGGGTTTTACTCCATCTTCTTGACCAATTTAAGTCCATTTAAGCCAACTTGGCCTTTATTTATTTATTGTGATTGAGTTCAATTTGAACGTGATTAAGTTACTTTATATTAAATAGTTTGATTTGAGGGTCTTTCATTGTTTATGATGATTTTAGGTAGACTTCTAGCTCGACTTTAAATATGCGAATCTGAGAGTTGGCTTAGTTCACGAGTTCGAAAGCTGACTTAGAAGTGTAAGCCTAAAGACTGACTAGATGCAAGTCCAAAGAATGGCCTAGATGTGAATTGGCTGAGTGTGAGCCAGAAGGCTAATTTGGATGTGAGCTCAATGGTTAGCCTAAATGCAAGCTTGAAAGCCAGCTAAATATGAGCCCAAATGCTAACTTAAATGCGAGCTTGAAATCTAGCTAAGTACGAGCCTGAGGGCTGACCTGAATGCAAGCCCAAATGCTGGCTATACGTGAGTCCGAAGGCTGACTGAAGGTGAGCCCAAAGGTTGGCTTAGATACGAGCTTGAAGGTTGGCTTGGATGTGAGCCTAAAGGCTGAGTAAGATGCAAGTCTGAAGAATGGCCAGAGTGTGAGCCCAAAAGCTGGCTTAGGTGCAAGCCCGAAGGCTACCTTAAATATGAGCTTGAAGGCTGGTTAAGTACGAGTTTGAAGACTGGCTAGGATGCGAGCCCAAAGGCTAACAAAGAAACGAGCTCAAAGGCAGGTTAGAGTGTGAGCTCGAAGGCTATCTAAGTGCGAGTCCAAATGCTAGATTTAATGCAAGCCCGAAAACTAGCTTTGATACAAGCCTGAAGATTAAGTAAAGTGCAAGCCCAAAGGCTAGCTTGGATGTGAGCCTGAAGGCTGGTTAAAATGCATGCTTGAAGGCTAGTTAGAGTGCGAGCCTAAAGGCTGGCTTATTTGCATACCTGAAAGCTTGTTATGTGTGAACTCGAAGGCTGGCTTGAATGTAAGCCTGAGGTTTAGCTAAGATGTGAGCTATAAGACTAGCTAGAGTACAAGCCCAAAGGTTGGCTTAGGTGCAATCCCAAGGCTGACTTCGTTATAAGCTCGAAGGCTGGTTAGATGCAAGCCCGAATCCTGGCTTGGATATGATGAGGATTCGCTAGCTTCATCTTTATCTTCAAGGAACTGTGAGTGGCTACAGTAGGATCATAGAGTTTGTCATCTTCGAAGGAACACAAGTTGCCACAATAAGGTCATGAACTTCATTGCCTTTACCATCATCTTCGAGGAGGTATGGGTGACCACAATGAAGTCACAGAATTTTTTGTCTTGAATGGTGGGTTGCAAGTGACGACGATGACATCGAAAGATTTGCTGAGATTCCAAAAATCATAGGCAGTTGTGATGCAAAAATCAAGGTAGTCAACTTTCTTCTTTTTATTCAATTCCATGCCTCACATGGTTGACTTTTTCTTGGTCAACCTCTTATTTATTTATTTATTTATTTATTTATTCCCATCCTCCTCCTTTCCCATGACTTGTGACAAGCTCCAACTTCTCTTTTTTTCTTTGATCCCCAGCCAAGCTGCTCCTAGCCCGGTTACCTTCTCTTGCCAAATTTGACCGGAGCCGTAGCCGTAGCGAGGCAGAAGGAGTCAATGGTCGGTCATGGTCAGAATGGCGGAGACAATTTTTAGATGACATCAAGGCCGATTGGTTGGGTGCTTAGCTGCAGTGGCTTAGCCATGTGTCGACGAAGGTTATTGGGCGATCACGGCAGTGATGACAGCGGTGGGCAGTGGGTCAAGGTTCACATCGTCAGCTCGTGTGGACAGGTCAGGGGGCGAATCCTCAGAGATGGTGGCAGCGAGGTAGGGGAGTGTGGGCAGGCAGCAACCAAATAGTAGGGAAAATACTCGGGAGACCTTCAAAAATAGAGCAACGAAGTACAATAAGAGGAGGAGGAGACCATGAAGCTAAGTACACTAACCTGTGTTTGACTTTAGCTTGTTGGGATCCTTGTCTTAATTTCTTCTTGACCTTCTTTGCTGACTTCTGTTTGCCTCTCGTTTCTTCTCAAATTTTTTTTTCTATCCCTATTTGTAGGTTCTTCCAGTCCTTTTATAAGCTTTGTAGAATATTTTGAAACCAAATTGAAGATATATGATGAGTATAATTGGATTCTGAATGATTGATTTCATTTTAAAAATGAATAAAATTTGATTTAGGGTGAATTTTATATGCCATAATCATGCAATTGATTGGGATTTATTCTGAATTAGAAAATCCAAATTCTGTAGCCATAATCATGCAATTTATTGGGATTTATTTCTCAAAAAGAAAATTCATATTCTGTGCCATTTTTGGATGATTAATTTTAGGGGGTTATTTACAAAATTTTCCAAAAAAATTGGACCAAAATGTAATTCCATAAATTTCAGAGATTTTTTCATAAAAATTATGTATTCTAAAATTTTCAAGGTCCTTTTTGAATAAAATTTGGACTTATTTATAAACAATAAATTTTGAGGGGCTTATTTGTATATTTTTGAAAAAGTTCGACCAAAGTATAATTTTATAAATTTCAAGGGTCTTTCTACAAAAAAGACACATTTGTAAAATTCTGAAATTTTCAAGGTTCTTTTTTAATAGCATTTGGGCTTATTTGCAAATAAAAAATTTTGAGGGATTTATTTATAAATTTTTAGAAAAATTGGACCAAAATGTAATTTTATAAATTTCTGAGGTCTCTTTGCAAAAACAACACATTTGTGAAATTCTAAATTTTTAAATTTTTTTTGAATAAAATTTGAACTTATTTGTAAATAAAAAAAAATCTGAGTTTATTTACAAGTCCCAATTTGGTCCAAATCTTATTTTAGTTTTTGATCCTAATTTGGGCTTAGATTCAATGTTTAAATTTAGCACATAAAAAATTCAACTCTAATTTGAAGTAAAATTTGAGAGTCTACTTAAATAAAGTACATTTACTTCATGAGCTTTCTTGGTGAAGGGGGAGTAGAAGTGAAAAGAAGAGTGAGCACCTTGCTTCCTATTATCGTGCCCGTGAGTACTTGATTAGTAAGCTTGTGTATTTATTACTCGTAGTAGCACCTCCCTTTTTTTTCTCTACCCCTGCTTTTTTATTTGCTCGGTTCACATTTTTTTGGGAGATACCATGGAATCCTTTGTAATCGAGAGGATTATTGAGGATGGTAGTCTGGCTTTTTGTTGTTTCCTCCCAGTCATTGGGACTGATGCCAAAGTGGCCATCGCATACTGGCCCCAGAAACATCGAAAGTGGGTGCACTTAGATAATTATCATCACTTAGCCTACTTTTTGAACAAAGGGACGCCGTGCACTACTAGGGCAAGTGGTTGCTTCTTACTGGAACCGATTTGGCATTTCAGACAACGAGAATTTTTAGAGACTTTGGGGTTTGACATTCTTAATAGTCGCTCACCTATTTGGGGGTGATCATTCCCGTTTTCTAGTATAGTGCCAGTTTTACAGGGTTATTCAGAGTGGGTTGATGATGTAGTATCTCAGTTCTCTGTCCAACTTGTGGGACTTGACGTCCTGGGAGGAGTCATAGGTTCTAAGGGATAATATGCTAGAGACTCAGGAATTTTGCATAACATAATCAAGATGTGGAATCATGCTATTAACACCTTCTATACTCCAAATGGTGAGGTCAGTATTTCCTTATGGGACATAAGATAACTAGCTGTATTCCTGTCCTTGGGGACTTCTACGATGAGTACGTTCCTATTAACTATAATGTAGGTATTGACTTCAGTTATGCTTTGTATGATCTCCTCAAAGTTTATAAGTGGTTGTTGGTGTATTGTCCAAACAATTAGAGAGGGAATATTTCAATAGTTGGATTGAGATCTTTTATGAGAGAAGCTTGACAAATGAGCCAACCAAATTTGACTGGATTATGTGCAACACAAGTGACATCCTTCTAGAGTTCAGTCCAAAGAATTATTTTGTTGTCTTGATCAATTTATGGCTTTGCTACTTTGTCATGCTACAGAGTGAACAGTATATCCATCTCAAGACATTTGCGATGGCTTATAAGATGGCTCATAGGCAAAGGGTTGCTTTGGCCCCTCTGATGTTAGATTTGATATATGTTGGTCTCAAAGTGATGGTGGGTGGTCCCATAGGCTAGTGATTCTTCGGCTTAGTTCCCCATTCTTTTTCTCTATGTTTGGATTTATACCCACTTTAAGAGGATGTATACTGACTTGGAGTCTAGTAATGAAATCAAAGAATTACGTTAGCCACATTCAGTCTCCGTCCCTGAGATGATTAGGATCATGGGTATAGCTGCCTCTACTTTCTCCCCCAGAGAGGCTAGGATGCATGTGCAAAACTCCTAGAATTTTGAGTGGTGAACTTTCCCTTTTACTCTTTATGATTCTAACATGTTAGTGGATGTGGCTCGTCTCCCCTTATCTTCAGAGACTTATGAGCATATTATCTCTTTGAGGTATGACATGCTTTCACTTCATTCCAGAGAGCAGTTAGGTATGGAGTCTTATAATCCTCATCGATTTGGCTGGCAATTCAGGTATGATTAGGATTTTTTTGAGAATGTTCCTGCTCCTTCACCACTATCATGTCTTGGCCAGCTAGCAAGCTATTGGCTACACCTCACTCGTATCCAGGATAATTCAAAGTATTATATTCCAGACATTGAGTGTGAAGCCAAGGTACTTCGTTCCTACACCATAGCTTAGTTTGACAGTATGGATAGATATTATCATATTGATCATGAGTTCCTATTTCAGAACGAGTCTAGTTCACACAACAAGGAAAAGCAAGTTGCAAGCAATAAAGGGTCGAAGTGAAAAAAAGACTCAAGAGGCACAAAAGACCCTATCTCACAAATTTGCTCACTTTGGATCTAGTACATAGAGACCCATCCCTTCTTATAACGTCAACGATGGCCATTTTCGAGGTAATGTAGGTCCTAGATTGAGCCCAAGGTGGGAGGCACCTAGACCTATACCTGATTGCCGCATCACTGATGCTCTGAGGCACCCAGTGACATATGCAGGCTTGCCTTTAAATGGGGGTGTGGGGGTAGGTTTGCATACACTATCTCGGGACTCGGTTTCCTCATTTCTCATTATTGTCATGGATGCAAGACTAGGGGTAACCCTTCCTTCACCGACACCCATATGCCAGTCTCTTGATATAGATTCAGGTAGGGTGGTCCGATTGGCTCCTCCATCACCTACATCTACTGACCATTCATCAGATGTGAATATCTTTAAGTGCCAATAACTTTATTTTCTTTTCTCTTCTCCTTTGGCTCAAAACCCCTCTTTTTTTCTCTTTTTCTTTTTAAGCGGATGATGATTTTGGAAGCCCTCCTAATGATATATCAAATTCTAATGGTAAGGGACATCCGAACTTTGTCAAAGTTTATATTGTGCATGTACTTATCTTGCCCTTGCTATAGATGTGCTTCCTAGGTCAAGCTTTAGTCAGGGAATATTTGCATCCATGGATATCCATCCACCATCACTAGCATCTGGTAATGGCCCATTATTTTCTCTTTTCTTGAATATCTTCCTAGCTTCTAATGCATCACTTGCCCCTTTAGGTGACAATGGGGAGGCATGAGGGAGTGACAACTAAGTTGCTGTGATTATTGGGAGCACCATTTAGGTTTTATGTACCTTAAGATTATGCTTATCTTCTTTATCTAGAGCCTCTATTTGTTTTGGTTTTCTTTATTTATGAATATTATTATTACTTTATGAAACTTTTTTGCTTAGCATCAAATTTGACCTTGCAACCTCATATATCATCCTCACCCCCCCCGCCCCCGCCCCCCCCCCCCCCCCCCCTCCCATTTTTTTTTTTTCTTTTTGCACCCTAGTTGTGCGAATGAGTTCTAATTTTTCCCATTTGTGACAATGGACTTGAGTTGTCATAATGAGTGGGTTTCTTTTGTTACATAGAATTTATCACATAAAAGTGGACTTCGATCATTATGTAAAAGTGGACTTGAGTTGCCACATAGAAGTAGACTTAGGTTGTCACATGGAAGTGAACTTGATTTGCCACGTGAAAATAGACTTGGTTTATTATGTAGAAGTGGACTTAAATTATCATGTAAAGTAGATTTGGGTTGCCACGTAGAAGTGGACTTGGATTGCCACGTGAAGTGGATTTAGGTTGTCATATGAAAGTCAACTTGGGTGGCTATGTGGAAGTATAGTTAATTTGCTACGTAAAAATGGACTTAGACTATCATGTGAAGTGGACTTATGTTATCACATGAAAGAGGACTTATATCGACACAATGAGTGGGCTTTTATAGGGGTGTGGATTTAACCATCACACAAATTGGGCAGAATTTTGTGTGTAAGTTTTATCTCGAGAAATATGGAGTACATGTTTGACTAAGTGTTCCTATTTTGAGAAAGTCAGACATTCCATTATAGACAAACATAGACACTTTTGGTTGTGATTATTGTTGCCTTTAGGGCTTAGGCATAATACCTTTTGAAGAATCGACCATTAATTGATAGTATAGGCTTTTCTCCTTTATCATCGATCAATTGGTAGAATCCCCCTTCAAATATCTTTTTGGCGATATAGGGGTCTTCCCAATTAAGTTCGAATTTGCCTTTCTTATTTTGATTTGGGATTATGGGTCTTCTCAAAATTAAAACCATTTCTTCATTTTAAAAGGACCTAATATAGGCTATCTTATTATAAGTCCTGGACATTTGTGTTTGATACATTTTTATGTTTTGCTAGGTTGCGAGCCTTCTTTCATTCAATGAGTCTAGCTTATCTAGATGAAGATGAACATTGTCTTCTCTTATAATTTCTTCTTACAAGGTAATTCTTTGATAGGGGATTTATATTTCTAGTAGCAAGATTGCCTCAGTCCGAAATACCAATGCATATGGGGTTGATTAGGTAGGGGTTCGATATATGGTGCGATAGACCCATAATGCCTCAGCAAGCTTTTGGTACTAGTCCTTTTTTCAACAATAACTTTTTTCAAGATCTTGAAAAGGGTCTTGTTGAATGCCTTAATGAGCCCATTGGCTCTCGCATTGTAGATGAATGAATATCTCCAATCTATCTTGTGATAATACGCAAATTGTCCTACTTTGAAGCTTCTGAAGGACAGTCCATTATTAGAAATGATCCTTCGAGCGACATCAAATTGGTACAAGATATTTTCTTGAAAGAAATAGATAATAGTATCCACTTTTACCTCTTTCAATGGAATCATTTTAGCCCACCTAGAAAAATAATCAATTATTGCTAGTATGAAGTGATGACCTCTAGAGGAAGATGGTTCGATTGGGCCGATGATGTTTATACCCCCATACCTCAAATGACCATGAGAACATTGTTGGATGTGAAGGATTTGGGATTTGATAGATTAAGTTACCATGAATTTGGCATAGGTGACATCTTCTCACAAATTTGATGCAATCTTCCACCATTGTAGGCCAATAGTAGCCTATTACTTGATCTTTATCATTATTTTTAGGCCTAACTAATGAGCCCCATAAACTCAAAAATACATGTCATACATAATTTCTTTGGCCTCTTTATTTGAAAGACAACACAAAAGTAGTTGGTCGAAGGATCTCTTATAAAGAGTATCATTAATGAGTAGAAAGCATGCAGTTCTCTTTCTAAGTTGTGTTTGTGTGAATTTATTTTTTAGGAGTTCTTCACTTTTGAGGTAGTTAGTGAGTGATATTCTCCAATCTGTGGCTTCTTCTACCAATTTAGATTCAGTCCTCTCGTGTTTAATGCTGAAGACTAAGCTCATCATTTGTCTACTATCAACTGTGATTAGAATTTCTCCTTGATCAAGGTTAGCTAGTGCCTAAGTTAGTTTGGCTAAGGAGTTAGCTTCTGCATTGATTGACTGAACAACTTTAGTTATTTAAACATGTGGGATTTTCTTTATAAGCTCTTGAGCCTTTTCATAGTATCTTAGAAGCTTAAATTTGTGGACTTTATATTCATCTTAGACTTGGTTGATAAGCAATTGTGAATCACCAAAAATATGTAGGCGTAATATTTTCATATTGAGGGCCATTTCCAGTCCTACAATTAGAGCCTTATATTCAACTCCATTGTTTATGCATGGTCTTCAGAGGGCATAGGAGTATTATAAAATGCCCCCATTCAGAGTAACATAAATGAGTCCAATACTTGTTTTGATTTGCAAAAGCTTTGATTTGATCTCAGGCTTGATGGATGATACTCCATCAAAGTATAGCTTTTAGTAAGGTTTCTCTTCTTTGACAAAAAGGATTTCTTCATCAATGAGCTTGCAAGTCAGAAGAGAATTATCCAGTACTAAATGAGCTGGGGGAAAATCTACGAGGGCTTGCCCCTTAATCACCTTTTGTGGAGTGAACAAGATATCATATTCCATGAGAATTAAAACCTATTTTGCCAGCC
Organism: Trichopus zeylanicus subsp. travancoricus; assembly: GCA_005019695.1. Classification (NCBI taxonomy): domain Eukaryota; kingdom Viridiplantae; phylum Streptophyta; class Magnoliopsida; order Dioscoreales; family Dioscoreaceae; genus Trichopus; species Trichopus zeylanicus. The sequence goes on along the minus strand of RXID01014616.1, from coordinate 391,733 downwards.
TCCCAGTAAGTACAAGCCTAGTCATCATGTATTTTATGAGATCAATCTTTGATATTAATATGACTTGATGTGAAAGCAAATAATGCCTTAGCTTCTTAACTTTGAATATAAGAACTAGACAATGCTTTTTGATGGGAAAATAGTTACTTTCTACGCCCACTAACATTCTACTCAAATAATAGAGTATACTTTCTTTACCCTCTTCATTATTCTAGGCAAGAAGTGCCCCAGGGATCCTTCCATTGCTGCCATGTAAAGGATTAAGGGCTTATCAGGTAGGGGTATTTCTGAGACTAGTGGCTATAGGAGATACTGCTTGATCTCTTCAAAGGCCTGTTGGCAGTCTCGATCCCAAATGAATGGAGTGTCCTTTTTCATCGACTTAAAAACAAGCTTGTATTTTCCAAAAAGGTTTGAAATTAATATGCTAGTTAACCTTGAAATGACCTCAATTGTTTTAAGTTATTGGGTGGTGGCATATCCAAGATAGCCTTGATCTTAGATGGATGGATTTTAATCCCTCGATATATGAAAATAAACCCAGAGAATTTTCCTGATGACACCCCAAAAGCACAATTCATATGATTTATCTATAAGTTATATTTTCTAAGGCAGTCGAATACAACTCTTAGGTCTTGGATGTGATGTTCATGGACTTAATTTTGACCACCAAGTCATCCATATAACATTTAACTAATTGGTGTATAAGGTCATCAAAGATTTGAGTCATTGCCCTTTGATAAGTGGCACCTACATTTTTGAGCCCGAAGGGCATCACCTTATAGCAGTAAATGCCAACTGGCATTTGAGAGGCTGTATATTTTTTATCGTTAAGATGCATCTTGATTTGGTTATATCCTAAGAAAGCATCCATAAAGGAGAATATTTCAAAGTCGGTCGTGTTGTCAATCATGATTTCCATCATTGGCAACAAAAAATTATCTTTGAGACATGTTTTATTTAAGTCTTTATAGTCTACATAAATGTGGATTTGGCTATTCTTCTCCTTAATTGGCACGATGCTTGCCACCTAATCTAGGTATTTTTCATCTCTTATAAAGCCTGTTTTGATCAATTTCTTTATTTCTTCTATCACCTTCTGTTCTAGGTTGAGTTTTATCATCCTAGGTGCTTGTTTGACAAGTGAAAGCTCAAGGTTAATAGCTAGCTTGTCGACTATGATCTTAGGATCTAGTCCAAGCATCTCCTTGTAGCTCCATACGAAGTAGTCAATATACTTTGGAGCACTGCTTTAAGCTAGGTTTGGCTTTCTTTTGAAAGTTGAGTACCGATAAAAGTTGACTTGGGGTCTTCCTCTAAGCCTAGGTTGATCTCCATCAGTTCATCGATTATGGTTTGCCCCCCCCATTATCAAGTTATGGTAGAGCTTCTTTTGGTGTGAGGATAATTTCTTCACTAAGTGATTCATCATGACAAGTGAGGTTTGACAAAGGTTTGTCTGAAGGTATTTTGACTGCAACATACTCCCTTTCTTTTGGTTCTGATGAAATTCCATCAAGGATGTCAACTTCTTGTGATGTCTAAAAAGTTATGGCCTCCTCAGTGCATGCATCAAGGGGTATTGATGTCATTTAGTTATCCTAAATATTGGAGAGGGATCCAATAGTTGCCATAAGACATGATGGATATTTGGGGTAATATAGCCTAACCCTTTGGTGTTTTTACTTCCTCTTCTATGAATGTAAGCACGTCCTTCAGATAGATCCTATAGATTCTTGAAGAAATGACTTTTTCTTTTTTTTGTGGATATTCACAACCAGATTTATTGATTATCTGACAAAGCTAGTTTGAGAAATATTTAGGCATGACTATCGATAGATGGTCAGCATCATCCACTAGATCTTCAGTCACAAGATTTCGTGTATTCTTGGGATAAAAGGGATTGCCTTGTAAAATAGTATTTTCCTTTTTTCTTTGCGCCGTGAAGGAATATCGAAAGTCATTAATTCTTCCATGACATTGATGTTCAACTTATCTAACATATTAAACAAGCCTTTTGGAACCTTAGTAATAAAGAGAATATTTTCTATTTGACCTCTATCATCATCTTCATCAGAAGTATAACTACTCAGATAGACTTACGAGGCTTCTTCATCTGAAGAGGCTGGGCCAGCATCACTTCCTAAGTGAGGAGGAGCAAAGATCAGGCTAGCAATCTTTTGCTTTACTTGACTAATAAAGCAAACCCCCTATTAACATTGAATCTCTAATATTATTTTGCATCATCATAATGCACTTCATAAATATCAAAAAGATGTACATCTCCATCAATTTGATATTCTCCACCATCGTCAAAGTATTTGAGGCATTGATATAGGGTTGATGACATTACTTTATTTTTATGTAGTCATAGCCTCCCTAGTAGTGTTTTGTATGATACATCAGTATCGATCACATAAAATTTAGCATTTGTCATTATCTTACCTACTTTCAGAGGGATGGTTATGGCTCTTAGAGCTCTTTGACTATTTTAATTAAACCTTTATATGGTTATAATCTCGAATGACAAGTGACACACATCCAAAGTTAGAACTCTTAGATTTTGGAGAGTCATCAAATTGATTGAGAAACCTGGGTTAATCAGGAGATCACTATTCCTTGTGACATACAACAATCTATTATGGTCTGTTGTTCCAGGTAGTACATCATCATTTGTGAAGATAATGGTGGGAGTTTAGTGTGCACACAAAAACTCCTTCATCTTCTTTTCAGCAAAGTATGCTTGGTAGTTAGCCAAATTTTACAATATATGCACTAGTATATCCCTAAGTTTTTGTGACATCATCAATGCATTAAACACACTAAGCATAACGGGGAACTTCTTGAGGTAGGCTGCTATATTGTATTCCACCTTTTTGGGTATAGGTTTAGCATATGAAGGCTCAATGTTCTCATTTATCTAAATTTTCTTTTTCTTGTCCTTGGGGATATTTTTGTCCCTAGACATTGGAGTTTGTCTTAGAGGTAAGACTTTTCCACCTCAGAGTTGTACCTAATTTACTCTTCTTCGTTGAAATCTGGTATCATAAGACCAATAATGTTCATCTTCAAAATCGCTTCCAAGGCTGATCATGCGACAGGAGGTAGTAGGCCCTTGCCCTCAATTATTAATTACTTGAATGTCCTTAGAGGATGTGACTAGTTATAATCATCTCATTCAACACCAAAATTAAGTACATGGGTTTTCTTGTAGAGAGGTCTTCAGAATCTCTCTGGATGAACCTTTCTATTTCATATTCTAGCATAACCTTCTTCAGAACTTTATATTTAGGATGTTTCTTCCATGGATATTCAGATTGGCTTGACTATGAATTTTTAGATTGACTTGACGTGGGGATAGAATGAGCTTCAGCATTAGCTCACTTGATCCTCTCTCAAAATGTCTGCTTCTTCCTTTAGGACTTATTGGTGTAGGATCTTTCAAAGTGGTCATAAAGTTATTCTGAGTTAGACATAGAGTCACATTCATCATCTGTGTCTTATATACATAGTTCCTCTAAAGTTAGCAAATTGCATCCTTCTACAAGTTCTAAGACTAGGACTTCACCAAACCTAGTGGGTTGAGCATTAGTTTTTGGATGTTTGATGGAGGCTGGGATAACAACTCATCAGTGTTCACCTCGGACATATGAGTCACCATGTGACAAGAGGCCATAGACCTGGCTAACTCTCTTCTATAGTGGTTAGGTTTCTTGACCCGTATTTGGAGTAAGTGGCACAAGCAATCATTCTGTTCCCAAGGAGGGCCAGTAGGAAGTGTCTCACCACCCCTATGAAATATCTTGTATGGCTTTGTCCTTTCTGCTAACACCTTCTACATCCTTTCGACTTCCTCATAAAGCATAGTAGTCATATTTGTCATGCATTTTATATGGACAGTCATAGCCTTCATATGCTCATTCAGCATTTGCATTTGCCTCTTGACAAACCCCATGTTAGTTGTAGCTAGCTCTTTCACAATTTCTAGTTGTAGTTTGAGCATGTCATAGTCATGCTCATAGGTGAACCACTCTCAAAGATAGTCATCTTGAGAGCAGCCCTCAAGGAGACTAATGAAATTTCTCATTTCATTAGTAACATCCCCAATAAATCCATTTATTTTTTATTGTATTGCACCCTAAATTTCCTCATCATCAAAGCGATAAGGTAAGGATTAGCTTAGTTGTAAACCTTTGATAGTAAATATGGCAAAGCATGTTACTACTAGAAATTCACTTTCTTCATTTCCTGCATCAAGGTCCTTTAGTAAAAGTTTTAAGTTTGTCAGGAAACAATTCTTCAAGAGTTACTTGACTTCTTTCTCCTAGAATATATTCATCCAGAGCATCGATGTATTCTTGGATGGCTAATTTCTTGACATCGTATTCATCAAGCTGAACCAACTTTTTCTTCTTACTTTTGTTCTTTCTTTTCTTGATAATTCGAGCAGGTGAGGCAGCTTACTCTGATGAGCATTTTCTTATCATCATCCCAGGCTCTTCAGGATTTTTAATCTTTTTTTTATCTTCTTTAGCTTTTTCGAAATGTAGACATTCCATAAGTGCCTTTGTTCAGGAGTACATTGTGCTTCTTCCCCAAAGAGGATCTTAGCAAGTGGTTCATAGTCCTCAAACACAATAATATGATGGATGTATTAAGTGGGTATTTTGAATAGAGCTGCCTTCGAGAGAGTTATTTTACCTTCTCAGTATTAATTCTTGACCCAATCCTTGAACACATAGCAATCTTCAATGGTATGTCCCAAGACTTTATGGTAAGGATAATAATTTAGGTAATTTATTTTGTTGGCTTAACTTTAGTGCATCCTAAAAGATATTATCTACTCTTTCTCTTTTGAAAGAATATTTTTCTCTGAGCTTTTGTTAAAGATTATTGGATCGTTCTACTTCTCCATCTCCTCCAAGTATTGGTGGCTTCTGAAGATTACCCTTGTTCATGGTAGGGTTTAGAGGTTTTTTTTGCTCAGTTGCTGTGAATACTGCCCTCATATTTTTGGAAGACTCTCCACGCTTTACCTTTTCTTTTTCTAGCTTAAAATTTTGTGAACTATATAAAGTCGGTGGACCAATCCTTTCTAGCTTTTTTACTTGCATAATGAGGTCTTAGAAGATATGGATGAAAGATGTGCTCAGATAGTGTGCCATCCATTCTCCCCTTATGTTGTCGAGAACTAGGTTCACTATCTCAAATTAGCTCATGAGTTGTTTATACTCGATACTAAAATTCCTCCACTATGTGATAAAATCTAGAATTCTCTCATTATCACTTTTTGCTATTGAGACAAGGTCTATAATAGTCACTTTATCATTGACTCCTTCGAGCCTAATTCAAAAATTCTCTTTCATTTGTGTCCAAATTTGTATAGATTCTAGTTACAAGCTAGCATACCACTTGAATGCTACTTTTGTCAAGCTTGCTAAAAATTGACAGAGTAACAATGAGGGACTATTACTTGAATCTCCACATAAAGTCACAAAGTGAGCTATGTGCTATTGAATATTACCCATATCATTAAACTATTTAAAATTAGGCACTGCATAGTCTCTGGGATATGGTACTTGGTCCTGATGGTTAGAGTATGATTTGTCAGCATTATTTACCCCATTCGTCTTACTTTCTTATCTCAACTATGTAGCTAGCATTCGTTGTTTCTGTTGTTGTATGTATGCTGGGAGTTTCAAATTGTCAAGGATCCCTGAAATCGAGAATTAGGTATCTCTTATTAGATGAGGTGCTTGTAAAGAGCTTACATTTTCATGGATTTTATCTATAGGAGATGCCCCTTCTGCCTCTTCTATAGCTTGAGATGGCTGTTGGGATTATTCCAACTTATCGAGCTTTTGGCTCATTTGTAACATCATCTCCATCAACACTATGACTTTCTTTTGAGCTTCATTTTTCTCTTTACCTTACTGTCTCAACTATTCTTGTAGTGCATTTATAGTCACTTCTTGGTTGGAACTTTTAGTTATGACCAAGGTTTTTATTAGAATATGATGGTCCAAGTCTTGAGGATCAGGTCTGGGCTTTAGGTTGAAGTTAACTTCTCCCATTAGTCGAGTCATCTCACTCAAGAGTCTACTTATGGAGAGGGTCGCCACACCCTCTTTTGGTGTGGTAGCAAGGATTGGTCCACAAGGCCCTCCCCTCTTAGATTTCTTCATCTGTAAGCCTCACCCAGACAATCTTCTTTTAGCATTTGGCTGGCTAGGGTGCTGACTCATGGTCCTCCTAGAGTCATGATGAGAAATGACCCTGATAGTGTGGGTGGTCTCCTTTAGCAAACCTCATGCTAGGTTGTAGCTTTAGGTAACTCTTATGATTTTATTTGGTGATTTACCCTTTTGCTATAGTCTTAAGGTAAGACTTTTTCAAATTACTTAATGGAGCAAAGGAGTTGGAGGTAGGGATGGTAATTACCAACTTTATTCGAGGAGTAGGCTTTTCAAGTCAACTGAAGATTCCACCAGCTTTTTCTTTACTTATGATAGTCATGATAAAATCTTCTTCCTCAATGCCTGTGTCCAAATTTACTTTTGATTGCCTCTGTAAGGAAATATGTGAAGGAGTTTGAAGACTGAGCTTCGAAGGAGGTTGAAGACTAAGCTTTACTTCGGTCCTAACCTCTGAAAGATTGATATCCTTTTTGGTTGAGGTGTGACTTCTAGCCCTTCATCTGAACAACCCATCTCATTAGGGATAATGACATTCTGCCTCTTTCCCCTTGATATAAAGTGAGAAACTAACTGATTTTGCATATCGACTACTTCAGCTGGTGTAGTAGTAGTGCCCTCTTGAATTGGACAACCTTAGAAATGGTCCCAAACTTGAATTGAACTTCAACCACTTCTATGGAAACCATTAACGGAGAAGAATGCACGATTGATCCTTCCCCTAGGATGATGGTGAATCTTAGGGTAGAAATATTTTTCGTTATTGACATTTGATTCTTTCTTCTACGAAGCAGAACATAATTGGTCAATTTTCAATTATAATTCTATCTTATCAGTGTTTCTGTTATATTAACTAGGTTTCTATACTGGAGGAGAAGTCAAGTCCCACTGGAAGTGCCAAAGTTTGTAAGATCAATTTCGATGGCCTGGTATAGAGGAGACCCCGAAAAGCAATCTCGAATCACAAAATAAAATTTATTTTAACTTGAGTGTACTATCAGGTATTGTGAAAATATTGACTTCCAACAAATGCAAGCCCTTGTTATTAATTAATTTGACAATTGTTAGGAACCTCTTAAAGCAAAAATCTTAGCCAATAAAATAGAGACACAAGAGAAAGAAAAGAAGAGAGCATTATTTGATCAATTTAAGAAAAATGATACATGGTTTAAACAAGAGCATACCCTCACTTTACAATAAATTTTGACATAGACTTATAGAAACATGAAATTATAGAAAATATGAAAGAAATGAAAAAAGAAAATGAGAAAGGGTGGAGCAAAATCTTTGATGTATGTTGCTGCTCCACTTCCCCTATGCCGAACCATGTGACGTCTAGCCAGAACCATGGAAGGGAACAAGAGATTTTTAAAGTGTTTCTGATGGCTTTGAGCATCGACAATAACCTCGTGATTTCAAGTGTTTTCATTAGCCAATAAAGCATCAACGATAACTTTATTTGGATTGGAGTGTTGTCATTAGCTGATAAGGCCTTCGCGATAACTCCATTTACCTTGAAGTATTTTCATAGCCAATAAGGCATAGGCAATAATTTCTTTAGTTTTTGAAATATTTTCATAGCTGAAAAGACGTAGGCGATAACTTCATAATTTGGGTAGCATCACCAATGGCTTATGAGGTTGGGTATAGTTTGAAGATGCGTCGCCAACTATTTCTGAGGTTGGCTAGCTTGAAAGGCGCATAATCAACTGCTTGTGAGATTGACTAGCTTTGAGAATGCATTACCAATCGCTTATGGAGTTAGGATAGTTTTGAAGTATGGCCAATAGTTTTGAGTATATTGTTGGTTGACTTCATTGATTTATTAGTATCACCAATGGCTTAGGGGGTTGGATAAAGCTTGAAGATGCAACATCAATAGCTTATGGGGTTGACTAGTTTTGAAGTGTGTCCAATAACTTTGAGCTCATTGTTGGTTGACTTCAATGATTTGGTAGCATCACCGATGGCTTAGAAGGTTAGGCATAGCTTTGAAGTATGGCTAATAGCTTTGAGCATATTGGCAATTAAATTCTTTGGATTGATAGCATTCCCAATGGCTTATGGAGTTAAATATAGATTGGAAAATGCATCATCAACGGCTTTCGGGGTTGACTAGTTTGGAAGTATAGCCAACAGCTTTGAGTGTGTTATTGGTTGACTTTATTAATTTGGTAGCATCATCGATAGCTTAGGGGGTTGGATATAGTTTTAAAGTTTGGCCAATGGCTTTAAGCATGTGGCGATTAACTTCTTTGGATTGATAGCATCACCAACGGCTTATGGAGTTGGAAATAGCTTAGAAGATGCATCATCAATAGCTTCCTAGGTTGACTAGTTTGGAAGTGTGGCCAATGATTTTGAACTTATTGGCAATTAACTTTCTTGGTTTGATAGCGTCACCAATGACTTATGGGGTTGGATATAGCTTTGAGCATGTTGGCAGTTGATTTCGTTTGAATAAGACATTGTGGCTAACTGACTAAGCTAGTTCAAGCCTACCTTAGTTCAGTTTGATTTGAAGCATTGCCAATGTTTTTGGGTTGGCTTAGCTTGGTAGATGCATCATCAATGGCTTTTGGGGTTGACTAACTTCGAAGTGTAGCCAATGACTTTGAGTATTTGGCAATTAACTTCTTTAGTTTGATAGTATCACTGATAGCTTATGAAGTTAGATATAACTTCAAAATATTGTTGAAGGCTTTGATAGCACACCTAATAAGACTTAGTTTGACCTTATTTAGCTCTATTTGAACTAATTTAGATTCAGGTCGGGGGGGCTGATATCACCCTTTGTTATAGCTTTAGAGTATTATTGAAGTTTTAACACTCCCGGCAGGATTCAATTTGACCTTCTTTAGTTCCATCAGAACTAGTACGATTTGGGTCTGAGTTTGATTTTATTTAGCTTGAGTCAAATTTAATCTTGTGTTGGACCTCTAACAAGTCCAGGTCTGTTGGACTTGGGTTCAAGTTCAAGTCAAATTAGTTCAACTTGATTTCAGTTTGAGTTCAGCCTAGCCTAATTCTGGTTTGACTTTGCATTTGTCCTTTTTAATTCAGACTTGATTTGACCCAGTTAGGGTTTGATTTAAAGTTAGTTTAATCTATATTGATTTGATTTGAACTCAATTTGATTTTTAAATTAACCCATCTTGAATCTAATTAGGGTTAAATTTGTGTTTATTTGATTTAGGTTAACTCAATTTAGATTTTTTCGAGATTTAGTTCAATTTAGATTTTAGGGCATCTTTTTAACTAATTTAAGTCCATTTGAGCTAACTTAGCCTTTGTCTATTTATTGTGATTGAGTTTAATGTTAATATGATTGAGTTACATCATGTTGAATAGTTTGATTTAAGGGTCCTTTGTTGTTTATGATGATTTTAGATGGACCTGCAACTCGGCCTTACATATGTAAACCTGAGGGTTATGTTAATTTACGAGCTCGCAAGTTGGCTTAGAAGTATAAGCCCAAAGACTGACTAGGTGCAAATCTGAAGTCTAGCCTAAATGCAAACTCGAAGGTTGACTGAGTATAAGTTCGAAGATTAGTTTGGATGTGAGCCCAAAGGCTAGCCTAAATGCGAGCCTGAAAACTAGCTAAATGCAAATCCGAAGGTTGACTTGAATGCGAGCCCGAAGGCTAATCTAGATGCGAGCCCCAAGACTGGCTAAGTGCGAGTTTGAATGCTGTCTTGAATGTGAGCTCGAAGGCTAGTTAAATGCAAGCCCGAGGGCTAGCCTGAATGCAAGCCTGAAGGTTGGCTAGATGTGAGCCTAGAAGTTGGCTTAGGTGTGAACTCGAAGGTTGGCTGAGTGGGAGCTCAAAGGCTGGCTAAAGATGCGAGTTCGAAGGCTGGTTAAGTGTGAACTAGAAGGTTGGCTAAGTATGAGTCTGAAGGTTGACTAAGTGAAAGCCCAAAGGGTGGCTTGGATACAAGCTTGAAGACTGGCTTGGATACAAGGTTGAAGGTTAGCTTAGTATAAACCTGAAGATTGACTTGGATGTGAGCTTGAAAGCATGCTAATGTGAGTCAGAAGGCTGGCTTGGATGCAAGCTTAAAGACTGGCTAAGTGCAAGTCCAAAGGCTAGCTTGGATGCAAGCCCGAAGACTAGCTAAAATGTGAACCTGAAGGCTAGATTGGATACAAGTCCGAAGGTTGGTTAAGTATCAATCCAAAAGCTAGCTAACATGTAAGTCCAAAGGCTAGCTAAAATGAGAGCCCGAAAGCTAGCTAGATAGAGCCCGAAGGCTGATTTGGATGCAAGTCCGAAGATTGGCTAGAGTGCAAGCCTAAAGGATGGCTTAGGTTTTGAAGGCTGACTAAATACGAACCCGAAGACTAGTTTGCATGCAAGCCCAAAGACTAACTAGAGTGCAAGCCTGAAAACTAACTAAATACGAGTCTAAAGGCTAGCTTAAATGTGAGTATGAAGGTTATCCTATATGCGAACTTGAAAACTAGCTAAATGCAAGCCTGAAGGCTGTCTTGGATGACAGAGCAAAGGTTAGCTAAATCTGTGTCCAAAGCCTGACCTAGATACTGTTTGAGTTAATTTTGACCAAAAAAAATCCCAAAAAATTCTAATTTATGCAAATAAATCCCTGAAATTTTTTAACTTTGTAAATAAGTCCATCGAAAACTTTTATTTATAAATAAACCAAAATTATATTCAAAAAGAACCCTAAAAATTTTGAAATTTTGCAAATTTGTTCTATTAGAAAAAAGACTTCTGAAATTTGTAAAATTACATTTTTGTCCAATTTCTTGAAAAATTTGTAAATAAATCTCTCAAAATTTTGATTCGCAAATGAGTTTAAATTTTATTCAAAAAGTACCTTGAATATTTCAAAATATGTTATTTTATGAAAAACCCCTAAAATTTATGGAATTACAATTTGGTCTATTTTTTCAAAAAATTTACAAATAACCCTCCTGAGAATATAATACCCAAAAAAGAATAAAATTTGAACTTTTTTATCAGGAAAACAAATCTCTATTGGATTATTTGCCATTCACAAAGATAAAAATATAATTCATTACAAATAACAATATTCCAAAACAAGCCAACCATAAATTTTGAAAATTCAATCAAATATAATTTCATTATAAATTGGGATTCAATATTATTTCAAATCTGGCCACTCATGAATTTGTTTCCGATTTTCTTCAAAACCTATAAAAAAACTGAAAAACTTGTACAATAGACAATGAAAAAGAAGACAAAGGAGAAGATTAGAAGGCCATCATCCAAGAGTTCATCAAAAAAGATGAAAGATTGAGAAGGTGAAAGTTTGACTTAGCTTCACTTTTCTTATTTTTCTCTTTGTTTGCTCTTCTCCTCTTCCATCAAGTTATCAAGCTGCTCTGCCCAACTCCACACTGAGGTCCACCCTCATTCCGACCATTCATGCTATCTTAGATGCCTTCGCCTCGCTAGAGATGCCCACGTGCTGCCTTGCTGTCCGCCTAGTCTGTGTTGGTGCTATAGCTCACTTCCCAACCCCCTTGGAGTTGTTGCTTCACTCACTACCATACCTGCTTGACCTCACCACCATCCATGGTGGACCCAAGCTCGGGCCAACCTCAGAACTGCTCCATCTCACCCTGACCCACCCAGAAACTTGTTCCACCATGGCTTGATCACCATCCCACTGGCTAACCTCCCCACCTGCATCTGCTTGTTGTAGTGAGGAGTGGCTAGATCTGGCCAGGAGATGGCCAAATCCGGCTAGAGAAAAGGAGGGCGGGGCACCACCTACCTTGTCAAGGCAAAAATCGATTGGATTTGGCCAAGGGAAGGAGTGGCAGGGTGCCACCAACCTCGCCATGGTGAAAACCGGTGGGATTTGGTCGGGAGGCAACCTCCCAACCAAATCCGACCAAGAGAGTGGGTGGAAGGGTGCCCCCCACCTTGCCACAACCGTGGTTGGCCAAATCCAACCAGATCTGGCTAGAGAAGGAGACCGAGCTGAAGCGGCCTGGTCGTGGGGGAGACAAAAAAAAAAAGAAAAAGAAAGGAAGAAGGGGGATTGGGCACAAGTCGTGGGGAAGAAGAAGCAGAAAGTATAAAGGAAAAAAAGAAGTTGACCAAGAAACAAGGGGATGGCCACGTGAGGCATGGAATTGAAGGAAAAAAAGGAGGAAGTTGTCTCAAAAAAGAAATTACATATTATCTTGATCTTCGTGTCACCCTCACCACAATCACATGTGATCCTTAGTATTTTGATAAACTCTATCAATGCCACAGCCACCGATAGCTGCTTGAAGATGGTGATGAAGATAGTAAATTTTATAATTTTACCAAGGCTACCCACAGCCCCTCGAAGATGGATATAAAGATGGTGAATTTCATAACACTACTACGGCCACCTGCAGCCCTTCAAAGATGATAATAAAGATGATGGATTTGATGATCCTACTACGGCCACCCACAGCCCCTCGAAGATGATGCACTTCGTGACCTTGCTACTACCACCCGTGACCCTTCGAAGATGACAATAAAGATGACAAATCCTCATCGCATCTAGTAAACCTTCAAGCTTGAGTTCGGCCAACTTTCAAGCTCATATCCAAGCTAACATTCAAGCTCACACTTAACCAGCCTTCAAGCTTACACTTAGCCAGTCTTTAGGCTTGCATCTAAGTTAGCCTTCAGGTTCGAACTTAAATAGCCTTTGGGCTCATACTTAACCAGCCTTCGAGCTCGTATCAAAGATAGCCTTCGAGCTCACACTTAGTTAGCCTTTAAGCTCATGTTTAAGCTAACATTTAGGTTTGCACTTAACCAGTCTTCGAATTCACACTTAATCAACCTTCAAGCTCACGACTAAGTCATCTTTTGGGCTCACACTCAGTTAGCCTTTGAGTTCACACTTAACTAGCCTTTGGGCTCACATCTAAGCCAGCCTTCGAGCTCTCATCAAGCTAGCCTTTAGACTCTTGTCTAAGCTAGCCTTGAGGCTTGCATCAAGCAACCTTCAGGCTCGCATTTAAGTCAGCCTTGAAGCTCGTGTCTAAGCTATCATTTGGACTCACAACCTTCGAGCTCACGTTTAAGCCAGCCTTTAAGGCTCACACTTAACCAACCTTTGGGCTCTCATCTAAGCTAGCATTCTGGCTCGCACTTAGCTAGCCTTTGGGCTCCACTTAGCTAGCCTTCAAGCTTACATTCAAGCCACCCTTCGAGCTTGCACTTAGGCAACATTCAAGCTCGCATCTAAGCTAGCCTTCAGGCTCACATCCAAGCTAGACTTTGGGTTTACACTTAGCTAGTCTTTGGCCTTGCATCTTATCCAACTTTCTGCCTCGCACTTAGCTAGCCTTCGGGCTCACACTCAGCTAGCCCTTGAGCTCTCATCTAAGCCACTCTTCAAACTCTCACCCAGTCAACTCTCAGGCTCGCACTAAGTTAGCTTTTAAGCTCATGAACTAAGTCAACCTTTAAGTTCACACATTTAAAATCAAGCTATGGATCCATTTAAAATCATCATAAATAGTTAAAAACCTTCAAATCAAACTGCTTAACATGCAATAATTCAATCATACTGAAATTAAACTCAATCAAAACAAATAGACCAAGACCAAGTTGGCTCAAATAGACTTAAACTGATCAAATAAATAGGCTAAAACCTAAATTGAACTAAACTCTAAAAAATCTAAATTGAGTTAACTTGAACCAAATAAACTCATAGTCAACCCTAACCAGACTCGAGACAGGTTAATCTAAAAATCAAATTAAGTTCAAATTAAATCTAATGTGAATTGAAATAAGTTTAAATCAAATCCTAATTGGTTTAAATTAAATCCAAACTAAAAGGATAAACTCAAAGTTAAACCATAACTAGGTTAGGCTAAGACTAAACTAGAAACAAGTCAAGCTAAATTAACTTGAACTTGAACCAAAGTCCAGTAGACCTAGACTCTATTGAGGTCCAACACAAAGTCAAAATTTAACTCAAACTAAATGAAATCAAAATTAGACTCGAATCATATTAGTCCTAATGAAACTAATTAGGGTCAAACTAGGTCCCACTAGGAGTGTTAAAACTTCGGTAATACTCCAAAAATATAAACAAATGGTGATATCACCCTCTAACTTGAACTTGAATTAGTTCGAATAAAACTAAATAAAATCTACCGAGTCCTACTATGTGTATTGAATCTTCGGCAATACTCCAAGACTATGAATAAAGGGTGATATTATAACTGTAACCTAAACTAGAATTAATTCAAATAGAGATAAATAAGGTAAAACTGAGCCTTATAGGGTGTGTTATAAAAGTCTTCAGCAACTCTTCAAAGCTATATCTAACTCTTTAAGCCATTGGTGACGCTACCAAAAAAGTTAATTATCAATAAGCTTAAAATCGTTGATCACATTTCAAGCTAGTCAACCCCAGAAGTTATTGATAACACATTTCAAGCTAAGCCAATCCAAAAACATTGGTAATATTTCAAATCAAACCAAACTAAGATAGGTTTTAACTAACTCAGTTAATCAACTATAATGACTTATTTAAAAGAAGTTAATTGCCAACAAAAGCTATCAGTCATACTTCAATATACTAAACCCCATAAGTTGTTGGTCATATTACCAAACCAAAGAAGTTAAATGCTGACACCTTCAAAGCTATTGGCCACACTTTCAAGCTATATCTAACTTTATAAGTCATTGGTGATGCTACCAAATCAAAGAAGTTAATTGCCAATATGATTAAAGTTGTTGATCATACTTCCAAACTATACCCAACTCCATAAGCCATTGGTGATGCTACCAAATTAAAAAAGTTAATCACCAATACGCTCAAAGCTATTAGTCATACTTCAAAGCTATATGTAACTCCACAAGCCATTTGTGACACTGCTAAACCAAAGGAGTTAGTTGTCAACACACTTAAAGCTATCAGTGATGCTACCAAATTAATAAAGTCAACTAACAATGCACTTAAAAGCTGTTAGCCACACTTCAAGCTAGTCGACCCATAAGTAGTTTATGACTTACCCTTTCAAGCTAGTTAACCCCACAAGTAGTTGATGATGCATCCTTCAGGGTAGCCAACCTTAGGAGAAGTTGACGTCATCTCTTCAAGTTATACCTAACCTCATAAGCTATTGGTGATGCTACCCAAATCATGAAGCTATAACCTACATCATATCAACTATGCAAATACTTCAAAAACTAATGAAGTTATCGCTAATGTATTATTGACTATGAAAATACTTTAAAGACCAAAGAAAATATTGCCTACGCTTTATTAGTTATGGAAACACTCTCAAAAACTAACAAAGTTATCGCCTATGCCCTATCAACATAGAAACAGTTCAAAACTAAAGAAGTTATCATCTATATCTTATTGGCTATAGAAAAACTTCTAAACTAAAGAAGTTATCACCTACGCCTTATCAACTATGGAAACACTTCAAAAAACTAAAAAAGTTAGCACCTACGCCTTATCAGCTATAAAAACACTTCAAGTTTAAACGGAGCTATCATCCATACCTTATCGGCTAACGAAAATGTTCGAACCCTAATAGAGTTATTGCCAATGTCTTATTGGCTAATGAAAATACTTCAACTCAGATAAAGTTATCACCTAAGCCTTATTAGCCATGTAAATACTTCAAATCTCGAAGTATTATCGATGCTTAAAGCAACCAGAAATACTCCAAACTTCTCTCATTCCTTTTCATGGTTTAGGTTAGACGTCACATGGTTCAATGCAAGGGAAGCGAGGCAGCAACATGTCAAAGCTTCTTCTCTACTCTTTATCTTTTGCTTCTCTTTCATGTATTCTATAATTTATTGAAATTTATTGTAAAGTAAGGACATATCCTTTCTTAAGTCATATACCATCTTTTTTAAATTAATAAAATAATTTTTTTTCTTTCTTTTGTGTCTCTATTTATATTACTTAAGTTTATTACTTTAGGAGATTCCTAATAATTATCGAGCTAATTAACAATAGGGACTTGCACCTATTAAAAGTCAATATTCTCATAATACTTAATAGTACATACAAATTAAAATAAATTTTAATTTATAATTTAAGGTCACTCGTTAGGGTCTTTACTATCCTAGGCCACCGAAATCGATCCCACAGATACGAGCCCCAATGCTGGCTGAGTACGAGCCTGAAGGCTCACTTAGATGTAAGCCCAAAGGCTGGTTTGGTGTAAGCCCAAAGACTGACTAACTGTGAGCCTAAAGGTTGACTAAGTTTGAGCTCAATGGCTGCCTAAGAGTGTCAACCAACAGGTTAGTTAAGTGTAAGCTCGAACACTGACTGAGTACGAGGTCAAAGGATAGTTTGGACGTAAACCCGAAAGTTGGCTTGGATGCGAGCTTGAAGGCTAGTTAAATGTGAGCCTGAAAGTTGGCTTATATGCGAGCCCAAAGACTAGCTTGGATGTGAGACCGAAGGTTGGGTAAGATGCAAGCTCGCTAGCTAGAGTATGAGCCTGAAGGCTAGTTATATGCAAGCCCAAAAGCTAGTTTGGATGCGAATTTGAAGGCTGACTTGGATGTAATGAGGATTCACCGTCTTCAAGAGACTGTAAGTAGCCACAGAAAGGTCATAGAATTCACCATCCTCATCACTATCTTTAAGGGGGTCATGGGTGGCCGTAGCAAGATCATAGAGTCTGCTAGTTTCGAGGGACCGCAAGTGACTACAGCAGGATCATAGAGTCCATCGTCTTCGAGAGGCCACGGGTGGCTGCAGTAAGATCACAAAGTCTATTGTTTTCACCACCATCTTCAAGAGACTGCAAGTGGCCATCACGAGACCACAGAGTTCACTATCTTTGAGGGAGGACTACGAGTGACCATAGTGGTATTGAAAAGTTCACCGAGATACCAAGAATCGGGAGTGGCTGTGACAGGAAAATTAAGATAAAACACAACTACCTTTTTTGTTTGTCAACTGCTCTTTTTATTTCTTTTATTCCCTTCCTCCTCCTTCCCCATGACTTGTGCCCAGCCCCAACTTCTCTTTTTTTCTTTGATTCTCCCGCTGGGCTGCTCTCGGCCTAGTTACCTTCTTCAACCAAATCCTACTGAAGACAGCCAGATTTGGCCAGCCACGTCCACAGTGGGCCGGGAGGCGTTAATGGTCGGTCGTGGTCGGAATGGTGGAGGTGGTTTTCGGACAATGTCAACGCTAGGTGGCCAAGGGCTCGGTCGTGATGGCCTGGCCTAGCGTCCATGGTGGTCATGGTGCAATCACGGCAACAGTGACGACGATGGGCAGCAGGTCGAGGTTTACATCATCGGCTCATGTGGATAGGTCAGGGGGCTAGTCCTCGGAGATGATGGCGACAAGGCACGAGAGCCTAGGCAGGCAGCGAACGAATGGTAGGGAAGATACTCGGGTGACCTTCAAAAATAGAGCAACAAAGAACAAGAGAACGAGGAGATCATGAACCTAAGTACACTAACCTCCCTATGTTTGACTTTAGCTTGTTGGGAGCCTTGTCCTAATTTCTTCTTAACCTTCTTTGCTGACCTCTATTTCCCTCTGATTTCTTCAAAAAAATTTTTTCTATCCCCATTTGCAGGTTGTTCCAGTCCTTTTATAAGATTTTGAAATCAAATTAAGGAAATATGATGAGTATAATTGAATCCTGAATGATTGATTTCATTTTAAAAATGAATAAGTTTTAATTTGTTATGAATTTTATATGTCAAAATCATGTAATTATTTGGAATTTATTTTTCGACAAGAAAATCCAGATTCTGCACCATTTCGGGATGATGATTTTAGGGGGTTATTTACAAAAAATTTTGAAAAATTGGACCAAAGCATAATTTTATAAATTTCAAGAGTTTTTTCATAAAAATCACATATTCTAAAATTTTTAACATTCTTTTTGAATCAAATTTAGACTTATTTGCAAATAAAAAATTTTGAGGGGCTTATTTATAAATTCAAAAAATTTGGAACAAAATATAATTTTACAAATTTCAAGGAGCTCTTTGTAAAAAAGATATGTTTGTAAAATTCTAAAAATTTTCAAGATCCTTTTTGAATAAAATTTAGACTTATTTATAAATAAAAAATTCTAAGAGGTTTATTTGTAAATTTTTGAAAAAATTAGACCAAAATATAATTTTACAAATTTCAGAGGTCTCCTTGCAAAAAAATACACATTTGTAAAATTTTAGAATTTTCAGGATCATTTTTGAATAAAATTTGGGCTTATTCGTAAATAAAAAGTTAGTTTTGAGGAGTTTATTTGAAAGTTCCAATTTGGTCCAAATCTTATTTTAGCTTTTGATCCTAATTTGGATTCAAATCCAACTTGTATATTTGGCTCATTAGGAATCAACTCAAATTTGGAGTAGAATTTCAAAGTCAATTTAAACAAACTGGTTATCTGTTAAGATAAGCAGACATCCGGTTCTGGTAGAAAAACTATGTTAAGAGTTTTCTGCGGAATTCTATATGACAAACACCCTAAACAAAATAATATCAAAATCAAACTTCAACTCGACTAAAATAAAAAATGAAAATCTAGACCTAGTCGATCTGATTTCTGAAGTGATCTTCAAGTCATCTACATATCCTCAAGCTATGTTTATTGAATCGTCATCATGTCTTAATTTTTTTCATAATCATCTTCATGTCCATATTTTTTTTAAGGTTTTCAAATAGTCTTAAACTCCATTTTGACCTAAGTTATGTTTCAATCTATATTACTCTAGAAATTATTAAATACATGATTTGATCAGCATCAAAACTACAAAGGACATTGAGGCCAAACAACAAGAGGCGAGAGGTTGCCATAGTAGATCTGGAGGTAAAACTATAGGAGGCCAGATTATAATAGGTTGAACTTCAAGAGACCAAATTGTAGAATGGCGTTGCTTGTCCTGAACGGGCCAGAGGAGGACAAAGCACAAACAAAGGTTGGTACAGCGACAGTTTGAGCAGTTGAAGTGGAGGTAGGCATGGGTGGCCTTAGTGTTATTGTTGTTGATTTTCTTCTTCCTTCTCTTGATGGATCAAGTCTCATATGGTCTTCTTGCTTTTCCTCGTGATAGATGAGTGGAGAATGACAAAATCCAAGGGTTGAAGTAGATCACAACAACAAGAGCCAAGTTTTCTTGGTGTCAATAATCTCTCAGATAAATAATGAGGCAATGACGCAGATTTTAAAGAAACTACCACCGTTGATGGAGTCAAACTTGCCATTAATTTTTAGTTAGGAGATTCCTAGAGATTTTGATCCACTGGATCAATTTGTGTGGCAATTTGTAAAACAAAGACATTGTAATAAAAGACCATTGGGAGCCCCCAACGATAGTCCATCTAAAACTTAAGTTAATATCACATTTTGAGGAGAAAGAATAATAGAATTCAATCTTAAGCTTCATCAAAAGAGATGAGGATACTTTTTATTTTATACTTCAATGCTTTATAGGAATAATATCTTTTTTTTAGGAGATTGACATAATTACTATATTGAATATAATTATATCTTTATAATGGATTTCTTCTAAACCTTGTTTCGGATTGATTTACTGAACTCTAATTAAATTAGTTCAAGAATTTACTGTATAATAAAAAATGATGCCAACACTAATTTGATTTTCAAAAGAAAATTGGCGTTGATTGTATTATTGACAATGGAGAATTTTGCATATTTTATTGCTATCGATCTCAGTATTTGGTTAATTTTTTAAGCAATTTTTAATTTAATTGTCTGTTTGTGACTTAAATAATTTTTTCCCTTTAATTCTTCGGATTCTGCTATAAGTTGAATATAAACACTCTGTTGTGGTCTCATTCACTAGATAAATTAAATGTTATTAAAAAAATTTTAAAAAATCACCAATCTTATAATGAATTTGTGAAAAACTACCTATTTTTTATTATTTATAAAAAATCACTCATCGTATATTTATAAATTTACAAAAAATTATCTCAATTAAAATATCAAAAAATAATTAATTTAATTTAATTTTATTGATTAATTTAATACAAAAAGATCAAATTGTTCTCATTTATTTTTTGTTGGAATAATTATTAACTTAATATAAAAAATTACTCTTTTGATTTCAGCTTTTATGAAAAATCAACTGTTTTGTATTATGAATTAAAAAAATTTAGAATATAATTTTATCAAATCAATTATTCGATGATTGTGAATAATTATACAAAATAAAATCAAATAAAAATAATTTGACTTTTTTATATTAATTTAATCAATAAAATAAAAATAAAATAAAATATTATTCAATGTAATTTTTTGTTAATAATAATAATATAAGTAGTTTCTTATAAATTCACCATAAGATATGTTTGTTTTACTTAAAAACTCTATTAAAACTGATCCATACAAGGAGTATAAAGTTTCAATCAAATAAAATAGCACGTGAAAAACACATGCACCACACTATCGACCAAAATCAGGTTGAAACGGTACAAGAAACCGAAACCGAACCATGGTTTTAAACCCGGGAAAATAGTTAACGCGGTGGTTGAAAAGTCAACTTTCTTTTTTTTTTTTTAAATTATTGTTTACCGTTTCCGGAAACCTCCAACAAAAAAAATACAAAATGACTTTATCGGCGTGGCTGCAAATGGACAGCGGAAGCGCAAAATCCTACGGCATACTTTCGACCGGGATTTTGTTCCGAGGCCTGTCGCCCCTTCGGATCTTCCCCTCGGCCGCTTCGGGGTCGCCTTCGATTCCAATGCTTGCCGTTTACCCGGTCTCCAGCTCAACTTCAGCTCGGAAGTTTCTTTTGAGGCTCCTCGTTTGAAATTTGATCGGAATTCTCAGGTTATTCGTGAGGTGAGGAATGAATTGAATTTGAGAAATTTGTTGCTTTCTTTATCGGGAAATTTGGGCTTTCGGTGTCTGATTTGGTGGAAAGATTCGAATTTGGGGCCTTTGAGGTTGTGATTTTGAACTTTCTTGGCTAAATGAATCTGTTGTCTGTTCCGACTTTGTTGGAAACTTTTTTCGAGGATTTGTCGTTCTGGGTTTTGATTGTTTCCTATTTCCGACCTTGTGGGTTAATGATGTTCTGTTGGAATTTGCTCTGTTGAAGAGTTTTGCTTGGATTTTCTTTTTTTTCTTGTTGTCGCATCTGCTTCTATTTTGTCTGTGATTGCTTGGGCAATTTCCTGATTGATTCTCCATATCCTTGAGAAGATTTGAGTTCTCTTTTCTTGGGTCTATGGAAACTTTTTGAATGATGATCCCGTTTTTGTTTTCGAGTTGCAATTTTGATTAGATTTTGCTTATTAATGATACTCCTTTACATTCTTCTGTCGTCCGCAACCCTCCAAATGGAGCATTTTAATTTCTTCAACTTCCCAGCAATTAGTTACACTGCCCTCTTTGCATATTGATAACATTTGATACGGATAGCATTGCCTCGCTTATAATTTTAATATGATTTTCATGCCTTGTGTTTTTTAGGCCTTCCCGTGAAATAAATCTCATGTAGGATGTAGTGAAAGGATCCATCAAACACAAATCAACTCTCTTGTTTTCCATGTTTTGGGAACCTTAGCTTTAACTCCTCTGAAATGTGCGTTTCTGGATGATGTTAACTTGGTTCCAGCTTTCATGCCGCTAGGCAGACAAGGTAGGACCAAAAATAATGATTTTCATCCTCATGCTTCATGGATCTCAATGAAATATTTGTGGTTCTATTCTTCTGCAATTTGCCATTCAGAGCACTTTCTCTTATTGGCTTTTTATGAATAATTTCGCAATTGATTTGTTGTGTACTGAGAATCTTGCATTGTCTTTCAACTTTGATGCTGATTGTTAGTTTGTTGTTACTATTTGTTGATGCTTATTAATCTAAAAGTAATTCTTGGTTACTAATCTGTGATATGTGTTGAAGACGTTGGTGCACTAGAAGAATCTCTAATACGTATCATGTTCCATCTGCAGATATCCAAGAAAAATCTTTCATCATACTCTGATAACAACTAGAAGTTGCTGTTGAAAGAAATCTAGTTGTATGAGTATATGTCCTCTGCAAACAATAATTTCATGGAGATTCCCGAATCCCAATCTGCTGATAGTGAGTCATTAATCACGAGCAATGAGTTTGAAAATATTCATTCTGGCAAGCTTTCCACAAATTCTAGCACCAAACCTGGCATAGCCTTTACCAGTGGTGTGCATGAGCTTCTTGAGTGTCCAGTCTGTACAAATTCAATGTACCCTCCTATACACCAGGTTCTTTGTTCTTCCTCTGGCTGTTGTGCAGACTAACTTTATGTTTTTTAAAATTCAAATATTTCACAGTGCAAGTTATTAGTTTGATTCAGATAGTATCAAGTATGGCGTAAACTTCATGCTATTTTGATATACTTCTGTAGTATGCAATCTGATCATTTTTATTTAGGTCCATAATATAAAATTACTTCATTTCCTTTTTCTTGGAAAGGAAACAATTATATTCCTTTTATTGTCCCTGCTAATTTTACTTAATATTTATTGGGTTTCTTTGCTAGTCTTTCACATCTGCTGTGTGTCATTTCCATGTGAAGAACTATGATAGAATGTATTTTCTAATAAATGATATGTGTAGCAAAAAAATAATTGTTGTTGAGGTGCTATTTTGTTCAATGAAGTGGCTTGTCATAAGGTCAACTAGATGTTTCAGCACTTTTTATACATGTGATAGTAAAGATCATGAAGCAGAGGGAATTCTTCAAATAAGTGGGATCTAATTCGGCTTTAGAAATCAATTCCTGAAATATTGTGAAGTTTCATATAGCTCCTGACTCCTCAATAGTTACATGTGCCTCTCTCAAATTTTATGTTTCATTATGAAAAACCCCCTAGGGAGTATCTATGATAAAATCTACCATGTAGGCAAGGTAGTGTTTAAACAGTCTGGAGAAGTTCAATAGGCCCTTCCCTCTTCTCTAATTTTTCTTTGCTGCCTCTATTTAGTAGTTCAAATATGTGAGGCAAGGGTTAATGCTTCCAGGCAAACCAATCTCTGTTGATGTGTTAAGTGGTGAATTTGCATGTTCAAAGATGACAAGAGTGAACTGAAGTTCCATCAAAGTTCCAATGAAGTTGTAGTTTTTCCCTTTTTGTTGATATTCATTGTGTTTTTCAGGTGTAGCTCTTGCCTAAGTTAGAAATTCTATGGAATGCTTCTACGGTTCTGAAAGATCTGGTGAAGCAACACTGATGTTTCACTTGACTTGCTGGATATTTGATGTTCTTTTTGTTGCCCTATGTCAAGCATTAATCCAAATTTATAGTTATTTCTTTAATGTGAACCCAAAACTGGAATAGATTAGAGCTTGTATAGAGAAAATACACTATAATAGTCTTTTGTAGACTCTGTTTGAGTTAACTCAGGGAGATATTTTAAAAACATAACAATTGAGGGAATTATACATAGATTTATAGTTATTTTTTTATTGCGACACAAAACTGGAATAGATTGGAGCTTATATAGGGAAAATAATATATAACTTTGTAAACATTGTTTGAGTTTACTCAGGGAGATATTTGTAAGAAGCATGACAATTTTATACATAAATACAAAAAGTTAGGAGGTATATGTAAACTCACAATATTCTGGGAGCTATTTGTATTTAACCCTTAATCTACTCTTATGTGTAGCCTAACAGAGCTTTTGTTTGGAAAAGAAAATTACAAACACCACCATCCGATTATTAAGTTGCACGAATCAGGATTCGATGTCTGAAAAGTCTTATTTTGTTTCAGCATCACTCTAAAATTTTTGTTGTTGGCAATGTATTTTTAGCTTTATGATTTTTATTCCCTGGAACTTGGAGTAATTAATAGTTTTTGTTGTAGACAGATACTAGTTATGTGATAAATGGTCTTTATGTAAATTGCTACTCCTCTTGTATATCTTTTCATAGGTTTGCATCATGAGATAAAACATAGCTTTCTATCTTCTTGTGAATTAGAGATGATTGATCATTGAGGTTCACTATACTTACGTTGCATGCCTGTTGGAGAATTATCTTTAATTTTGAATGAAGTTGACTTGGATTGCATAATGGTTGTTTGTTCAGATGCATACTTGAGCATAGCTCTTACCTCATTAAGTAGAGTGTTTGCAATATTTCTTTGAAATTAGTTTTAAATAGTGCAGTCTTTCTTGTTTTTGTTGAATCCTATGCGAGAAAATGCTAAATTTTTATTTTTTTGCAGTGCCCTAATGGTCATACCCTCTGTTCGAACTGTAAAGTAAGAGTGCACAATCACTGCCCAACTTGTCGGCAAGAACTTGGAAACATCAGATGCCTGGCCCTTGAGAAAGTAGCTGAGTCACTTGAGCTCCCTTGTAAATATCAGAACCTGGGATGCTCAGAAATTTTTCCGTATTACACCAAATTGAAACACGAGCAGCTTTGCAGTTTCAGACCCTATAATTGTCCATATGCAGGGTCTGAATGTCTGGTTACAGGCGATATTCCAATGCTTGTTACTCACCTGAAGAATGATCATAAGGTGGACATGCATGATGGATGCACTTTCAACCATCGTTATGTCAAATCCAATCCTCACGAAGTTGAAAATGCAACATGGATGCTCACGGTAAGACAACTTCACTAATTACATTTCTTTTTAGGAATTCTTTTATGCATGCCCTTGAAGAGTAGCTCTATTACATGTATACACCCTACCAACCAATCAAATTGCCTGTGATTTTATTAATGGTGTTAATTAACTGTGGATCTTAGAATGATCAATTACATCAAAGGTATATGCTCCTGCAGCTGATATATACAAAGAAAATTTTTATGTCTTCAATCTAGAAATGTAGAGATGTGTTTGGACATAATGTTGATTCAAGAATCCTGCTTTTAGAATACTGATTAAAAGGGTTTTGATTGTTAAACTAATTTATCTTTGTATTGTGAGTGTTATTTCTGTGTTACCTAAAATTAATTGAGTTATTAATATCCAGATGAAACTTAGAAATAACCCCTCACTTGTTAAATTGAGTTATTGAGAGTGCTGTTTCTGGGTATTATTATCTTCAAATTCAAACAATTCCCTCATATTGAATTATGACCTTGTGTTATGAAAATTTTGTGGGGATTCATGGTTCTGCACAAAAGTTATTGACTTGCTCAGTACCATTTACTTCAGCTGCTTATGAAGTCTTGTGAGAAAAAATACGTGTGAAGAGAAACAATAAAGCCATCTGTTGATTTAGAAAGTTCCACAGATTTTTCTGCACAATTGCTGGCATGTTTGACTTAGAACAATTTTTTGCTCTATGAAAAAAATCTTACATGCAGGTCTTCAATTGTTTCGGCCAACACTTTTGCCTTCACTTTGAGGCCTTCCTCTTGGGCGTTGCACCTGTGTACATGGCTTTCCTAAGATTCATGGGCAATGAGAGCGAAGCTAAGAACTTCAGTTACAGTTTGGAAGTAGGTGGAAACAGCCGGAAAATGATATGGCAGGGCGTGCCAAGGAGCATTAGAGATGGCCACCGGAAAGTTCGAGATAGTTATGACGGACTAGTCATCCATCAGAGCATGGCACTCTTCTTCTCGGGAGGCAATAGGCAGGAGCTGAAGCTTCGAGTCACGGGCCGGATTTGGAAAGAACAGTGAGCATGACAAGTGTGTGATGCAACAAATCTGTTGTGCTTTAATAGAAAAACTAGACATTGATTGCGGCCTTGTTTTATGATCACTGAAACCTTGCGATTCCTTCAGTGTAAGACAGCTTGTGGAGTATGTCTAGACTGTGACACTGCTTGCTATGATAGAAGCTTGGCACTGTTGTACCTACAGGGGAT
Source organism: Trichopus zeylanicus subsp. travancoricus (assembly GCA_005019695.1). Classification (NCBI taxonomy): domain Eukaryota; kingdom Viridiplantae; phylum Streptophyta; class Magnoliopsida; order Dioscoreales; family Dioscoreaceae; genus Trichopus; species Trichopus zeylanicus. The sequence continues at coordinate 365,747 of RXID01014616.1, read as the reverse complement.
GGTTTCTTACCTCCACCTGGCGAAGTAGCATCATTGTTGACATGATTCATGTCTTTTTTGAGAGTTGACTTAGTCTCGAACCTAAAGGCCTGACACTAATATTGCAAAAGCAAAGAGATATCATATGGATTTTGGTTAATTTGGTCAAATTTGGGCTAATCCACATGGTGTAAATTTTCCATTCTATTTTCTATTTTGTACTTGAATATGTGGATTAATTGACGAAGCTTGCAAATCCACAGAGAGAAGAAACATCTCATGCACTTGCTAATCATCATGATCATTATTAGTGAAGTAGAGAGCATATAACACTTTTCAATGATCAAAAATTAATGGGAAAAACCTCAATCAATTGAATTATGAAATCATGTGTAAAGATGAGAAGAGTCCCTTCTGACATAATAATTGAATCTTAGGAGTGCAAATAATGCAAAATAAAAAGAAAATGCTTCATGAGCACCTAAGAATGCATCAAAATTTTAATTGAGGGATGTTTCCTCCAAATTTTTAAAAGCCTCCAGTCACTCAATTGTCTCTTCTGCCCCCACCATTGTGTTGCATGATAAGTTTTTTGCATATATAGCCTTGTAAAATTGCAAAATTGCATGTACATCAGTAAATTGTATATATATTGCTGCAAAACCAATAATCGTGAAATGGTTAAATAAAATTATGATATATAGCAAATACGCTTCTATATACATATATATATCTATATCTTTTAAAGTATATGTATTTATTTTATTCGCTGCGGATGATAATTTTATATTTATGTCTATATTCATGAAAAATATCCACTGTGACATATTTTTTAGGGTTTTTAATAATGCTAAATCAAAATTAATTAAACCCAATTTTGTTTTTAAAAAAGGTTTTTTTAAAAATCTAATAATTTACTTTCCTCATAAAAAATAAAAGAAAAGACAATTTTCTATTTAGCGATTGAGCCCTAATAGATAAAAGCTTCGTGTATTATTGCTACATCCAAATGACAAAAATGTCCCCACGATGAAACCCCACACCACCTTCCATCCAAGGTCATAGTAGTAAAATCGTGCCTTCCATTATACTACAAGCCTTCTTTAAATAAGCACATTCACGTAACTTCACAAAACCTAATTTAACCTTTCTTCTTACTTCTTAATGCACAAAATGGCTATAGACTTGGTTGTACTACTAAAGCTCAAGCTCCTCGCCGGAGCCGCCGCGGCCACCGGTGACCCGCACTGCCATCTCCACATCGCGCTGCTCTGGTTCTTCCTCCTCAAGCTGCCGCTTGCCACGCGAATGCGGGGCTCTTATACTGACATGGTCTTCTCGTTGAGGCTCTTCCTCTTCCGGCTCAACCGCGTTTTGTTCCCCGATACTCCGGGGAGGAATGGGCGGCGGTGGGAGCGGGCGCTGAGGCTTTTTCACGAGCGGGTGGCAGAGGACGCCCGGTTCTCGCCGACCGCGCAGGCTGACGAGGATAGTTTGCATGCCTTCTCCATGCTGGCTCTTTAGGTTTAGGGATCCAAATAAGCGGAGATCTGTTCTTGTTTTGTTCAAATTTTTATGTTCTTTTACTTAGATTCTGGAAGAGATTTGAGTTTCAGGTTGGTTGTAATTTGTATGATTGTATCGTGTAATAAGTTTGTGGTCTTATAATCTTTGCAAACTTGTGCTGTGTTGAATTGTTCTTTTTCCAGAGAAGCCCCTTTTGTACGAAATTAGACGCGAATTAAAAAAAAATCTAAATTTTTTCGATTCAAACTATTGTAGAGACTTGAACCCTAGACTTCCCTTTGGGAGAATAGTGTTTCTCCTACTGTGTTGAATTGTTCTTCACATAAACAAATTTGATGCATGATGCATTCTGATCAAAATTCTGATAATGTTAACAGAAGTGTAGTCAAAGACGGCTACATATGTGATCTACCTATTACTTTGTAGATATTGTGATAATGTAATTGAGAAACAAAGACTAGATAAAAGAAATCAAGAGAAATCAATTTGTGAAAACATTTTCCATAATTAGAACAATTATTGTTCCTTTGCTAAATGAGCAAAAGAACTGAACAGAGATAATTATTAGAAAAATACAAAACTTTAGGAATCCAAAAAAACACAATTTGTCTTGTAACTTTGTTGCACAACTTTAGTTTGCATGCTTATCTCTGACACACTGTCTGATGTATTGCTTCTGTCTCATTTTGGTACTTTTAGTTCAATAATTGATGATTTTCAATACTGTTAGCGTGAACTTGTCAATCAATTGATGATTTCTTCAATGTTGATCCACCTCATGACTGCTCAAACAAAAGCGACATGTTTAGCGTGTCCAGTTAATGATCTGTACACTATTCATATTATCACAAATACTTGTATGAGACAGATCCTTGAACTGCAAATTACATGATCCATCAACCAAAATTGCTATATAACTTTCAGAAAACCAAAAAAAGGAAAAAAAAAAAAAAAAAAACAAAGGGACAAAGGTACAAGTTTGATTCATAAACTATCATAGGGTTGTAATTTGGTTCATAATGTACTCACAAAAAGCAGATTTAGTACTAAAAATATACTAAAAACTATTTTATGATATACAATATTTTTATATAATTTTGGTTTTAATCACTGAGTTAATGATCATAATATTATTTAACCATTTAGGTGGTTTAAACTGTATGAGTTTAGCTGAAAAAAAAGGAAGATTTTTTTGGATTAAATTTGAACGATTCAAACTACTGTTAAACAAAAAATATGCCTTAACCAAAGAGAAGAATAGATAGCATTGGTTCCTCACTCATCGGGGAGGAAATCCGGGCTATCAGCATAGAGTCTTACTTCATGAACGTTGTCGTCGGCCAATGGCTGGTTGTCTATTTTCCTCTTATTCTCGTTCAGATAGTCGTTCACGGCGATGGAAGATGTTGATGCTGAAGCTAATCAATGTCAGGAAGGTTCTAGAAGGTTCCAGAAAGTTTTTGGATCCGGCCCGCTTGCAGCCCTACATTTGATCCGACGATAGCCAAGAAAATTTTCGTTGCCCTGCGTAGATATCCACTCTCTTTGGGATAACCAATACCGATTTTTTAAATTTTGAACAACTATTTTTTATTTCCATATATAATATATATATATATATATATATATATATATAGAACCCTACATCGGCTAGGTCAATGTCCGTCCTTGCCGTTTCACGTCTCCCGCTTATTTCCAACTCTTTTTTTTTTAAATACTCTCATGACTTTAGCAGCAGCAGGAGGAGAGCCTGAGCCAATCGTGATAAGGAGATCCAAGGAACAAAACACGCCATGGGTGTTCCCCCGCGGCTTCTGGTTCAATCCCCGTGATTCCGAGCTCATCAACGACTACCTGAAGGCGAAGATTGAGCGGCGGCCGCTGCCATGCAATTTCATCAACGAGATCACCCTTCAAGATCACAGCCCAGAGGAGCTAGTTGGTAAATCTGCGATATTTGATCTGTATACATGAACACGGAACGATTAGGTTTTGTCATGAGGAGAGAAGTACAAGGTTTGGGGGAAGAACAAGTGGTACTTTTCACGCCGAGGGACAAGAAGTACCCAAACGGTCAGTGGCCGAACCGAAGGGCGGGGGACGGGTACTGGAAGGCGACAGGCACGGACAACAAGATTGTGCGTGATGGAGAGGTGATTGGGCTCAAGAGAGCACTGGTTTTTTACAGAGGGAAATCCAGGGAAGGTGACAAAACTGAGTGGATCATGATTGAGTACAGAATTGCTTATGCTCCTGAAAATAACACCAGAAAGCCTAATGGTTCCAAGCAGGTAAAACTAGTCTTTTCCGTGTTTTCTTTAATTTTTTTTTTAAGATGGAGGATATATAAAGCTATTCTTTCAAAAATACTGAAGAAAAATCATTTTAAGAAAATATTAGACCTAATTCTTTGAATATTATATTGTAAAGCTTCATATCAGAAAACAAAATTTTGAACATTTGGTTTTTAAACTCTTCATACAGAATATCTAAACATAAGTTACATGATCAAATGTTCACATCAACATGAATTATAGTACATAAATAGATATAAGTAATGAGAGAGACATTTACAAGTAATCATAGAAACTATGCAAGCAGACATCAAAGCACACAAAAATCCCAAATGACCACCCATCAAAACACAATCAAGTACTAAATCAAAGCCAACAAAACACAATTTGAGGATAATAAAGTAACCCAATCCAAAAGCCATTAGAAAACCTACGAAGATAGTCTAACCTAAGCTCCTGATCCATTCTTTTGACGAATGCCCTGTCCTTAGGTTCTTGTTTATACAAGTACTTGTCAGCACCATCTAGGAGTGGAATAGAGAACTCTTCTTCCTAAAAATCCATGATTGTGGAGTACAATTCATCCCTCTAATCATTAGGAGGTTTGCTCTAATAGAGTGCATTTGCTATATTATTCATTATTGTAATCAAAATTATTTGAAATTCATTATGAATAACAGTTGCACGTTTCAAAGTCTTTTCATCATAAACAAAGGGATTAGGCACATGTTTATTACTGGGGCATCTAAATGAAGGGACTTCATGGACTTCAAAGTCTTCTATATCCTCAATCAGGAACTCAACCCAAGGCATGTTTAAGTTCTCATTGTCCGCTGTATCTAAACCTATATTTTCAACATGAAATCTTTGAGTAAGGGTACGTGTCAAGAATCCAATAGCCTGATCAGCATAATAAATGATCAAGAACTGATTGTAAATATGAATTGGTACATTGATAACAGAGGCAGACCCTCTGTGAGATTGTATGACATATTGTAAATAAAAAATTACAATCTATTAAATAATATAAATTTTTAACTTAAAGTTGCATATTACTTACCTATATCTAATCAACAAGCATGTCATCTGACATCAGAATCATCTTCTTCTCATCATTCCAATCAGCCTCATTGGTTTCTTTCACTGTCTTTATCTTAAGATATTTCTCTTTCAATGCACAATAATGATTCTCCACGTGCTACACAGCGATCCTCTAATTGGAAGCTTCATTTACTACTTGAGCACACGCAACAAATACACTCTTCTTGAAGCTTTTATCTACCTGCATACTATTATTTTTTTGGTCCACCAGGAAGTTAATTAGGAAATCAGAGATTTATTGGGATTAATGATAATTAGGAGCACTTTTCTTGCCTTTCCCCTTTTTTTGACCCTCTGATGTGAATCCAAGTACATATTCAAGTGGCAAATTACCCGAATTAGTAAAAAATGCACTCCCATTCATCTGAACAAAATGAAATCGATTGTCTTCAAGTAAAATGACATATTTTATTAGCATAAATGACAAATAAATAATAATTTTGAATAAAAAAAAGTAAACAAAAAAATAACAAATCAGAAGTCATCCATAAAATATAAAAATAATAATAACAGGTCATTCATGAAACATAAATAGAGGAAGCTCATATTTTGCCTAACGATTGTATTTAGCCCATATTTCCTCTGCAATTGAGTCCTTTAATTGATTCCATTGTTGTTGTGCTTGACTTACCCCCGTTGAGTTGTTGCTAATGACATAAGCTCACATTTATCAAACTCTTCCTCTTCTCTATTTTCTTCTTCCTCTTCTCATAATTGCTTATTTATTAGATAATTAGTAGGATGCATAGTCATAACATAGTTATTTAATATACAACAAGTTAGAACTATATTTATTTATTTTTGTCATTGAAAGTTAGAGTTCATTTTTAGGATCTTGAAGCGACGCTTCAACAATCCAAACACCCACTCCACTTTACTTCTATGAAGAATGTCGTAGATTAAAGAGCTTAGCATTTTGAGGAGTTCCTAAGTCTTTCTTTAAGTGGTAACATACACTTTTATATGGGGAAATAAATCTTGCCATTTTTGTATACCCTACATCAACCGAGTAAATTTACTTGAGATACAAATAAATGCTAATAATGAGTCAAAAGAGTCAATGTCTTTTATTTTCCAAACCTAACGGAAAACCAAAAACTTAACAAACCAAACCTTCAATCAAACAAACACCATTGGATGGTGATCGGAAAATAGCGTCACTTAAGACTTTAAAATCATTTATTGACCTTCCTAGCCAGAAAAGACATTGAAACTTTAAACCTATATCAATTAAGTATAAGATATTTTGTATAATCCCATTCCGTCCACAAAATCAAGGTTGTGCCTCAACAAGAACAAATGCATCAATGTGAGTCCTATTAAGAACATTGATACAATCCCGAGGGAAAACACAAATAATTAGTACAAGACAAAGCAAACGTAACCCAAAAAAAAATTAGTAATTCACCTTAAACCATAGGTAATAACTTGTTAAACCACTAATAATAGGATGTGTGGCATCAGTCGCTTGATTGACATACTCATTTTTGATCGCACTAATTGCCCACCAGATCTATACAAGTGGAGCATTACAAGTAGAAAAATGGCTAATTCCACCTCCATCATTACATATTGAATATCACGGAGCGGAAGCCTCTCTCACATAATATTTGCTAGTGATTAAAATACAGAGGGATCCATTCGTGTGTATGATCAATAATTCTTCTTATCCCTATACATCACATGATGAAAAAAACTGCTCTTTAGATGTTGACGCTCATGGGTAAGTGACCTAACAACTTTAGATTTTTGATTCAACAAGTACTAAAATAATACCACAAGTACAACCAAAATCGATATTCCAATAACCTGAACTTTTTACATATGAATTTATCGATTTTTATCCATCTAATTTCACCAAATGCAAAGAAGGAAATAATGTTAATACAAAAATTAAAGAAGCAAAAAATACTTCGAAACATGTTTCAAATGCAAATAAAGATACAAAGGTATCAACAAATAGGAGCATGAACATCACCACAATAGTATGGGATGCAAGTAAGCTTCTCCTTCATGGGTATGACAACAATATGAAGATCATATTCCAACAAGCTCAGAAACGCCTTCCTTATATGGTTGCATGTAACATGCCATCCAAATACAATAAAAATTGGGATTCATCATTGCTCTCAATTTCAGACCCACAAACATCCAATGACATGGTTATACATTATGTGTCATTCTAGTACATCCAATTGGTGTTTATCATATCTCGATTCATTTCAAATATGATGCTTAGTGCACATGAGAGTATATGAAATTTAGCCATGTCATCATAGCTAATCAGAAACACAAAAATCTCATTCAACTTACGCTTCTACAGTAAATTGAGTCATCATCAATAATCATATTCATTAAACTGTATCCAACAAAAATAAAATCAAAATATTAAGAAAATACAATCAGCAAATTACATTCACAAACCATCAAACTAACAAAGCACGAAGCTATCAGATAGTAGTCATTGCAATAAAAAATAGCCAAACCACCAAACAATCAACAAGTAAATTGCAAATACCAAATTGCAATCACATACCACAAAACCACCAAACCATCAAGCATACTAATGAGCATTAATTAAAATTAGGGTCAGGGTTTATTGCTCAAATTGGACAGCTCTGAGGGAGGCGACAGAAAGTGCAAGGCTAGTGAGGGCAAAGGTGCCTCAAGTTAGTACATGGGTGGCGACATACTCTGAGATCAGATAGATCGAGAGGACACAAGCAACTCAAACAAGTTTGAGGTCAGGGCTGAGATCAGGGACTGCATGGGAATAACAGCTCTAACGAGCACGAGGATGATGATAATCGAGGCACGCCCGGAGCTCAAGTTCAATAGGGCTGATGAGATTTGATGAGAGAGGCAAGGGACAAGGCAAATCAAGGATGACAAGCCAATCAATGCCGACGCAAGGACAAATCAACTAATTGCAAGGCCAGAGATGGCGAGTGCGAAAAGGGTGAAGACACCAAAAGCTCAAGCGAGGCTAGGCGCGGAAAGAAGAAGGTCCTTTCAAAATGACAAAACTCCCACTTCGGCCAGAGTAAAGTGGGAGAAGAAAACCCATGGGCCCCACCTACTTCTCATCCGGAAGCACGACTTCCACATCTAACCCTGCGAAAGTCATAGAAGTCTCACCTAATTCGTTTTGAGATCAGCTCCAAAGTGACATTTCGATTCCAATCATGAGTACAATTTTGAAGTGTAGATCAAACACAAAACTTTACACTCTGAATTAAACAAATAGAACCAACCAAATACAACCTCGAGGTTGCTGGATTTGAAATCTCCAAACTCCCAAATTCCATGTATTTCAAACTAGTGGCAAACAAACAGCCCCTTACCGAAAGCTCATCAAAATTTTATATTAGACAGGAAGTTCTGCATCGCTGCACAGCACAAAATATTAGTATTTTTCAATTAGCGATCAAAGAGAGCGCTTGAGGTAATCCTTGACGTGCACATAGTCGACCTCCGGGTAGAGCTTCGTGGCTTCTCCGCCATCGTTACCAATCTCAATGTTGGTCAAGCACCCTTCGTAGTACACATGGTAGTAATGCCCCAGCCCCACTGGCTGTGCGTACTCCAACCCTGAAGAATTATGGATCACTACCCATGTAAGATCATAAAACTGACTGTGCTTCATTACCTTTGAGGTTGGCAAGGAAGTCTTGCTCGGAGATCGAGGTCTTGGTGAGTTTCTTCCTCACGCTGCGAGAGGATGTTCTCTAGTGGTCGAATGTAAAGTGTCTTGTTCACCATACGTGGATCATCAATCGTTTTGATTGTGAATGCCGCAATGTCATCTTTGTCAACAAAAATTGCTATTCACAAATCAAGAATATACTAAGTGAAACCTATAGGTGTAAGTAAACTTTCCAATCATTAAATTTTTTTTTAAATTTTAAAAAAGAAGAGTGCGACTATAAAAGAATCAGTAATAGAAAACTAGCATAAGAGCTTCTATTGAGAATTGTACAAATATGAGAGTTTTATTTGCAAAATTTGCTAATTCACAAATATTGAAATATGAGAGATCTATTTGCAAAATAATTCCATTTTCTAGTTATTATCTACATCTAGATTTGCACAATCACATAAGAGTTCAATGAGAAGGCACACCAAGCACTGGCTTACTCATTATACTCAACTCCCGTATATAAGAGATCAAGAATTTAAGACTTTGATGCATCTTATTCCAAGTTGCAAGCTCATTTCCCTGATGTGGCTGAGATGAGATCTAATTAGACCGGATCCATTATGCAAGATTTATAAAACTTGTTATTCTAAAAAAAAAAAATCCAAGTACATATGCACCTAACAAGAATAAAAGTTATATGCAATTTTGCAAGTTTACATAAAGTTATATAGAAATAATCTTATAAATATTTAGACATAAACCTTTGACATTGCCATCAGCAAATAAGCAGACCAGCTCAGTAGAGGGGATGATCTTGCCGGGCTGGCAGAGGCCGCCCACGAAGTATCCAGCGAAGCAGTTAGCGGAGAAGTGAAGGGGATCCCTGCCTCCTCGATGGCCTTCCTCACCGCCATCTTGACCTCAAATGTTACCCGCGCCTGGCTCAATCGCATGAGCCATCCTCGCTGTGGTCTGTTCCAAACTCGGATGGCAAAAACCTCTGACAAATGTCTTTTGCGTCAGATATATTTTATTTATATAGATTCGTCTAATACTAGTTAACCATCTCAGCAATGATAACAAAGAAAAAACAAAATGTAATATCTGCATAAAATTTCTTATTAATTGCCATAACTACATGTTATCCACTGATATTACGACAATTATATATCTCTCCTTGAGATTTCAACTTTTAAACGAAAAACTGTTTAAGATAATCGACAAATAGAATTGGCAGTACAACACCATAGTAAGAGGGTTTCTGAAAAAATCAAAGTGTCAGAGGATTATATGCAATTGTGGCCGCATACCTTGATGTTATCAGCCTCTTCGATGGCATCAACGAGCTTGAGCTGGAGAAGGATTTGGTGGCTGCGAATGTGCATGCCAGAGATGGTGCAAATGACGACGTCAACTGCATCAACAAGGCTGCGGTGGTCAGAGAAGGAGGCCTCGACAAGGCTGGCACCCTGAGCCTTGAAGTCCAGCAACATCTGCACCTTCTCGACGTCAACTTGGATCTCCGGCCGCTGCAGCACGTACGTCGGGTGGCCAGCTGCAAGGCTGGCCTTCGCAATCCTCTTGCCCAGTTATCCTGTTCTACCAACCACAAGAACCTTGCTCTTCATCCTTCCTACCTTATCTGTCTCTGTTTCTGCTTCTGAGCATGGCTTGCATATATAGAACTATATCTCTATGTGGAAAGGCTTTGCTAAAACTAGGGATGTACATTCGGTTAAAATCGAATCGAACCGAACCGAACCGAATAAATCGAATCGAAATTTTCAAAATTTTTAAAATCTAAAACCGAACCGAACCGAATAGTATAAAACTCGAACCGAAATCAAACCAAATTTTTAGAGGACTCTGGATGAACAGATTTGGTCATTTGCATAAAGGAAAAAAAAAAAATTAGTGCGGAATATACGTTATACATACCCTGAATCTGACTCTGATAGGTTAATACCCAGTCCAAACTGCCACACCACTGCTGCACAGAGGGAGGCGGATGAAACCAGAGAAGGGAACGAGGCAGACGCACTCAATTCCCACACGCGAGCATTGCATAGAGCACTGGTTTGCCATCATCATCGCCCCTGCATCAAATCCAAACGAGTAGAACAACTTCGGCATCAAAAACCCAGAAACTAAAACAGAACAAAAAACTCAGAAAATACAGTAAAAATCACCAAAGAAACCACAAATAAAGGCAGAAACCCAAGAGCCTGGGATTAGCCTTTCATTCATCATCAAAACCCAAAAGCCCTCCCCCAGGTATCAACCGATCTAGCAGAATGGCAGGCAGTGGTTGCCGTTGCAAGCCGTCCAAACTGCCACACCACTGCTGCACAGGGAGGCGGATGAAAGCAGAGAACGGGACAAGGCAGAAGCACTCAATTCCCACACGCGAGCATTGCATAAAGCACTGGTTTGGCATCGTCATCGCCCCTGCATCAAATCCAAACCAGTAGAACAGACATTGGCATCAAAAACCCAACTAAAACAGAACAAAAAGCTCAGAAAATACAGCAAAAATCACCAAACAAACCACAAATACAGGCAGAAATCCAAGAGGCTGGGATTAGTCTTTCATTCATCATCAAAAACCAAAAGCCCTCTCCCCAGGTATCAACCGATCTGGCAGAATGGCAGGCAGCGGTTGCCGTTGCAGGCCGTCCAAACTGCCACACCACTGCTGCACAGAGGGAGGAGGATGAAACCATAGAAGGGGACGAGGCAGAAGCACTCAATTCCCATGATCGGGAATTCGGTATTTAGGGTTAAAACTGAAATAAGAGGCGAGAGCCAGAGCGGCGAGAGCAGCGAACGGCTCTGAGCCAAAGCGATGATATATGGGATTGTTTGAACCGATTAGTCTAAAATTGAAATCTAACCGTAGTATATAAATATATATATAATTCGGTTCGATTCGGTTTTTACGATTTTTTAAAATCAAAAATTGAAACCGAACTGAATTTTAAATTTTTTTTTTAAAAAAAAATCGAACTGAACCGAAAACCGAATAATCTGAACTAAATTAATTATTCGATTTCGGTTCGGTCGGTTAATTCAGTTTTAACCAAATAATACACCGCTCTAGCTAAAACCAACAAAATGATAGCTACCAGCTAACTACATGCTTACATATAACCCCCCTGAAAAATTAGCAAGATGAGAGAACGAGAGTAGCCATCAAAAATGAGCATCAACAAAAAATAAGATAGAATTCAAAGAATAAATGAGATGGAAAAGAACAAGTGGTAAGTGAAGTTAGGGCAACTTATAGGGACTCAAATGAAAGAAAGCCAAGATGGTTTGCCCTCCAAGTTTGGACAAGCACCTTGGCGAGAAGACAGAGTTGTGGTCTCCACAACTTGTTCTTGATGTGAATATTTCAACCACTGGATTTGAAGTTTGAAGCAACAGTTAAATCACTGAAAAGAAAAAATAAAGAAAAAGTTGAGAATCATGTTATCTGCAAGTCAATGAAGTTGAGAGATCATAACATGAATGTTGGGAACTTCGATTATTACTTCCACAGAAACTATGAATGATAAAAGAATAAAAAATAAAATAACTCAAACTGTTAAGGAAACTGATAAAAAATCATTTTAACAAATAAATATATCATGAATGTATGTTATGTACGAACTAGCTTACTTAACTGTAAGCAAGTGCAAATTGATCAATATACATGTACAGCCAATGGATTTTCATATTAGGGTTTTCTTTTTGCCACATACCTCCCTAAAATCTTCTGTTTTTGTGTGTGACTCCCTCAACGCACATTGTATGTACATCCATCACCCTAGGATAAGAAAATTTGCAGGGAGCCGAGGAATATTTTAAGATTATATTGTTTGACACAGATGGGCTTCATTTTTTCTTACGAAAAAAACAACAACTCGACCTACACCGAATTTTTCCTACAAAAAAAAGAAAAATACCAAATATAACGTACACAATGAATTTTCACAAACTTCCGTAAAAGAAATTCAAAGTTTGAATTCATGAATCCCGACAACATTAGACAATTGAAAAAGCTACCGAAAATTCATTGAGTTATAACTAATCTAGGCCAAACAGGGTATTTTTTGTTGAAAAAAATGACCCTAATGACATAAGATGGTGTATCTCCATATTATGCTGACTCCCTGTGATCTTTTTAATCCATTAAGGTAAATGCATATGCAAGCACAAGTTTGGTCACATAATTCTCACAGAACATGTATTAATAGTCCCAAATCAGATACAAAACAAAAAAAGACGTCAAACTAAAAATTGATGACAGAACAAAACAATTGTCAGACAACGTGCAATGGATTCTTCAAGGTCACAACCAGGTGACCAAATCAAAAGGATTAGAGAGAGTTATATTCAAATCTGAAAGATTGCAGGAAGGTATAAGTGAAAAAATAAAATTACTTTGGTATGCTGGGCCATCTCAGCTGATGATCCTCCAGAAAAAATGACACCAGTCCATCACCCACTAAAATATCATTAGTCACACACCAAACACCAGATAGGACGCCCAACCAAAAGGTTCAACTATAAAAATACAAATTTGATTGCTTTAAAAAGTTGCCTTTCAACTGTTAGAATTTGGAGGACTCATGCTGTTTTGGTCGGTTGTATGTTTCAGCATCAGGCTTCACACCCATTATCACTGTTACTAAATTAGGATCATAAAGCTTTGCCTTTGAGTGAGTCCTAAGGAACTGCTATACACAAATGTATAACTAATAAACTTCGATTCCTTTACATACCTCCCTACAATCTTTTGTATTTGAATATAGCTCGCTTGATGCATTTCGTATGTACATCGATCTCCCTAGATTAAGAAGATCACAGGGAGGTAATGAATTTTTTGGATGTAGATTGTTTAACCCAGATAAGAGTACATTCCCTTTTATGAAAATACCACTAAACTTATACCAAGTATAAGCCAATGAATTTTCACCATCTTTTGTAAATGAAGTACGAAATTTGGGTTCATGATGTCCAATGATGTTAGAAAATAGAAAACTTACAAAAAAAATATCATTGAATTACAACTAACAATCTAAGATAGGATGGAGGGATATTTTCATTGAAATAAATGAACCTCAATAACTAAGACGGTATATCCCCAGTGTTCAGAGCAACAGCTACTTTCTCAGTAGTTTTCTAATACTCTGATGACAATTGCAACCTTATTAAGTAACTAAAAGAACCTCATACTGAAAAGAAGCTAACCACTGGGCCAACTCTTGTGACACTATCAAAACTCTTCAAGTAATTGTTTATATGTATTCTGGAAATGAACAAGTTCTTCAGAGACACAAAACCTAGAACAACTAGTGTAGCATAAATCGTCAAAATAAAATCCTGACATACTGCTAACTTTGCAAAAAAATCATCGATCAGCTAGGGTGAGCAGAAAAACAGAAATTATTGGTGCTAAAGAATAAGCAAATACTCAAAGCATAAACAACAGCTTTTTCCTAAAACGAAATCAATATTTTGTCTTTACACCAATATAACAGATAAAGATCATTGGAATAACAAAATAAAAGCTCAAGCTTATGAAATACTGCAGGAAAGATAAACGTAGAAGGCATTACCTGAGAAAATTTGTAAGACTTTAGATCTTTTGTTTTGTTTTGTTTCGTTCGGGATTTTCACTTTGCATGTACAATTTTACTGTAAGTGGACACTCCAAATTTTCTTCAGATACCCTGAAGCCAGACCCGCCTTCAAATATTGAGCCCTTGACTCCTTACACCTGACAATAAAGATAGAAGACATAAGCCATACGTAGAGAACAGGGTAATAGACATAGGCTCAGAAGCAAAACTCAGGGGGCATAATGAATACATACAGACAAGAAAAAATTGACCAACCAGAAATTGAAACTTGTAGGTTTACTGACATTCCTCAAGAATTGAAGCTTGTTAGAACTGCTGTACAACAGAGATTTCTTTGATGCATTTTAACAAACAGCTTGCATGTATATTCATTCACCAGTGCATTTCCTGGATGCATATCTATATTCATATTGCTTACATATCTTCTATTTTTTGGATTTTGTACCACTAATATATGATATATGTAGTTTTTACCAAGGTTTGCTGTTTCGGTATCGGTTTCGGTTTCGGTTTCGGGACCCAGCGAAACCGATATGTTTGGGCCGTTTCGGTTTCTGTTTCGGCCATTTCGGTTTCGGCCGAAAGAATTTTTTAAATTATTAATTGAGCGTTGACCAGAGTTTGACTATATTTTAACTATACTTTGACTTCAAATTAAAAATACGATAAAATATTGAAAAAAATTTGAAAAATTTTGAAAAATTAGGAATGAATTTATACTTAATTTTACCATAATATTAAATATTATTTAAACTAATTAAAATTAATTTTGATAGTTAGTCACTGATATAATCTACTTTTAATATATATTAATGTATTAAAAAAACATACAAGAAATAATATGAATATGATTAAAATTAAAAATTAACATAAGTACATTTAACTTTTCATTAAAATGTATTTCACACATACATAATTTATAAATTCTAAGATAATACAACTAATCATCATAATCATTATCAGTTGAGTTTGGAATATCTGGGTGTGGAATTACAAATTCAGTACCCCGATGATCCGGACGAGCATTTGTAAGCATACGAGCCAGAACAACTAGTTCTGCGCGATCTCGTGGCAGCGGTTCTGAAGTATAACCATACATCGAAGGTCCAAAATGAAAATGATAACCATATTGATTGACAACACATAGTAAAAGTGGTCCAATAACCCATGAAAAATAAATATCAAACTGTGCGAAGTGTTCAGGGGAAATTGCGACAAGACACTGATTGATAACATTAAGTGAACCTTGTTGAGAGGTGCGATAAATTTGATCATTGACTTTTCCACGGTCTTATAATACCTGCTTAATTAAGGCTTGTCCAAGTAGATCATACGCCGAAGGTGGAATTATTCTACGATAAAATATAAGTTTTTGGCGAAGAATTGACATAATTATTCTTCCTGCTTGCAGTGTCACTTGGTCTGGAGCTGTAATATAATCATCCGGATTTTTCATTATCTGTTTCAAAAATAATTATCTTATAATTGTCAATATTTATGACATAATTATTCTTCCTGCTTACAGTGTCACTTGATCTTTTGTTTTGTTTTGTTTCGTTCGGGATTTTCACTTTGCATGTACAATTTTACTGTAAGTGGACACTCCAAATTTTCTTCAGATACCCTAAAGCTAGACCCGTCTTCAAATATTGAGCCCTTGACTCCTTACACCTGACAATAAAAATAGAAGACATAAGCCATACGTAGAGAACAGGGTAATAGACATAGGCTCAGAAGCAAAACTCAGGGGGCATAATGAATACATACAGACAAGAAAAAATTGACCAACCAGAAATTGAAACTTGTAGGTATACTGACATTCCTCAAGAATTGAAGCTTGTTAGAACTGCTGTACAACAGAGATTTCTTTGATGCATTTTAACAAACAGCTTGCATGTATATTCATTCACCAGTGCATTTCCTGGATGCATATCTATATTCATATTGCTTACATATCTTCTATTTTTTGGATTTTGTACCACTAATATATGATATATGTAGTTTTTACCAAGGTTTGCTGTTTCGGTATCGGTTTCGGTTTCGGTTTCGGGACCCAGCGAAACCGATATGTTTGGGCCGTTTCGGTTTCTGTTTCGGCCATTTCGGTTTCGGCCGAAAGAATTTTTTAAATTATTAATTGGGCATTGACCAGAGTTTGACTATATTTTAACTATACTTTGACTTCAAATTAAAAATGCGATAAAATATTGAAAAAAATTTGAAAAATTTTGAAAAATTAGGAATGAATTTATACTTAATTTTACCATAATATTAAATATTATTTAAGCTAATTAAAATTAATTTTGATAGTTAGTCACTGATATAGTCTACTTTTAATATATATTAGTGTATTAAAAAAACATACAAGAAATAATATGAATATGATTAAAATTTAAAAATTAACATAAGCAAATTTAACTTTTCATTAAAATGTATTTCACACATACATAATTTATAAAGTCTAAGATAATACAACTAATCATCATAGTCATCGTCGGTTGAGTTTGGAACATCTGGGTGTGGAATTACAAATTCAATACCTGGATGATCCGGACGAGCATTTGTAGGCATACGAGCCAGAACAACTAGCTCAGCGCGATCTCGTGGCAATGGTTCTGGAGTATAACCATACATCGAAGGTCTAAAATGAAAATGATAACCATATTGATTGACAACACATAGTAAAAGTGGTCCAATAACCCATGAGAAATAAATATCACACTGTGCGAAGTGTTCAGGGGAAATTGCGACAAGACGCTGATTGATAACATTAAGTGAACCTTGTTGAGAGGTGCGATAAATTTGATCATTGACTTTTCCACGGTCTTATAATGTCTGCTTAATTAAGGCTTGTCCAAGTAGATCATACGCCGAAGGTGGAATTATTCTACGATAAAATATAAGTTTTTGGCGAAGAATTGACATAATTATTCTTCCTGCTTGCAGTGTCACTTGTTGTGGAGCTGTAATATAATCATTCGGATTTTTCATTATCTGTTTCAAAAATAATTATCTTATAATTGTCAATATTTATGAACATAAAATAGATAAAAAAAAATACGTTAGAAGGAAAAGATTACAATAAATTGTGCTAATGACATAGATAAATTATCATGCGATAAAATAAACCATATAGACATTAAATTTAAATGTCATAAAATTACAATAAGATATCAATTTAAGATAATGATGAAAACATCATTTCATAGATGATATAAATCAACGTCTTATAATCACATGCTATTCCGAGGTGGATCGTGAAGAGATTGATATTCTTCATCACCATACTCATCAGTACGATGGAGTTGTGATCGATAGTATTATTCAGCATGCGGATAGTAGAAAGTTGTATGGTCCTGCATTGACTGTTGATATTCTGGATTGTATGAAGACATCTCGCTCTGATAACCGTCATAGTAGCTAGAGCTTGCATTGTCTATTGGACCTTGATTGACATCTTATCCACCATGTGAATCATATGGATATTGTGGCATATAACCGCCATATAAATTAGAGTCAAAAAACTCATTTACTTCATACTGTGGAACAGATGAAGATGAGTCGTCATATTGTGATTGTTGAAAATTGGCATCACCAGCTGTACCACCATTGCTACTATCACTTTATCAGAAGTATTCTGCATTTTGTCAGCTTCCTCTTCAGCTTCTTCGTCTAAGAGACGGCGAATAGCTTCTTGTGTATCATGATGATTTAAGACATGTTCTTCTCTTTCTCGAATCCACTCTATCAGAGGATCATCATCTTCGAATATGGCAGACAAGTCGATTACCTCATCCTTTGGTGATCTTCTCCTCTGTAAATTTCAGGCTTTTAAACGCATGTTATAATGACAGAAAACAAGTTTCTCCAATTTGTCCATTTTAAGTCTGTTTCTAGTCTTGGTATGGATCAATCCAAAAGTTGTCTAATTCCTCTCACATTGTGAACTTGAAACAGTTTGACTTAAAATTCTGATGGCTATCTTTGTAAGATTAGGTGCTGCATGCCGCCCGTAAACACTCCACCATCTAGCTGTAATTTATGAGAAAAAATTATTAATAAGTTGATATAAATTTAATTAGAAAATATGTATAATTATTGAATATCAACTATACCAGGAGTATCACCCCTAATAGCTACAATTGCTTGTTGTGTGCCGAAGTCTTTGACTTTATTTTTGAAATCGTCGGTCTGTTTAATAAACATACTCAAGTTAAGAACTTTCTTAATTATGTAAAAAAAATTTAATACATAATTTATCTCGCCCAATGGCAATATTCTTGTTCTCATATATGGCTCTATCCACTCGATTACCTTCCGTAGCTTTTCGAGAATGGTATTACTATTGTTGACCTCATCGCCATATTGAAATATTGGATTCAGAAAGTACCCTACAAGATGATTAAATATGAATCAACAATAGTATCATTATAACTTAATAAAGTGCTATAAAATGACTCTTTACTCAATTACCTGCAGCATGAATATCTTTGAATAATGTTTTGTCCCAACGATGATCAATAATCTTCTCCCATTTGGGAAATTCAATTATTCTTATATGTCATTTTATTTGCAAATTTGTTTGTTCTATTGTTTCATATAAGAACCCCATCTGCGAATGATCATCTGAGTCAACAATTCGAAGCACTTTAACTAATGGACTGAAGATTCCTATTACTTTTTCAACTGATTCCCAAAAACTTTCGTCTATGACTTGATTGCGGAATCTTTCAGAAAGTATTTTCTCGGACCATTGCAACCTCAAATAATGTGCATCATATTTTTCACTGGTAAATAATCTCTTCAGTGCCTGTCGGTGAGTATACAGGGAATCCAAGGAGATAAATTGTGTAGCAAACCGAGTAATGTCTGGCCTGATAATCTCTCGTCCCTGTGTTTCCTTTCTCATCAGTTCAAGACACCAAGCATGGTTATAAATAAATGACGTCAACTTCTGACCATGCTCAACCACTTTTCTAATATTAGGATCCTTATCCATATCCTTCAGCATTAAGTCAATAGAGTGAGCTGCACAAGGTGTCCAAAAAAGATATTTTCTTTTTTGCATTAACTTTTTCCCAGCATATACCAGTAGAGCTGCATTATTAGTTATGACTTGTACCACTCTTGATTCCCCAATCTCCTCAATGACACTATCAATAAGATGATATAAAAAAATTACCAGTCTTCGACTCCCCTGTTGTATCAACTGACTTGAGAAAAACGGTCCCTTCAGGACAATATACTAAAAAATTTATCAAATCTTTACTGTTTTGTGTTTTCTATCCATCACACATCAAGGTACACCCAAATTCATCCCAATATTTGTAGAAGATCTGGATAAAAGTATTCATCTCTTCAATTTCAAGATTCAGATACTTTTCAGAAATTTCACGAGAATTTGGTGGAGGAACTCCTGGGCCAACCTCTTGAGCGGCACGTATCATTTCATGATAGTAACCGCCATCTGCTAAATGAAATGGAACATGGTTGTATAAAAGAAATTTCGATACTGCCCTACCCAACCACTGTTTTGCCTTCCGAAAATCAGTTGATGTTGTTCTTAAATTTATTTGAGTATCATCTCTTGGTTTCAATAGAAATGGGTCAATTGGAGAAATATTTATAGATCCGATGTCAGGAAGATGAAAATCTCCTCTTACTCCTGAAGGGGCAGGTGTGTGTCGCTGTGTACGTGGCTCTCTGAAACTAGTAGTTCGACGATCACAAATTGTGCCGGAAGTGCCAGCACCAACTTGAATTTCCTTATACAATCTTCGACTTTCACGAAGTACTTCCTGAACCTCAGAATTGTCGTCTTCATTATCAGAAATTTGTCTGGGATCTGGATTAGGTAAGTTGAGAAGTTCCTGCTTAAAGCGTGATTTTTTGGCCTTATCATTTCTTCTACTTTCTCTGCTGGTTTGTACTAATGCCCAAAATGTTTGTCTCACTTCATTCGGGACTTTCTCACATGGTCGAACTGAGCCGGTGACTCCTCCTAAATGGTCTTTTAATCTTGTAATTCCAGAACTAAGCATACGACGATACCATTTGCAACGAACTTTACGATTTTCTGCATCCACTAATTCACAGTGTTGTCATGTAATATCAGCATCGCGAGACGTGTTTTGCCTTAGAACCATATGCAATACAATAGTAGCAGTGACAGAACAAATGTTGGTCGAAGAATATTTACCTATGATTAAGGAAAAAAAACTCTATTTTCACAATACGTAATTTAATAAATAATTAAAAAGTAACTAATATACACAGTAATAAATTACTTTAGGGTTTAGGATTTACTAACCTATTTTTTGATTTATTAGCTAATTTTCACATTAATTTAATACATAATACGTAATACATAATTTAATATGCAAATTAATACATAGTACATAATTTAATATTTAATACATAATGTACTATGTAATACATAATTTAATACATAATACATAATGTAATACAGAATTTAATACAAAATACATAATTTACTATTTAGTACATAATTTAATACGCAATACATAATTTAATACGTAATAGATACGACATAATTTAATACATAATTTTAATACCAAAATTAATACATAATACATAATTTAGTACATAATTTAATACGTAATACATAATATATAATTTAATACATAATATATACTACATAATTTAATACATATTTTATTATATAATTTAATACGAAATATATAATTGAATACACAATACGTAATTTAATACATAATATATTATTTATTTAATAATTTAATACATAACTTAATACATAATACATAATTTAATACAAAATACGTAATTTAATACATCATTTAAGCCATAAATTAATATTTTAATACATAATTTTATACAAAATACATAATTCAATACGTAATTTAATACGTAATTTAAATAATTTAATACGTAATTTAATAATTTACTTCGTAATTTAATACGTAATTTAAGCAGCAAATCCAACTTAATTTTGGGTAATTGATCATATTACTATTTCAATTTAGCAGATCCATAATACACACAATGCAAATTGAGCAGATCCATAAAAATAAATAATTTGATTTTCCATATTTCAATTCAATTCTCAACATATATAGTATATATGATACATCAATTAGCACCAACAGAAACTGAAAATTATGATACATCAATTTATGATACATCAATTATCAAACTGAAAATTTCATACCTCTACAACCAAAACAGAAATAGATTGTCGATCCACAAAACTCTTTACTAAGATAGCAGAACACTCAAATAAAATCGTCTACAAAGTGCAAACATCTAGCTGTTTACAATAAGTATATATAAGACACAAGACCCACAGCCCATCCACCCGTGATTCACGGGTAAAAACA
This sequence comes from Trichopus zeylanicus subsp. travancoricus, assembly GCA_005019695.1. Lineage (NCBI taxonomy): Eukaryota > Viridiplantae > Streptophyta > Magnoliopsida > Dioscoreales > Dioscoreaceae > Trichopus > Trichopus zeylanicus. Next base: position 344,221 of record RXID01014616.1, on the reverse strand, counting down.
AAGTAATTACTCAATCAATCAACACTAACCGACCAACTGACAGCCATCCACCCGTGATTCCCCAGGAAAAAAGCAAAACAACCTCAATAATTCACAGTGATTATATTCGTGATTAACTAAATAAAACGTGATTAACTAAATAAAACAAACCAGCACAGTAAACCCTAAACCGAGAGCGGGGGCAAGCGTCGGTCGCCGGCCGACCTGCACTCGCGGGGGGGACTACGCTCGCCGGCCGAGCTGCCCTAGCCGGCCAAGCTGTGCTCGCCGCAGGGGCGCGCTCGCCGCGGGTTGAGCTGCAGAGATGCCGTGCGGAGATGCCGGATATGCCGTGGCTGCTGAGCTCGCCGGAGATGCCGGAGATGCCGCACGGGGATGCCGGACATGCCGGAGATGCCGCCGGAGCCCTGAGCTCGCCGTGGGTGCCGTGGGCGATCTGCGGTCGCCCAGAGCGTGCTGAGGATGTCACCGGCGTGCTGCGCTCGCCCTGCGAGCGAGGAGCTCGCCGCCTGCGTGCTGCACTCGCCCCGCACGTGTTGAGTTCGCCGCCGGCGCCGTGAGCTCGCCGCCGGCGCACTCAGCTCACCCTACGCGCGCTGCTGTCGCCCCGCACACGTCGAGCTCGTCCGGCGCACGCTGCGGTCTCCCTGCGCACTGCGCTCACCGCCGACGCCCTGCGCTCCCTGCGGCCACCCCACGCTCCCTACGGCCGCCCCGATCGCCCTGTGCCCGCCCCGAACGGCCTGCCGCCGGCCCAAGCCCGCCGCCCTCGCCGGACGCGCCCAAGATCTCCCGCAATCGCCAGAGCTCACTCACCATCACCTGCATGCAACGAAACCCTAACCCGATACGATATTTAGGATTTCGTTGTGGTTTCGGCCGAGGTTTTTACTCATCAAATAATGCCAAAGGCCAAACTAGATATATTCATCGGATGTTAATCTCACCCTATCCACCTACAGAGCGAAGGCGGATGGCCAAAATGCATAAGACTCGTTAGAAGGTAATCTCACCATCCAAACACGGAGAGTGACTATGCTGACAAATACAAACAAACAAATGCAAAATTATGAAATTTAAATTTGCAAATAAAGCCAAACAGAGAGCTTTGGATTCCAATTTTACAATAAAACCCACTTAACGCAATTTGCAAATACAACCAAACAAACACAAAATTTGCAATCCAAATTTGGAACCCACTTATGCAAATACAACCCAACACAAAAGCTTGGAACCCAAATTTACAAATAGAAGGACCCACTTAACATATTCAGGATTGCAGGATTTTGAAATCCCCCAATTTCCAAATCCCATGTATTCAAACTACAGCTAAACAAACGAACCCTTTACCACAATCCTATCAAAAATTCGGAAATAAAGTTTTATCTCATTAAATCAACAAAATAATAGTATTTTCAAATGCTGGTCGAAAAAGATTTTCCTCTCCTCGCTGCCATAAATCCTTTGAATTTATGTTTGGGCTGCTTTTAACTAAGACCAAATTTAATTGAAATTTAATCAAAACATAAATTTAAATATCACTAAGCTTATGATCACGATTAAATTTAATTAAAAATTAAATTCAATTTAAACATGAATGGTTCGAAAATTTGAGTTTAAACTTAAAACCGATTTTGTGAGCCAAAATTACATATTAACCTATATAAAATTTAAAATTTATGAATAAATTTCTCAAAAATTTTATATTTACAAATAATTTCTTAAAACTTCTCATTTTTATAAATAAATTTCTCAAAAAATTTTATTTATAAGTAAAACCAATTTTTATTTAAAAAATATTTTGAAAGTTTCAAAATTTTATAAATAAATTTATAAAAAAATTCTAAAATTTATAAAATTATAATTTGATCATAATTTTTTTAAAAAATTTAAAGATGATCCTCTTCACCGTGGTCAAAATTGAATAACACAAATGAATAAAATTTTCATTCATAACAAAAAAAAAAAAAAATCAAATTCTCATATATATATATATATATATATATAATCTATATCCATTCCAAATTCGAATTTAGAATCCCAATCAAAATTTTTCATCCACAGCAGTTTTCCAAGCCTATTGGCTGCTTAAAGAAGAAAAATGGAAGGTAAATAAATGAAAAACGAAGAAGAGACGGGCCATTTTCGAAATGGATCTGATCCGATTTGATCCTGTAAAATAAAAAAGAAGAGCAGATTAGATCGCAAAAAAAAACAAAGAGAGGAGATTGACCGCTGTAACCCGCGGCCCTGTGCCGCCCGTTGGCCTCCAGCTCCACTCATTCCGACCGGAGCCCCAACCACTTTACCCTCTTGACCAGCCGAACCTTTTGCCTCCGCTCCCACATCACCGATGGCCTCTCCTATGGCCATATACTGCCCTCAGCCGTCTCTTAGAGCCGCTTCACCGACCTAGCTGCACCCATGCGCAGCCGTGTCATCACCTCCACGAAGAATCTCTCCCCACCCTGAGCCTTCTCCACGCTGCCCATGCCCAGTCGACCAGGACCGCGCCATCACGCGCCTACCCGAGGTCCGCAGTCTGCCTGCTCGACGCCATCGACCGCCTTTCTCCGCCCCGCGAGCCTCCACTGAGCTCCGTCGCTGGGCTACACCGCCGAGCCCAACTACCCTCTTCCCTGCACCCCAGCTTGCCGACAGAGCTACCCACCCTGCCATCGTTGGGCTGCTCCCCGTCCACGCGCTAGTATACGTGCGCCCTACGAAGCAGCCGACTTGCCCGCGCTGCCGTTGGAAAGCTCTCCCCTCACCGATCAAAGCTCCTTGCCACCGTCGCTGGGCCAGCCCGTCTCCCGGCTTACCACGCTGCCTGGAGTCGCCTTGCTGCCCTGAGCCCGCCTGCCGGACCCACACGGCTCACCGCACTCGCCATTGGCCAAAACCCTGACTCGAGCTCCTGTGCTTCAGCCCGCTCACTCTCCACCCATCAGCCGCCGTCCTTCTGGCCGGCGGCCTGTCACTTCTATAAGCCAGATCTGGCCTGCAATGGTCGAATCCGTCCCCGAGATGAGGGGCACGGTTGCCCCTCTACCCTATCACCAGGAAGAGAGGCCAGATCCAGCCGCTTTTGGCCCGATCCGGCCGAGAAGAGCTTAAGCCACACGCACCGGACGGAAGGAAGAAGAAAACACGGGTTTTTTTTTCGGGATAATTACTATAAGTTCCTATAATTAGCGTAACGTACAACCCTCATAATTTTCAGAATTACCTACGTTCCTATTTTCGAAAATATTTATCAATATCCTCTAATTATTATTTAATTAAATTTTTCTTAAAAATTTTTAATTTTACCTTCGGTTATTTTGCCAAGGCCGACGTCGCTCCGCCCCCCGTGACGGGGACGGAGGCCGAGGCCAACATCGCCCGCGCCCGCATGCCGGCGCGCCTGCGCCTCGACCTCTGTCCCGCATGCGGAGGCCGTCTACGCCCGCGTGCCAGCGGGCCGTCCAGCATCGGCCTCCGTCCCCGGCGCGCGGGTGAGGACGCCGGCCGGCGATGATCCGGCGAGGGGTGTATTTGTAAAAATTAGTTTTAAATTTTCGAAAAATTTAGATTTATTTTATAAATAAAAATTTAAGAATTTTTTTAATATATAAATATTAAATTTGTATTTATAAATTTAAAAATCATTAATGTCTTTTTTGTAAAATTTTACTTAAAATATGATAAACAATATAGACTTATTTATAAATAAAAATATTGAAGGGGTCTATTTGTAAATGTACAACATGAAAGTTGTAATTTTAAATTTAAAGTTTTGAAACCTTTCGATGAATTATTTGTAAAATTTACTTATAAAATAAATAAAATTTAGACTTATTTATAAAGAAAAATATTAAAGGTAGTATATTTTTAAATGTAAAAATAGTAAACTTGTAATTTGAAATTTTAAATTTTAAAACTTTCACTGTATTTTCCGTGAAATTTAGTATTAAAAATGATTAAAATATTAATTTATTTTAAAAAAATCAAGGGATCTATTTGTAAATGTACAATATGAAACTTGTAATTTTATATTTTATGTTTTGACAAGTTCGATGATTTATTTGTAAAATTTACTTATAAAATAAGTAAAATTTGGTCTTATTTATGAAGAAAAATATTAAAGGTAGTCTATTTTTAAATATAAAAATAGTAAACTTGTAATTTTAAATTTTAAATTTTAAATGCAAGCAACTTTTGGTGTCTGTACCAAATGCTCTGCAAGTACTTCCTCCACATTCAAGGAGACAACCTGGTAGGCCTAAGAAGAAAAGGATTAAGGATCCAATGGAAACATCAAGTAGAGCAATATATACTTGCAGTAGATGTGATTAGCTGGGATACAACAAGAGAGCATGTAAAGAGTCTTTTGGACTACAACAACAAATTGATGTTTCTGGATCTAGCAGTAATCAACAGTCAGTGGAAAACCAATATGTTGGAGAACGTGGCAAGGGAAGAGGAAGAGGAAGGTCTGCCGTAATGACTTCAAATTTTAGTATGCATTTACCATGTGAGTTTTTCTTTTAAAAAATTGATAATTTTTTTCTTATTTTATGTGATTTTGAAACAATACATTAATAAATGTCACTGTATTTTTTTGCAGGAAGTTCGTCAGATCTCTTGGATCAATTTTGATTGGGTAAACAGTCTTCTCGAAAATGATGATGATATCATGTTACTTGGTTATCATAACTATGGGTGCATTCTGTTTGCAGGTACATATTTCTGCTAGATAGATTGGGGAGAGTTAGATGGCAAGGTTTTGGATTAGCGACTCGGGGGGGAACTATCATATCTTTTATCATCCACCTCTTTTTTGTTGAATGAGAAATGAGAAGTGTTATTTTAGACACTTGTTTCACTAATGTTCTTCAAATTTTGATTTATAAGGAATAATGGAATGTTTCCTTTTTTGGTTCAATAATGGAAGGTTAGCCTCCGTCCCCGGCATGCGGGGACGGAACGGCGTCGGCCTTGGCCGTCTGCGCCCGGGTGTCGGCGCGCCGGCGCCCCGGCCACCGCCTCCGCTCCCGCCACCGGCTCCCGCCCGCGTCCGCCTCCACTCCCGCCCGAGAAGAGCTTAAGCCATCACGCACCGGACGGAAGGAAGAAGAAAACACGGGTTTTTTTAAGGGATAATTACGTATAAGTCCTTATAATTAGCCTTAATTACGTACAACCCTCATAATTTTCAGAATTACCCACACCCCTATTTTCGAAAATATTTACCCACACCCCCTAATTATTATTTAATCAAACTTTTCCCAAAAAATTCCGATTTTACCCTCGGTTATTTTTACAAATACACCCCTAAAAACTTATTTTCTATATTTTATACCCCGAAATTCGGTTTTTTGCAAATAACACCCCGAAATAACTCTGATTTATAGAAAGGACCTCGAAATTCAGATTTTTGCAAATAAACCTCCGAAAATTTTTTCGATTTACAGAAAAGTCCCTGAAATTCGGATTTTTGCAAATAACACCGCGGCGCGCGGGCGGGTGCGGAGGAGGAGGCCGGCGGCGGGAGCGAAGGCGGAGGCTAGGTGGGCGAGAGCGGTGGAGGAGACGGGCGGGAGCGGAGGTGGAGGCCGGGCGGGCAAGAGCGGCGGCGAACGCGGGAGGGAGCGAAGGCGGACTCGGGCGAGAGCGAAGGCGGACGCAGGCGGGAGCCGGCGGCGGGAGCGGAGGCGGAGGCCGGAGCGCCGACACCCGGGCGCGAACGGCCAAGGCCGACGCCGTTCCGCCCCCGCGTGCCAGGGACGGACGTCGAGGCCGGCGCTGTCAGCGCCCGTGTGCCGGCGCGCCGGCGCCTCGACCTCCGTCCCCGACGCGCGTGCGTGGACGCCGGCCGGCAATGATCCGGCGAGGGGTGTATTTGTAAAAATTAGTTTTAAATTTTTGAAAAATTTAGATTTATTTTATAAATAGAAATTTAAGGGTTTTTTTAATATATAAATATTAAATTTGTGTCTATAAATTTAATAATCATTAATGTCTTTTTTGTAAAATTTTACTTAAAATATGATAAAAAATATAAACTTATTTATAAATAAAAATATTGAAGGGGTCTATTTGAAAATGTACAACATGAAAGTTGTAATTTTAAATTTAAATTTTTGAAACCTTTCGATGAATTTTTTGTAAAATTCACTTATAAAATAAATAAAATTTAGACTTATTTATA
>RXID01014616.1:0-335210 GCA_005019695.1 Trichopus zeylanicus subsp. travancoricus | reverse complement strand
ATCTATTTGAAAATGTACAAACAAGAAACTTGTAATTTTAAATTTTAAGTTTTCAAACTTTCAATGATTTATATCTAAAATTTAGTTTTAAAATAAATAAAATTTGGACTTATTGATAAATAAAAATATTCAGGTGGTCTATTTTTAAATGTATAAATATTAAACTTAGTAATTTTAACTTTTAAATTTTAAAACTTTCAATGTCTTTTTTGTAAAATTTAATTTTAAAAATGATTAAAATTTAGAATTATTTATAAAAAAATATTCAAGAGGTCTATTTTGTAAATGTACAAATATGAAACTTGTAATTTCAAATTTTTAAATTTTAAAACCTTCAATGTCTTCTTTGTAAAATTTTATTTAAAAAATAATAAAATTCGGACTTATTTATAAATAAATATGTTTTAGGGGTCTATTTATAAATGTACAAATATTAAACTTGTAATTTAAAATTTTAAACCGAAAAATTTTAAACCTATTTTATTTTTTCAATTTAAATTTAATTATATTTAATTTGAAAAAAAATGAAATTGGAAGGAAAAATTGCAGTGACAAGGTCTCAGAATTCTTTGGTGATGTTATTGTATTATAATTGCAGTCAATATGATGTGTGTTATTGTTGAGAAGGTTAAAATCATACAAGCAGTTGATCCTAGGGATTGAATAGCAACATGTCATGTATCATCAATTTTCTGTAGATCACTAGTGCCCTCCTTAGTACGAAAATATATTTTCAATGAGAAGGAAACAAGAAAATGACTATTGATCCTGCGAGAAGCACCCTCACAAATCTTTCAGTCTGCACTGATAATTTATAAAATCAAAGCCAACAAATTGGATTGATGGGATGCACACATGGTAACCTTTCATAGAGAGAGCTACATACTCAAATAAATAACCAATTTATTATAGTCACATGTTATTGAAATATTCAAAATCTGATCCTCCTTTCCATTATCCTCTTATGCACGGCAAGAATCAAAAAATGTCATCTTCTTCTCTTGTGTATCTTTGGCTGCTACCTACAAGTATTAAAGAACATAATCATGTCATTACCTCTTGATGAAGAGAACTATGGCACAGGGAAATAGCCTTGGGATCTTACATAATTTAAGGAAACTATTTTGAAAAACCTAGAGAGCTAACAGTGAATGTAAACAAATATCAAATAAAAGTTGGAAAATTATAACATTACAATTCAAAAATCACATGGAGGACATCATCCAACATTTGACGAACTTCCTGCAAAAAAAAACACAGTGATATTTATTAATGTATTGTTTCAAAATCACATAAAATAAGAAAAAAATTATCAATTTTTTTTAAGAAAAACTCACATGGTAAATGCATACTAAAATCTGAAGTCATCACAGTAAACCTTTCCCTTCTTCTTCCCCTGCCACATCCTCTTACATATTGGTTTCCCACTAATTGTTGATTGCTGCTAGATCCAGAAGCTTCAATTTGTTGTTGTAGTCCAAGAGACTCTTTACAAACTCTCTTGTTGTGTCCCACCTGACCATCTACTGCAAGTATATATCGCTCTACTTGATGTTTCCATTAGATCCTTAATCCTTTTCTTCTTAGGTCTACCATATTGTCTCCTTGAACGTGGAGAAAGCACTTGCAGAACATTTGACACAGACACCCAAAATTGTTTGCTTGGCAATGGAGTGACAGAAACATCATATATTCTTTTGTATGTCTCCAGAGTGTAGTAGTCATCAACAAAATCAATTGGATCAAGCCGAACATCAAGGAGAGCAACAATACCATGAACGCAAGGCACTCCTGTCAGCTGCCACTGCCTACAGTCACAAATCCTCTGCCTTATGTTCACAATCCATCGGCCTGTAGGATCACTGACCTCTGAAATATCATCAGAAGACCTCTAAATATGGTATCCGCTACGTACCTGTGAAACTTTCCTAATAAAAGCTTTTATTATTGGCACTAGCTTTGTAAACCAGTGGGATCCTTCATTTTTTCTTGTGGCAAATTTTACCATTATCTTCTATATGATGAAATCAAGTAATTCAAGAAAAGAAAACTCCCTGCCATCCTGAATGAAACTGTTAAATGACTCAGAAATATTATTAGTCACATAATGATATTTCACTAAATGATCAAAATGACTTCTACTCCATGCAAAATCATTTATTTTTTTCATGTACTGCCAAACTGGTATGGATAGCTGTTTAATCTTCTCCATGTACTTGACGAATTCAGTATGCAAAAATGTATTTGAAGTATTAAAAATCAAATTTTCTAACTTTTTCCCATGGTAGGATTTTTTTAAGTTTGCAATCACATGCCTTATACAAGCTCTATGCTCAGCATGTGGGAAAATATTCTTCACAGCATCAAAAAGACTCTTTTGCCTATCTAAAATAATAACCAAGCTATCCAAATTTCTAATAACATGTTGCAAATTATATAGAAATCATAACCAAGATTGGTATGTTTCTGGTTCTGCAACTGCAAATGCAACTAGAACTAGGTTACTCTCTCCATCAATTCCATAAGCTGAAAGCAATGTGCCTTTATATTTGCCTTTCAAGAAGCATCCATCAACTCCCAGTATAGGTCTGCATCTAGTAAGAAAAGCTCTCCTACAAGTATATAGTGATAGAAAATATCTTTGAAAAGACATATATGGACATTGAATAAAGTGCACAATATTACCAAAATTCCTCCTCTCCAACTCTGCCTTCAACAAATGAAACAAATTAAAAGATTCTTCTTCATTGTCATGAATAACCCTGTAAGCATAGTCTTTTCCCCTACATACCTGCATATAAGTTAGCTTCAGACTGTATTTATTATTCATCATATTTTGTGTTTGCTTGACTGTGATTTGCTTATCAATATACATCCAATGCAAAACTTGGTTGGTTACCCATTCAGCACTTGCCATTTTGTTTTCAGAAGTATTGACAACAATACAAATATGAACTGGTTCCATTTTTCTTATCTGAAAACCCGAACCATCAAATCTCTCTGAAGCATGAAGCCTCCATGGGCAATTCGCAGAAGCACATCTGACTATTACTCTGTTACGTTCATTTTTTACAAACAAAAACTGAAATCTGTGCACAATACAGTGCTGTCTAAGAGCCATTCTGAATGCATATATATCCTCAAATATGTCTCCTTTTTCAGAATATTATCATTCAAATTATCTTCAAGTAAAGGTAGTAGATCATCTTCTGCTCTATCTTCTACTCCTTCTTCGCCTTGTCTTCTATCATATTCCTCCTCCTCATCTTCATCATCATCAAAAGAAAAATTCAGACTGTGAAAACTAGAATTAGAAGGACAAGTATCTAAACCTGAGTCAATATACTTATCTCTTTACACACTGTGATACTCAAAAGATTCTCCCGATATAAATTTTCTTTGACCATACTGTGATGTGCCAAATGTAGGAGTCAAAGGAGTCAACCTTAGTGCAAACACCATTGATAAAGGATCGCTTATGTCCTCCACTGATATATAGATATTAGTATGCTTCAAGTCTTGAATCACTGTCCACATTGCTTTCAACTGAATTTCACTGTTGATTGACATATAAGTTGGAGAATTGCTATTTGGAAATAAATACTTAATCACAAGTAACTCATTTGTCCTTGCTTAGACCAATTTACAGGCTTCAGTCCATAACTCTGCAAATGTGTATTTCTTTGTAGTAACCAATAAAGACTTCTGTCTACCAAATACATATTTTTCTTATTTGAGTATGTTCTACTTCCCTCCAATACCCTCTATAACGGAACACTAATCGTACAAGATTCTCCGAATCAAACATCTGTAAATACACAACAACAAAAATTAGATAGAGAAAACAAATAGAGGGATTGTGGCGGGTGGTCTCAGGCACTGAGGCAGTACAGCGGGTGGGCAAGGGCGCGCGGGGGTTTTCGGGCGGGCGGGGGGGGGGGGGGAGGGAGGGGGGGTGGTCTGTTAGGCAGTGAGGCAGTCGGGCAGGGGTGAGGCAGTCGGGAGGGGGGTTCCGAGGCCGTTGCTGCCGCCCACGAGCAGATCGGCCTCCTTCGTCCTCGATAAGCACCCCCCCCCCTTCTCTTTTTCCTTCACGCCCAAGGCCGGCGAGGATGCCCGATGGAAGAAGGTTGAGTGGCGGCTCTCAGTGGCTGACGTGATGGCGCGGACGCCGGAAGCCAGGTGGTCTTGGTCGTCCGTGCCGCTCGCCCTCGCGTCGGAGTCTGCGAGCCACTCGCAGACCGGAACACCCACCCCTATTTTTTGCAAAATCAAGGAGAAGAAGGCCCAATGTAATCATTACTAATGAGAAGGGCTATTCTGAAGAAGAACTAGAAGCTATGCCTCAACAGACAAGGATGTCAGTCTTTCAGAGACGAGGATCAAAACGAAGTTTAGTCTTTGGTTGCCTTCACCTAACTCTTTAAAGGGAGCAATCAAAAGCAAGTCTAGACATAGGCATCGATGAAGAAGAGCTAATCCTAACAATCATAAGTAAAGAGAAAGCCACTGGAATCTTTAGTCGACTTGAGAAGCTTACACCTTAAAATAAGTTGGTTATTACCATCCCTACCTTCAACTCTTTCACTCTATTAAGTAATTTAGAGAAGGGTAAAAGCAAATCACATGGGGCATAACCTTACCTTAAGACTGTGGCAAAGGAGTGAATTACTAAACAAAATCACAAGAGTCACTGTAAGGTTACAACTCAGCATGAGGACTTATAAAGGGAGACCACCCACACTATTAGAGTCATTGCTCATCACGACTCTGGGAGGGACCATGAGCCCACACCTTAGCTAGCAAAATGCCAAAAGAAGGCCACTTGAGTGAGGCTTACTAATGAAGAAATCTATAAGGAGAAGGCTCTTGTGAACTAATCCTTACTACCATGTCAAACAGAAGGTGTGGCAATCCATTCCATGAGTAGACTCTTGAATGAGATGATTTGACTGATGGGAGAAGTTAGCCACAACCCAAAGTCCATACCTAGCTCTCAAGACATATACCATCATGTTCTGACAGAAGCCTTGATCATAACTGAAAGCTTCAATCAAGAAGTGACCATAGATGTACTACAAAAATAGCTGAGACAGTAAGGCAAAGAGAAAGGTAAAGCTAAAAAAAAAAGTCATGAAATTAATGAAGATGATACTACAAATGAGCTAGAAACTCAAAAAGTTAAAACAATGTCAATAGCCATCTTAAGCAGCAGAGGCAATAGAAGATGCATCGACTATAAATAAGATCTATGAAAATGTAGGTCCTTCGCAAGTACATCCTCTAATAAGAGATACGCAATCCCCAATTTAGGAATCCTTGATAACATGAAATTGTCAGCATACATATAATAGCAGGTGCAATAAATGGTGGCTACACAGCTGAGACAAGGAAGTGAGATGGATAGGATAAACGATACTAACAAACCATATCTTACCGATCATGACCGAGTGTCATATCCCAAAGACTTTATAGTACCTAACTTCAAATAGTTTAATGACATCGGCAATCCTAAATAGCACATAACTCACTTTGTGACTCAGTGTGGGGATTCAAGTAATAGCCCTTCATTATTACACTACCGATTTTCAATAAACTTATAGGAGTAGCATTCGAGTGGTATGTTAGTTTGCAATCGAAATCCATACAAACTTGGGCAAATGAAAGATGCTTTCTAAATTAGGTTCAGAGGAGGTAGTGATAAAAAAATCATTGCGGACCTTGTCTCAATACTGAAATGTGTAATAAGTCAATTTTGGACTATACCAAATAGTGGATAAATCTTAGCATTAAGTGTGAACAACCCATAAGCTAATTTAATGTGGTGAACCAATACTTGGTAACATAAAAGGAGAGTGAATGACACCTTATCCGAGTGCCTCTTATATCCACACTTTTCAAGACCTCATTATACAAATCAAGAAGCTGAAAAAGATTGTCCCACTAACCTTATCCAATTCATAAAATTTCAAAGCAAAAAAAGATAAGGTAAAACATGGAGAGCCTTCCAAAAGTAAGAGGGTTGTATTCACAACAAATGAGTAAAAAATCCTCCAAACCCCATAGCAAACAAGGGTAATAATTCTCAAAAACTACAAACTCTTAGAGGAGATGGGGAAATGAAATAATCTAATGATTTCCAACAAAGGCTGAGAAAAAAATATTCTTTTAAAAGAGAAAAAGTAGGTAGAATCTTCCAAGATTTCTTAAAATTAGGCCTCTAGTTGTCAGAATCCAAGAGACTAGGAGAGGATAATAAAAAGGACCACCCAAACTACTATTCTTATCATAAAATATTAGGTCATACTATTGAAGGTTGAAAAGCAATATCGAGATGGCAAGCTAACTCTTTCAAAGACAACCCTATTTGAAATACCCACAAATACATCAATCATATTACTATGTTTGAGGACAATGAACTACTTGCGAGTTCTTCTTCAGGAAAGAAATACAACGTACTCCCAAACAATGGCATTTATTGAATATCTATATTTCAAAATGGTTAAAAAAGCTAATGAAGAAGATAACTAGAAACTCTAAAGAGCCTAGGATAATAATGAAAAAAAAGCCTCATTGGAGCTAACTGCCTCACTTGCTTGAAACATCAAGAAGAAAAAGAACAAAAGTAAGAAGAAGAAGTTAATTCAACCAAATGAATACAATGTTAAGAAATCAGTCACCTAAGAATATATTGATGCTCTGGACGAATATGTCCAAGGAGAAAAAAATTAAGTAACTCTCGAGAAATTTTTCCTTGACAAACTTAAAGCTCTACTAGAGGACCTGATGTGAGGGATGAAGAAAGTGAACCCCCACTAGCAACATGCTCTGCCATATTGACTTGCAGAAATGTACAACCAAGCTGATCCCTACCCATTACTTCAATAGTGATGAAATTTAGGACACAAGGTAAGAAGAACCGAATAGATTTACTGAGAATATTACTAATGAAATGAAAGATCATACAAGTCTCCTCGAGGACTACTCCCAAGATAATTATCTTAGAGAGTGGTTCACTCGTGAGTATGAATATGACATTCTCAAACTACAACTAGTACTATGAAATTTGTCAAGGGGTAAATGCAAACTCTAAATGAGCATATGAAGGCTATGGTTATCCAAATGGAAAGTATGACAAATATGACTACCATGCTCTATGAGAAAGTCGAGAAGATGGAGAAGGTCCTAGCAAAAAAGGGAAAGCCATACAAAAGACTCTACAAGAGTGGTGAGAAATTACTCACCAACCCTCCAAAATCAGAATGATAACTTGTGCCACTTACTCTAGAGGCAGATAAAGAAAGCTAGACACTATCAAAAAAAAAATATCTCTTATCACATGATAACTCATATGTCTAAGGTAAACACTAATAAGTAGCTATCCCAGCATCCATTAGGCAATCCAGCAATAAATCCTCAATCTACTAGATATGGTGAGGTCCCAATCCTAGAACCTATGGAAGAATGCACTTTACTAACTTTAGAAGAATTATATATACAGAGCATAGACAATGAATATGACTCTATGTCTGAGTCAGAACAACTTTATGATGGCTTCAGAAAGCCCTACACCAACAGGCACTAAAGGAAGAAGTAGGTATTTCAAGAGAGAATCGAATGAGCTAATGCTAAAGCTCATTCTTCCCTTGCATCAAGCCAATCTAAATATCCATAGAAGGAACATTATAAATATAAAGTCTTGTAAAAAGCTATACTAGTAGACAGTAGAAGGATTTATCCAAAGAGTCTTTAAAGACCTCTCTATGAGGAAGCCTCGCGTGCCTAATTTTAATGTTGAATGGGACAATTATCAGTTAGTCATATCCTCCATGGACATTTAGAATACTATTGACTGGAGGTAAGAGTTCACTACCCTCTTGTAGCATGATTGACCCAGGTTTCTCAGTCAATTTGATGACTCTCCGAACTCTAAAAGCTCTAACTTTTGATGTATGTCACCTGTCATCCAAGTTTATAACCATCCAAGAGTTTAATCAGAATAGCCAAAAAGCTCTGGGAGTCATACCTATCCCTCTAAAAGTAGGCATGTTAATGACAGGTGTCAAGTTTTATGTGATCAATACCGATGTATCATACAAAGCACTAATAGGGAGGCTGTGGCAACATAAAAATAAAGTAGTATCATTAACCCTACATCAATACCTCAAATACTTTGAGGATAATGAAGAACACCAAACTGATGGAGATGTACATCCTTTTGATATTCATGAGGTTCATTATGATGATGCATAATACTAGTAAAAATCCTATGTCGATAGATGGTATGCTTCTATCAGTTAAGTAAAACAAAAGATCATCAGCATGATCTTTGATTCTCCTCATCTGGGAAGCAACTCTAACCCAAAATTTTTAGATAAAGAAGCTCTACAAGTCTACTTGGGTGGTTATACTTCTAACAAAGATGACGGCAAGGTCAAATGAAAAATACTCTCATTGTTACTAAAGTTCCAGAGGGTTTATTTAAGTCGTTAGATAAGTTGAGCATTAGTATCATGGAATAATTAATAACTTTTTACATCCCTCCATCGCAAAAGGAGAAAAGAAAATACTATTTTACAAGGCAATCCCTTGTGCCTCAAGCATACATGAAATTTTGGAAACTGAAGATCCAATGGATGATGGTGATCATCAACTAGTAATCATGGCTAAATATTTCTCAAACCAACTTTATCAAATAATTAATAAATCTAGATATAGACATCCACAAACAAAGAGAGAGTTATTTCTTTAAGAATTTATGGGATCACCCCAAGGGCGTGCTTACATTCCTGGAAGGGGAACAAGAACACCAAAGGATTGGGTTATATTACTCCGAACACCCACACGTGTCTTATAGTCACCATTGGACCTCTCTCTGATATTCAGGATGACCAAATAATATTAATATCCCTTGATGCATGCACTAAGGTACACAACTCTTCAAACATTACAAGAAGGTGATATTCTCGATGGAATTTCATCAAAATGAAAAGAAAGGGGGCACGATGTAGCCGAAATGCCCATAAATGATCCTTCACCAAATCCCACCCAACATGATGAATCACTTGGTAAAAAAGTAATCCTTAAATCAAAAGAAGCTCCACTAGAACTTATAGATGGAGGGCAAGCCACAATCAATGAACTAATGGAGATAAACCTAGGCACAGAGGAGGACCCCAAGCTGACTTTTATTAGCACTCAACTCTCAAAAGAAAGTCAAACCCAACTCAAATCAGTGCTCAAGAGTACATTGACTACTTTATATGGAGTTATAAGGAGATGCCTAGACTAGATCCTAGAGTTGTAGTCCACAAGTTGGCCATCAATCCCAAACTTTCATCTACTAAACAAGTACCTAAAAAAATGAAACTGGACCTAGAATAGAAAGTAATAAAAGAAATAAAGAAACTAATCGAAATAGACTTATCAGAGAGGAAAAATACTCATATTGGGTGGCAAAAATCATGTCAATCAAGAAGAAGAATAACCAAATTCACATTTATGTGGACTACAAAGACTTGAATAAAGCATGTCCAAACAATGACTTCCCATTACCAATAATCAAAATCATGATTGACAACACGACTGACTTCAAAATATTTTCTTTCATGGATGATTTTTTAGGGTATAACCAAATCAAGATGCATCATGATGATGAAAACATATGGCCTGCAGGACACCAATTAGTATTTACTGCTACAAGGTGATGCCCTTTGAGCTCAAGAATGTGAGTACCACTTATCAAAGGGTCATGATCCAAACTTTTGATGATCTCATACACCAATTGGTGAAATATTATGTGGATGACTTAGTGGTCAAAACTAAGTTTAAAAAATGGCACATCCAAGATCTAAGAGTGGTATTCAACCATCTTAGGAAATATAATTTAAAAATAAATCCTATAAAGTGTGCTTTTGTGGTATCGTCGGGAAGATTTCTTGGCTTTGTTGTCAGGTATCAAGGGATTGAAATTAATCCATCTAAGATCAAAGCTATCTTGGATATGCCACCACCCAGTAACTTAAAGCTATTGAGGTTGTTCCAAGGCTAACTGGCATACATAAAGAGATTCATTTCAAATCTCTCCAGAAAATACAAACCTTTCTCCAAATTGATAAAGAAGAACACTCCATTCATTTGCGATTAAGACTGCCAACAAGCTTTTGAAGAGATCAAGCAATATCTCTTAAAACCACCAGCCCTGATAGCACCTCTACCTAACAAACCCCTTATCCTTTACATGGCCATAATGGAAGGATCCCTGGGGGGCACTTCTCACCTAGAATAATAAAAAAGGTAAAGAAAATACACTCTATTATCTGAGTAAAATGCTAATGGGGGCAGAAACTACTCGCCCATCAAAAAGCATTATCTAGCACTCATATTCGTAGTATTATTTACTTTCTCATCAAGTCATCTTAATAGATTGATCTCATAAAGTACTTGACAACTAGGCCTATACTTCTGGAAGGCTAGCAAAGTGGGTTTTAATTTTCACGGAATATGATATCAAGTTCACTCCCTAAAGGGCGATAGAAGGGTAAGGCTTCGTCGATTTTCTTATAACTCATCTAGTATTGGATAATTCTCCATTGAGTTGTGAGCTGCCTAACAAAGAGATCCTTTTGGTTGAAAATGAGGAACCTTACTAAAAGCTATACTTTAATGGAGCATCATTCATCATATCACGGATCAGACTAAAGCCACCATAAATCAAAGCAGGTATTGGACTCGTTTATGTCACTCTGAATAGGGATATTTTATGATATTCCTATTCCCTTTGAAAATCATGCACAAATAATAAAGCTGAATATGAGGCCTTAATTATAGGACTGGAAATGTACCTCAATATGAAAATATCATGCCTTTATATTTTCAGCAACTCACAACTGGTTATCAACCAAGTTCAAAATGAATCTAAATTCTATAAATTTGAGCTCCTGAAATACCATGAAAAGTCTCAAGAGCTCATAAGATAAATCCCACATGTTCAAATAATTAAGGTTTCCTAGTTCATCAATGCAGAAGCTGATTTTGCTAGCTAAATTAGCCAAGACACTAATTGATTCTTATTAGGGAGAAATTTTAATTACAGTCAATAGCAAACAAGTGATAAGCTCAGTTTTCAGCATCAAATATGAGAGGATTGAATCTAAATTAATAGAAGAGGTCATAGATTGGAGAATACCATTCATCAACTGCCTCAAAAGTGGAGAACTTCTAGAAGATAAATCCATAAAAACATAACGCAAAAAGAGAGTCGTGCACTTTCTACTTATTAGTGATTTTCTTTATAGAAGGTCCTTTGACCAACTAGTTTTGCACTATCTCTCAAACAAAAAAGTCAAAGAAGTTATATATGAAGTGTATTCTGGGGTTTTTGGGGTCTATCAATTGAGCTCAAAAATGATGATGAAGATTAAGCGTATAAGCTACTACTGGCCAATGATGGTGAGAGATTACATCGAATTTGTGAGAAAATATTATCTGTGTCAAATTCACAGGGACTTTATTCATCAACACCCAAATCCTCTATATCCAATAGTATCATCATGGGTATTTAAGGTATAGAATACAAATATCATCATCCTAATTGAACCATCTTTCTCTCGAGGCCACCGCTTTATATTAGTAATGACCAATTATTTTCCTCAATGGGCTAAAATGATTCTATTGAAAGAGGTAAAAGTGAATACTATTATTTGTTTCTTTTGAGAAAATATCTTGTACTGATTCGGTGTCCTTTGAAGGATCATTTATGATAATAGGTTGTCTTTCAAAAACTTCAAGATAGAATAATTTGCACATCATCATATGATAGATTAGAGATATTCATCCATTTACAATGCGAGAGCCAACAAGCTCAATGAGGCATTAAATAAGACCTTTTCCAAGATATTAAAGAAAGTTGTCTCCAAGAACAAAGAAGACTAGCACCAAAAGCTTTCTGAAGTATGTGGGCTTACCGCACCACATATCAAACCCCCACCCAATCAATCTTATATTATTCGTATTTAGGACTAAGCTAGTATTGCCACTGGAGGTGCAAATTTTTCCTCTAAAGATTGCCTTGTAAGAAGAAATCACAAGAGAAGACAATGTTCACTTTCACCTTGATGAGCTAGACCTCTAGATGAGACAAAACTTGTGGCCCAACAAAACCTGAAAAATATATCGAGTACAAATGTCCAGGGCCTATAACAAAATAACTTGGCTTAGGTCTTTCCAGAAGAGAGAAATGATTTTGGTTCTAAGAAGACCCATAATTCTGAATTGAAATAAGAAAGGTAAGTTCAAGCCTAATTAAGGAGGCTCTTATATTGTCGAAATAATATTTGAATGGAGATTCTACCAACTGATTGACGACAAAAGAGAAGGGCCCATCCACTAATCAATGATCAATTCCTCAAAAGGTACTGTGTATAAGCCTCTGGGAGTAATAACATTAACAACTGAAAGTATCTATGTTTGTCTATGACGGAATGTCTGACTTCCTCAAAAAGGAATGCCCAATTAAATATGTGCTCCATGCTTCTCAAGGCAAAATATGGATACAAAACTCCATTCATTTTGTGCGACGATTAAACCCACATTCTCATAACATATCAAGTCTACTTCCACATAACAAACCAAATTCTATCTCATGGGGTGATCTAGCTCATATTTTAAATGGTAATTTAAGTCCACTCCTACGTAGTAGCTTAAGTTCACTTCTATGTGGTAAATCAAGTTTACTTTCATGTGGCAAATCAAATTTATTTTTATGTGGCAAATCAAGTCCATATTACATAATAATTAAGCATGTATCTATATGGTGAATTAAGTTCACTTTCACATGGCAAATCAAGTCCATATTATGTGGCAATTAAGCTCGTATTTACATAGTGAATCAAGTTGGTAAATTAAATCTACTTTTATATAGTAAATTGAGCCCATGTTTTGTGCCAAATCAAGTCTACTTCTTGTGGGAAATCAAATCAACTTATTGTGGTACTTTAAGTCCACTTCTTGTGGTAAATTAAATCCATTTCCTATGGTAAGTTAAGTTTACTCCTTTTAACAAATCAAGTACACTTTTGTGGCAAATCAATTTCACTCGTTGTGGCAAATAAAGTTCATTTCTTGTGGCGACCCAAGTGTATTCTCATGTGACAAGTCCATCATTACACTCACTAACAAGTGGATAAATCAAAACTCATTTCATGTGGTTGGGATGCAAAGGAAAAAAAAAAGAGATATACAAAGTTTCAAGACAAATTTGTTGTGAAGCAAAGAAATTCTATAAAGAAATGATAATATTCCTAAATAAAGAAGACAAAAATAAGTAGAGGCTCTAGATAAAGAGGATAAAAATAATCCTAAGATACATAAAGTCTAGATGATGCCCCTGATGATCGCAACAACTAAATGATTACTCGTTCACACTTCTCCATCATCACTTGAAGGAACAAATGATACATTAGGAGATGGAAAATTTTCAAGAAAAGAAGAAGATAGCAGGTTATTACCTGATGCTAGTGATGGTGGAAAAATACTCATGGAAAGCATCCCTCAACTAAAGCATGACCTAGGAATCACATCTATAATAAGGGGCAATATTAGTACATACACAATGTAAAGTTTGACAAAGCTCAGATGTCTTTTACCATCAGAGTCTGAAATATCATTAAGAGGGCCTCCAAAATCCTCATCCACCTAAAAAAAAAGAGATTTTCAACTGAAAAAGAGGATAGAAAATAAAAGAAAATTACTAGCACTTAGGGATACTCACATCTAATGAATTGACAGCCAATATAGGTGACGAAGAGGCCAGTCAGACAACTCTACTCAAACTCATATCAAGAGACTAGTATACTAGTGTCAGTCAAGGAAGGGTCACCCTTGGCCCTGCGTCCATGTCAATAATAGGGAACAAAGATATTGGAGCTCAAGAGAGTGTCTGCGAACTAGCCCCCACACTCCCACCTATAGATGGACTCACATATATTACCAAATACCTTGGGGCATCAAACATATAGGGGTCGCATATAGATTGAGGTGTCTCTCACCTCGGGCTTAATTTGGGACCTGCATTAACTCAAAAATACCCATCGCTAACTCTGCAAGAAGGAATAGGCTTCTATCTACCAGATCTAGGATAAGCAAATCTATAGGCCGAAGCTTCCTACACCTCTTGAGTCCTCTACTGTTATACCCTCTTGTCACCTGCTTTCCCTTGCTGCATGAACCAAGCTTGCTCTAGAATAGGAACTCTGGGTTGATACATAAGTATCCTCTCATGCTGTTAAACTACATTGTGGCATACGAGTGAAGAACTTTGGCCTCTTGCTCAATGCCTAGAATATATTACTTTGAGTCATCTTGGATACGAGTAAGATATAGCCAATAGTCTGTTTAAAAATAAATTCACAGCTACTCCACACCTAACAAAACAAATATAAAAAGGACAACGATATTAACTCAAAAATAAATTCACAGCTACTCCACACCCACCACGAAACACGGGCTTGGTTTGAATGGTTGGGATTAGGGTTTCTGCATAAAGATAGAATTACTAATTTAACCCTATAGAATGTATTAAATCCAAAGTTGTGAGAGATGGCCTACGATGATGTACCGCTGTCCAAAGAAACAAGAGAAATCATGGGCCATTTGGTTTCGATGATTACGAAATTAATTAGTTAAATTTTGAATTAAAATAAATTCTATGACATTATGACACTGGAATTTACTGAGCCAGCTTCTCGAATAGAACTATTAACGATTTAATCCCAATCGTACGAGTTAAATCATCGGATCAATCGGGATTATCGAATTGGCTCAAATGGTTGGTCAGTTTTAACAGTGACTATGACTCTTGTTTCGCACGACTTTTCTGTTTTTTTCTAATATTTTTTTTTGTCCATGTCCTCGGGTCCTTGCGACTTTCACTCGCCATTAGACTTGGTTTCCTGTCCACTGCCTTTCACTTTTTCATTTTTTTGCGATTTAATTTTTTGAAAAATACTAAAACAACTCATCAAAATTTTTTATTTGCCATTCATACTTTCAAAATCCTTTATGAATTCCAAAATTTTTTTTAATTCAAAATCAATCACCAGGATAATTAAATTTTTAAATAAAAATATAAATTTATCATTATTTATAAATATTACACTTTATAAATAAATATCTAATTTCATATATAAATACTCATATATAAGATAAAATATTTATAGAAAGTAGTAAACTCATACTTTTATTTAAAAAATTAACTACTGTAATATCTCTTTTTGAATTTTTGAATTTTAAAAATTTTCAGGATCTAATAAAAAATTTTGGAGAAAAATGAGAAACTAATCAAAATTTTCAAAATTTTTTGGTAATTCTACCCATAGATTATCACCTTTTCATGATTTCTCTTTCAGATTTGTTCTATTCTCGTTCGTAAACAATAACATCCCATTTTTTTTGTTTGAGTCAAGAGAAAATATTTTGTTGCATGCCTAATTTGAACTCAGGTCAATAAAACTTAGAATTAACACCTTAACCACAAAGCTAAGGACATATTTCTAATATAAAAATAATATATCAAGTTAAATAATATATTTTTAAAGTCTAAAATTAAATTTTAGATCAAAACTTAAAATCTTGGTTAGTATATCTAACCCATCAGCAAAATGCTACATGTGGATATTCAGCTCATAGAGTAAAGATCAATCCGGTGAAAAACCAAGATTAATTCATCGAATTGTTAGAGATTCGATAAGAAACTATTTGGTTATTAAAAAATAAATAAAAGTATAGAAAAATTATTTCTCTTTATTTCTGATCCACCTTAAAAAGTAATCAAAAATAATTTACTTCTATCATTTACTTGAACATAAGTGTACTTCAAAAATATAATTATTAAAATATAAATTATTATTTATTTAAAATTTTTCACAAATAAATTTTTTTTAAAATTATATTATTATTGTACACATGCGTTTATTAATATTATTATAATTTAAAATATTTTTAGATCTATTTTTAGAAGTCATCTTGAATAAAAAAATACGAAAGTATAAGTTAATTTATTTTTCACTTCCGAGTTGAAGATGGTTGCAAATATATTGACTTATGAGAAATTATTTTTGAATAACCAAACACCGCAAGTGAATAAAAGTGGTCTCCCTTCCCATCATTTATTTTCATTTTCTTCAATCAAACTATCTAGTTTTAATGATAAACAAATTTTATATTTATCATATTTTGAGCATATAGTAGTTTCATGTGTCAAATGACTGCAACATAGAACGCATTAAATGTAAGTAAAAAAAATAGTAGATAAAGGTATGAACTAGAATTTTTTTTATTGTTGTTGCTGTAAGATATTTTCTTTGATATAGTACACTCACTATCACTTCAATATTTTTTGGGCATACCCTCAAAAAAAACCCTTAGAATGTTCAAAGGAAAAAAAAATATGCGTGACAATATTTTGATTCAATTTTGAAACAAAAATTGGGATGGAAGCCTTACTTTTTACGGTGTGTTTTGATGACAAATTTAGTAACTACAACCATACTATATTTATGGACAAAAAAAATCATCTATAGTAGCTTTTCCAATACATTTTGCTGGTTTTCTTGGAAAAAAATCATTTCTTCCTTTAAAGTTCAATTTTTTTCTTCATTACAGGAATGATTGTAACATCAGGAGCTAGTACTAGGACCGTTGCTCTCTGCATCCTGTAGAATAATTGAAATTATTTAAAAAATAGGTATACAAAACTTATAAATGTTTTTCTAAGTAATGGAGTTTACCTTTGTAAATATTATTAGTTTTTGCAAGCTTTTTTTGATTTCCGTTGCTGTTGGGCATTTTGCTGGTGCTTCTAAGCATTTTTCTCGCAAATCACAAATCTTGGTCTCTTTCTTTGCAGTTAGGATCTGCTTTTAGCGCCAGATGGATGTTGTGAACTTTTTGTTTCTTTTCTTTATTGTACTTTTTCCTTTGTGACAAGTTCATACAACACAAGTCCGTAGCTATAAATATCATCTGGTTTCACTGCAAATATTAATTCACATCAAATTTTAAGGCAATTTGTATTAGATTTTTGAGTATAGTAGAATATACCTGGTTTGTCTCTCTTGGTAGGGTCTGAGTATTGAGGTGTTTCAACTCAGAGGAAGTACTGTTGGTTTTCCTTTATAGCCCCACCAAAATCCCCAATATATGCTTTGAAGTCCCGTGGTAAATCATCTATTATATTTTGCAAATAAAAAATAGATATTTTTATTATATAGTGACAAGTTACCTCATCCAAAAAACTATTGTCTGGCTTGATATCTCGAAGTATCACTTTTTTGCTGTGAACATGTTCGAGTCCTTCTGCTATATTGAGTGTTATTTGCATCATTTTTGTCCAGTCTAATCTTTCATCTGTTTCATATAACAAGTTATGAGAAAATATTAGAAGCATGATTAAAATTTAGTATAATTAAAATTGTTATTTGTTTTTTGGTTGCTATAATACTTTATCATTGCATTGGAACAAGCTCTCATTTTTCATCCATTGTGTCACTATGCAGCGGGTTCTTGGGTTTTGACAAAATCCAATCAGCTTCACAATTTGTGACCCTTGACATAGACTGAGTAATTCTAGTTCTGCCTTAAATAAGTAAATAATAAATTAAGATGAATAGAATCAAGTAAAAAATAACAAGTGAGAATAACTATGTAATAAATGGTTAATTATGTAATAAACAAATAAATGGATAAAAGTGATAATAGGTAGATAATCATTTTAACAAATAAATACATCTTAAAAATATTTCATTTATGGATTAGATTACTTAACTGCAAGCCAGTGCAAATTGGAACAATCTACTTTGTACAGTCAATGATTTCCTTCTAGGGTTTTCTTTTTTTGACATACCATTCTATTATTTTCTTTAAATGTAATAGCTCCCTCAATGCATATTTTATGTAATTCTATCTACCTCAGTAAAGAAGATTGCAGGGAGGCAAGGAATATTTAGAGATCATTTTGTTTAACACTGATAAGGTCCATTCTTTTCTCCAAATATATCCCTTGAACTGTACCAAAATATTACCCATTCTCCAATTTTTTCTAACAGTTCAACACTGAATTGGTGAAGCTCAATGATGTTAGAAGATAGAAAAAGCTATTGGAAAATCATCGAGTTATGTTTTACCTATTGTAGTTCAGAGGTATATTTTCGTTAAAACAAATGAACCCTAATGAAAAAATGGCATATTCCTGGAACATTCCTTACCTCCCTGTTTTCTTCTTAGCCGATGAAGGTATATGCAGATACAGACAGGTTTCATCCCATAATTATCATGGACATGAGTACAGGGCAATTGCTACTGTTTCAATAATTCTCTAGTACTATCATTACAAATACATCATTTAAATGAAAAAAAGC
Source organism: Trichopus zeylanicus subsp. travancoricus (assembly GCA_005019695.1). Classification (NCBI taxonomy): domain Eukaryota; kingdom Viridiplantae; phylum Streptophyta; class Magnoliopsida; order Dioscoreales; family Dioscoreaceae; genus Trichopus; species Trichopus zeylanicus. Next base: position 316,794 of record RXID01014616.1, on the reverse strand, counting down.
CAGTGATTGAACCTTTAGTAAGCATTTTTATGAGCAATGTAGACATTTATTTCAGTCCAACAAAACCAAAAGCACTAGTTTTAAGGTAATATCACAATTAGATGAACACACTACATATTTGCAAAGTTTTTGGTGAGTTGAAAATGAAGAACGTCCCATGACACTATCATAACTCTTCAATTAATTCTTATATGTATTTTGCCAATGCAATGAGCAAGTGTTCTTCATAGAATCAGCAAGCCTAGAACAATATTGTACCAAAAATCATCTGATACAAATTCTGATGGTCTGCTAACTTCACGAAAAACTCATCGATCAGGTAGTATGAGTAGACAAACAAAAATCCTTGGTGCTAAAGAATAAAAGAATACTTTAAGCATAAACACAACATCTTTATGTCAAAAACAAGCCATTTTTTTCGTTTTTCACATCAATATCACAGATAAAGGTCAGTGCAATAAAAAAATAAAAGCTCAAGCTTGTGTAATAGTACAAGAAAGAAAAAAAATAAAAGAAATTGTCTGTGAAGAATACATTCTTGACCTAGGATCTTTTGTTTCGTTTCTTCCCCTGGTTTGAACAAAAAAATTGAAACAAAATGGTCCACCAGGTTCAAAAGCTGAAAGAATAATACTGGCAGCATCCATTACCAAGATGCCAGTTAAAGATTTCAGTATGCATATATGATTTTCCTGTAAATGAGGCAAATCCATATTTTCCACAGAAAAGCTTGAATGCTGTTTCAAACCTAAGCCCACCTTCAAATATTGGGCCCTTGTCTCCTTACACCTGACAATAAAGATAGAAGACATAAGCTATACGTAGAGAATAGCAAAATAGACATAGCCACTGAAGCAAAACGCAAGGACATAAAGAAGACACACAGGAAGGAGAAAATTCGCCAACAAGAAATTGAAGCTTGTAGGTTCATTGATGTCCCTCAAAAATTGAAGCTTGTTAGAACTGCTGTAAAACAGATAAGATGAATAATTAGCTTTGGATGTTTTTACACTCTAACAGTGACTTGCATGTTAGCACTTAGCAACACAAATTTTACCTCATGAAGTTGCAAATAGGCTTGAAATCAAGCAATTCATAGGAGATTAATAGCTTCGAAAGCTTCCAGTTCTAGCTGTTTCTTTTCAGCAAAATCCAGGATAAGACCAGCACAATACAAACAAATTAATGATAGCAAATGCTAAGGTGTTACTGTATTTGTTATTCCTGTCTTTTGGACAATTTAGAATAATGCTCATGAACCAGATGCTCTTTTCATGATCCCCAGGTGCCTCATCCAAGCAATGACAGCGACAAGTGTTTATTGCATCTAAAAAATGATGATGCATATACTTGACCAATTTCCATCTGCAAGTTAAATTTGTGTTCAAAAACATTGATCAGAAATCCAGGCCATGTTGATTGGCAGGAGAATTCAAAAAAACCATGTTCTCTGAGACACTAACCAGGATGTTGACTGATTCTAACTTCAATGAATTTTAGTTATAGGGTTATACCATGATCACTATGATGGCAAATGTGCAGCTTGGACACTAGCACACTTGTTTGGAAGAATTCAATGAGGGTATCAAAACTTCAATATTAGTCCTTGTACTGTTCTATAAGTCTGAAAAGACTGTATGTTTCAGCATCAGGCCTTGCACCACCCAAAATCATCTCTGTTAATAAATTAGGATCATAAACCTTTGCCTTCAAGTAAGTCCTAAGGAAGGCGTTATACACAAATGTATACCTACTATACTTTGATTCCTTCAATTCAGCAAGCAACTTCTTTGCATTCTCAAGATCCCCTATTTCTGCAAACCCTTCTAGAAGCTTGTGAGTAGTCTCCAACCATGGGATAGATTTTCTGACCTGAGAGCTCAAAGTTTGATCGCTTCCAATACACATAGTTCTTAATGCTTCCTTCACCAAACCCACTTTCAAGCAGCCCAACGCAAGGTGGCGGAAAGTTATTCCATTTGGCTTGCATTCATTTGCTAACATTTCTTTAAACAAACTAGTTGCCTTGTCAATAAGGCCATGCCTGCAGTAGACTGATAACATGGAATTAAACTGCTTTGTCAACTTCAGCTCCCTACTTGATTTCATTTCTGACCAAACTTCTTCTGCCCTATCTATCCGGTTTACTCTCCCAAATGCTTCAATCGCCAGAAGAATGCTTTTGGTTCTAACATAAGGAAGTTCTTCCACAATCTTCCAAGTCCTCTCCAACTCTCTAGTTTTCGCCAAATAGCCATACAAGAGAAGCAACACATCCAGTGTTGACCAGTTATTGTCATTTTTTGACTTCTCAATAGCTTCTACATAAGTCTCTGCAACTACATAGAGTCTTGCAACAGCATGCGCAATTGCTAGGATCCCATAGGTGATCTCGTTCGGTTCAATGTTCAACTGTTTCATTTCATGGAACACTTTTGAAAGCCCTTCAATGTCATGATCATCGGCTTTCATTTTCAAAAGAATGTTGTAGGTAGATATGTGAGGAGAGATGCCATCAGCCTTCATCTGAAGGAGAATTTTGGGAATAGTTTTCCGGCGTCCTGGGGAGGAGTGAAGAATGACCAAGCGGTTGTAAACATAAGGAGATATGGGAAAGTGCAACTCCCTCATCTTTCTCATGTAGGCAAGTGATAGCCTAATCAAGCCCTTATCCAAGCATGCCATGACAAGGTTGTTGTAAAGCAACTCATTCTGAAACTCATGTGGAATGCGCAGGAAGAGACTTTCACCTTGAGAAACACCATGGAGTTTAGTTGTGAACTCAAGAAGAAAAGAATAATCAATCTCTCTTAGTTTGTAAGGTCTTTCTCTCACCACCCATTCCATAACCTGTTAAAGCACAGGGGAAAAATTTTCAACCTCCAAATTTATTGTCCTCTTGCTGTAAGCAGGATCTAGCTCTTAACAATGGCATTTATTTCAAGTAAATGTGAAGCAAAAAACAAATCACGCGACAATCAACAAAAGAGCTTATAATTATTGATCCACAATCTACAAACACCTTAAACAGTTTTTTTTAATTTCCCCGATCTAAATAACCAAAGTAAGCCCTTTTTTCATCAATCGAACCGATAAAATACCACCCATCAACTACATTTGATGTTGAGCCACTGAACAAAGCATGGTATGATGCACAAAGGGGCTCATAATTATTGATCCACATTCTAAAAAACGTTCAAAAGACATCCTTTCTTTTACTGTTCCCAATTAAAATCAGCAAAATAAGACCTTTTTCCTGCGGCTTTATTTCCTTTCAGGTTTCAATTCAAATTTGTAACACACGCAATTGATCCAACAGAGAACATGAGGCGAAAAAAAAAATCCCGTTTTTACACAACCGCGAGAAACTTCAATGATCGATCAATAAAAGAAGCCAAACGGGGAAAAAATCCGATCCGAACAAAGAAAGAATAACCTGGAGAGCGCGCTTGTTCATCTTGAGCTTGCGGAGGCGGTTGACGGCGTGGAAGATGTCGCCACGGTGGACGGCGAAGCCGTCGCGCATCCAGCTCTGGAAAGCAGAGGCCACGGACTCGCTTTTGGATAGCTTCTCCACCCTCCGAGACAAGGACTCCAGAGGCTCCTCCGGCCACTGGGATTCCTCCACAGCAGGAGTAGTAGAAGAAGTAGTAGCAGCAGCGGAAATGCAGAAAATGACACCAGCCCTTGGCATCGGGGACGGAGAGAGAAGAGGCCTGGGCCTAGCCTTGTGCATGACCCGCAGTAGCATCGCGGCTCGAAATCTTCGCGTCTGCTCGAGCTCAGGTCAGTTGAATCCGAGCTGAAGGAGGAATCTGGGCAGGAAGAAATCAAGGTAGAGCAACGCGGCCGCAGAAGCTTGATACGGAGGATTGCAGCCCGGCTGAGGAGCTCGACGCTCGGGGATGAAGGCTGCCGCGGGGTTGGGGCGGGGATGGACGGGGGCCTAAACCCTAACCACGAGGGCTGCCTCCGTTTGTTTCATTCAACCTAATCGCGACCGAATCCGGTTTCAGAAAAAGGTGGGGCCAGCATTTTGGAATAAAACTGATCCATTTTCGCACATTATAACTTGATAAAAAAACTCAATTCTTTTAATCCATAAAAATTGATTCTTCCACCAAAACTGGACAAAAAGATTAAAAATAATGATCTTTTAATCATTATTTTAGTGTTTTTAATTTTTTTTTTCAACCAATTTATTTAACTGTTCCACCAATTTTCATGAATGAAAAAAAATCAATCTTGTTGATAAAATCGAACGAAAGTACATCTAGAATTGGATGAAATCAGTTTTATCAAATTCGGAAAAAACAATATGGAGTGGATTAGACGGAAGTAATCCGCCCATCTCATTCTCTGTTCTACAAGGCCTTTGTTTGATTCCGCGTTAAAAATATAAGCTGGGATAACAATTCCTCTCTCGAGTAGAGTTTTGATATCCACATATAAGAAACAAAAGAGAGTAAAACTAACGACCCATTTTTCCCAAAATCCGGAATAACCCCAGTAAAACCCCTTCTGTTTTTATTTTTTTTTTAAGCATTTGCAAATTAGCCTCCAGGTGCAAGAGCTTTTAACTCTTCTTCTGAACGAACCAAATAATGCAGCAGACCCAATGGTGACTACTCGTTCTAGGTATTCATCCAAATAGAACACGCCCAAGTAGATGTTGCACCTCAAGCCTACACAGCGTTATGCACCACTCCACTGAAAACATAAAAACTTGGTCCCCACGTAACACCAAAAACACACAGATTAGTCACAGTAACACTACTATCATCGACCAACAGTAACTGCATAAATTAACCGAATAAACACCGTAGATTACTCAAGATAACTACTACCATTTGAAATAAAAATCTAAATTAGCACAAACCATTTAGCCCATTCTTTACATTTCAGAATCTTCTTCACCTATAAAGAATTTCTAAACCCCTGAAGAAATTATCAGCAGATTTACAAGAAAATAGCATTGCATGCCGTGTCAACAACAGGCATCAGTTGATGAAAAATAGAAATGAAAATTGAAATGCACACCAGAGAAGCCTACAGGACACTAACTTCAGTTCACTACCTTTCTCTGTTCGCAGCCTTTTAAAGGCTGAAGGAAACAAAGTCCTGTTGGAACTACCTCGGGGCAGGTTCCGAAGCCTGAGTACTTAGAGTAGGATTAGAGGAGATGGACGGGGGCGGACCATTTTCCTGAGGTGGCAGTGCTCCCCATTTTGGCTCAGCATCTGATGGCTCCACAACATGGACAGCCCCATCACTCATGCCCAGTGCTATCTGGTTAGGCTCTGATGGATGTGCAGCTATTACAGTTGGATAGACCGTTCCACCACTGCCAAATGAAAGGTCAAAATATCAAATTGAAGGAAAATTGACTTAAATGGTTTGCAGGTCCACCTGAAAACTCCTACTACACATAATAAAATAAAGCTTGGAATGACTTCATATTCCATAGTTGATGGCATTTACATGGGGATGCTTGTTGATGATTATATTTAATTCAGGAGATGGGTGCTATAGTGCTGTTGCAAGACAATCCATATGTACAGATAGGCATACCTAGGAACAGGAGATATATAGGCCGAGGGTGCAATTCGGCATCGCAGTCTCAAGCTTTCTGCATCAAACACCCCAACTGCACCATCACAGAATCCAGCATATACCAATAGTCCATCGCAAGAGTATATTGCACTTGAAATGGGTGCGGCTAGAGTTTCTCTAGGATACCACTGGATAAGAAGCACAAATGTTAAGTTGATCCCATGCAAACAATGATCTCGCTAATCAAGAGTCTCCAGACAAAAGAATGGTATCATTATATGACATGATTTCAGTGCAAAAACAGTAAACAATATTTTCAATAGGAGAGTCCTCAGGACCCTATAAAAGTAAGTGACCATATATGGAGAATATAATTTCCGAGTTCAGGACTTAATCTGAACTGGAATGTCACTATTCCTTGAAAGATGGGATGCACTAAAATTGTAGATCAGGATGGGAATAACTAAATAATGCACATATTCCACAAGTCCTGACAAACTAAGAGAGGCATGCTCAAAGTACAATACAAGCAAAGGTGTTATGGTATCTGCAAACTAATGACTACTTATTGACTAGTGAACATCCCGTGCAAACTTAAGATGAATAAGGTGTGTACAGAAAAGGAGTTGAAGAGAACTAACAGATCGAATGAATTCAAGCTTGCCATCATATATGGCCAGTTGGCTTTCATGGACAACCAGCAAATGATTCTGGTCATTATGGAACTGGACTTTAGTTTCCCCAACTAACGAAGCTGCATGACCAGTTGGTGCTTGAAGAAATCTTGCTTTCCTCTTTTCCCATCCATCAATGCTCCACACGCACAGCTGTAATTCAGTTAATTGGGTAATTCTTTAGGAGCTTACAATTAAAAAATGCAATACAGAGACAGATATTGTAGACAATTTCATGATCACTCTTCACTAAAATGAATTCAAGATACGTGATAAAAACATTCAGAAAATGGAAAAGGCTCATTCCCACAGCTTTAAAACTGGTAAAGATTTAATTCTTACAGAAGTGCTAAATTCTGTGAAGGGATTAGTTAGAAGAAATATAGTTTCAATGGTAAAGCAGCTGTATAGAGCAGGGGAAGACTGACTACCTCAAAAATGAATAAATACACACACAAGTACTATTTTTCAGTTCATCTAAAAGAATACAGATGCAGGAACCAAAATTTTCCAAGCAAGATTTACCTAAAAATGACTACTTTTATCTCATTGAATCGACAAATTTCTCACATTAATCTTACTAGTACACACTAGAGAGAAATAAACACAAAATCATATTCCAGTAAATGGTGTTTTGACTGTACTAGATGCTTTATATAAAACAAAAAAAAGGGAAAAGATACCAAGTCAGTAAGAATCAAAATAAGCATACCTGTGCATCTGCTGCTGATGAGACTAGCACATTCATAGACTGGGAGAAAGCAAGACCTGTAATCTTCTTCTGGTGACCCTTAAGCTTTGTTTTAACCTATGGAAACACAATAAAACAATCACAACATTAAAAATGGCGCCCATCATAAAATAAATGGAGCAATTTTCATTATTTTTGAAGATCCTTTTTGACAAAATTCCTGTTTTCAAAAAGAAAAATACATGGGATGAATTCAATACTATAATGATTGACAAAGTTTAACATTTCCACAAAGAGAAAGAAACAAGATCAGAACTAGAAAAGGAAACAAAAACAATAGAAACAAATGGAGAAGAGCAGAGCTAGAGAAGCCAGCTTTCCGCCTAATCAAGTGACCAGAGTCTCTGTCATGCAAGCCTTTTGTCTCAATTTATTAACTGCAGACAGAAAGACTTTCCACCTAATCAACTGACCAGAATCTCTATCAAGCATGCCTCTGTACTCTGTCTTAACTTATAAACTGCACAATATGTTTCCATAAGGTCTAGTTCGACTGAAATCTATAAGTGGGTGATACAAAAAATTATAGATCTAGAGGGCAAATAATAAATCTGGGAGAAAACATATACCGGTCAGCTTTGAACAAGTCACCTTTTATAGATTAAGCAACCTACTTGCAAATATAAGGACCTGCAATGCCTATTTCACAGAAAAGTACTCAAAAATTCACCAGAAACGCAACTTGTATCAACAGGTTGCCATGCTCTATTGCATTATAATAAGTGATCAAGCACAAATAAACTACCAATCTTTGACTTGGAACAGCATAATTACCTCATCAATCCGGACATTATAAATTTGGATGGTAGAGTCATCCATTCCTATTGCAATGATGTTATTATCCTGAGGATGAAATGCCAGATAGGTAGCAGCAGGTGGTGGCGGCATGAAAGTTGTCATAACCTAAGACATGATTCAGAAAATAATCTTTTAGAGCAATCAGCAACAGTATTGACTAACTTTGAGCTGGTAGATAAGCATCCTTTCACAATCCTCACAAAGAGACACTAAATGACTTTTACACAATTATGTCTAACAATTAGGTTACTTTTAGTACTAACCAATTTTAGAACAAAAACTAGCCACTTAACAAACAGGAAGGCCATAGTATGTGGTCAAAGCAAGCAACGTACCTTAAATGTCATCATATTGAACAGGGAAACCTTTCCACCAGATGCCGACATAACATATGAGTCATTCTTAGACAGTGCTATACAGCCAGTTAACTCCTCCAGTGAATTGCTGTCACTGGTTTCATTGGTCATGACAATACCATTTGATGGTTGCCACAACTGAGGTACAACAGATGCAGTTGACTGAACATTAATAAAGCAAATGAGACATTAGCAAGAAGTTAATTCATCGATATATTTCTCATGAAGCAGAAAGCTGCACAGGTTCAACCTTTCCAGATGGATTTCTTTCTGTACGCTGCCATTTCCATAGCTTGTGAATCCCATTGAGTGTGAGAGCCAACACAGCCAGGCCAGAATTGGTGTACAACAGCCGCACAACCTGCAAAATCAAAAGATGTGTTTGATTAAGTAGCTGCAGGAAAGTCCCATCAAGAATTGACTTTGAGAAGTATATCTCATTGAAATGCAATAGCTAGAAGCTTCATAACTTTTTCTGTTTATGGGCAACAAGGAACAATAAAAAGTAATTAACTTACATTACAAGGGTAACACAATTAAGAAATAGAAATGACTATTCATATTTGTTCCACGAGAAAATTGAATAATAGGCAAAGAAAAGGCTTTTTGCATGTCCAACACCAAGCTTCTTCTGACACTAAATATCAAATAACATCAGCTTGCTCTTCGTTTGCCAATTCGTGATGATTTAGGAAAAGATACACATTTAAAATTATAAAAATAGAACATTTTCAATGTATTCTTCATCACGTATATTAATAATTCAAGACATAAGAATGTTTTCTCATTCTTCAATATTGAAGGTTGTCAATCTTTGATACACAAGGATACCATAGTCTAAATGTAAAATCAACATAGCCTCTATGCATACAAACCAACATAGTCAGAAATAGCTATTTTAGGATCTAAGAAAGCATTCATGACAGGCAAACATTCATATTACAATGTTCTCAACAAAAAAAGTTTGTTGGGACAAATGTCCAGTGTGAAATTCACAAACCTTAGCTGTTGTTGTCATTGTGTCAGGTAGGCGCAAAGCTTTTAGGTGAGCTGAGTCAACAATATCTGCCAATTTCCAGCTCTTTACCTTGTCCACATCATCTGAAATTCTTGGTTTAACATCAATTGTCCTGGTATTGTCCATAGTAGCCTGCACCAGTCTCACAGGGAGTAGTGGTTAATAAACTGCACATGCAACAAAGTTAGATTGTTGTGATAGCAAACTATTAACTCACAAGGCTATTCATTGGCACTGCAGGCGAAATCCGATCAGGACGCTCAAGACTGGAGGCTTGGGGACCAGACGCTGTTGGTATAACACTCATTGCATTTCCAATTGGGGGCTGCATGTAAGACAATGTCAGGAGGCAAGGATATTGTAGCCTAATATCGGTATTCTAAATAAAAAAAATTATCTCTAATTACCAAAAAGCTAAAAATAAAAGGATAAAGACAAGGCCTCCCAATCTCAACAAATGACCTACAAGAAATTGAAACATTAATTTTCAACATCTGAGTATCTTATGATATTTTCAGACTATATACATCTAATGATATCAGACCATGTTCCGGCAGTTTATATGAATAATGTGCTTCTGATATTGATTACTAGGCACATAGCAATCAGAATTTTCATCCTGACCACTATACATTTGATCCCTCAGACATTCTTTCTTCTTTGTTTTCAATCATTTAAGATCCCTCTGGAGTGAAAACTGAGATTCGGAATATGAATACCTTGATGTTAATTTGCTGGGATGGGCCTCGTGAACCCTCAAATGTCCTACTCTCCAGCATCCTTATCAAGCGTTGTCCATCAGTATTAGCTAGGATCTTGATACCATTTTCGTTAGTTGTCACCGCAAGCAAGGAACCCTCTTTGTTGAATCTCAACCTAGGACTTGCCTACAGTAAAAGCAGAGAGGGAATATTATAGCCATGCAACTTTTAGTATCAAAAAGCCATGCAAAATTAGTATCAAAAAGCAATGTTTAGCCAAACATATGATAGTACTAACAGGCAAACCGCCATCTGCATCAGTTGTTGTCAGTATACTAGTATTGTCCATATCCCAAAACTTAATCATAAATTCATCTCCAGCAGCCAAGAACCGGTTCCTTGTAGTGTCAAACTGGACAACACCTAAAGATCGTTTCCTAAAGCCAGAGTATGTCCTTTTAATGGTTCCTTCAGTCTCATTCCACTCAACTAAATGGGAATCACCGTCCTTACTGGTTCCACAAGAGAAAAGCCTGCAGCCAATTAAAAAGATTGAGAAACAGACAACCAAAAATAGCCATGATATGGTATTTGTCAAGCATTATCAGTTAATTGACAGAATTACTGCATTATCATTGGGCACCAAATCAAGAATAAGTGAAGCAGGCATAAGTTATTTAAAACTGAAAGTTATAAACCCCTTACAAAAGCAAGATAGAGGAATTCACCTTGATCCATCTGCACTATATGCCATGGTAGTACACCAGAGTCCCGGAGCATCATAGTCAACTCTAGATCCCAAACAATCATAGAGCCAAGCTTTGATTTTCCCATCAACTGCAGTGGAGAAAATGAACTGCATAAAAACTTTACATTAGTAGGATCTCAAGGAGGTCAACAAGCCTAATTTCACTAGTGCTAGCAGCTCACATGCTAGGTTCCATGCCAACAACTAAGGGTCGAAGACAAACCTGGATATTTTCCTTGTAGTGAGGGCAAACAGAGTACACGGGAGCTTCATGTCCTTCAAATATATACTGCCTCTGTCCAGTGGTAGCATCCCAGACTTTGATGGTTTTATCATCGCCGCAAGTGATTATAGACAAGCTCTTGTTGGGATGTGAAAAGGCAATGTCGTTTACCCCACCTACATGAGCATCAATCTATAGCCACAAGTATGGCATATCAGAACCAGTCTTAAGTGCTATAATCAGAGAAGAAAAGTGCACCACACCTCCAATTGTTGCCTCAATTCTCCATTCGGTATAAATGCATATATCTGAACAATATGTTTTGAAAACGCAACACCTGTTACATTCAAAAGTGCAAAACTCAGCTCATGCAAAAAGAAGCAACACCACATTAAATTTCCGTCATTTGAAAGTAAGAAGACAATTTACCTAGGATTGATCCATCAGGACTCCATAAGCATCGATTGACAGAAATTGTGGCATCTTTGACTAACGCTGCCTGGAATTAGATCAGATTTAATTGAAGCAATATCATGGAATGACTAGAAAATGTAGATAATCAAGCAAAACAAAACCATAGGATAAGAATGGAGTGGCCAATTGTTAAGTTTGATAAACAAATACCTGCAAGGGCATTGAACAAGCTGAGATATCCCAGACCTTGAAAGTCTTGTGCGCTATCCTCTCCCGAGATCCAATTTCCCATATTCCAATATCACCAACATTTGTTCCAACTATCACACATTTTTTTAAAAAGCAAACATAAGAAGAAAAGAAAATTAAAAGAACTCAGAAAAGAACAGAATGGTGACCGCCAAAGATCAAGGAAGGTCAGAAACTACCTAAAAGGATTGTCTGCTGATGGGGATGAAAATCCAAGCTCATAACATTAGAACCCTGATTAAGGGTTCGAACCACAGTTCTAGGAAGATCATCTTGTGAATAAATATTAGGAGGATGAGATGGACCAGAGAAGGAAACCTGTAAAATGGTTGACAGCAAATATATCAAGAAAAAATAGAAGACAAAAAAATTAACACGAGATATTGTTAGAGATTGTCAAAATCATTCTGAACACTCTAATACCTCATCAGATTGACCAGTGCGCATTCTTTTCATCAAGTGTTCGGAGTCAGCTGTCTGATAGTCCATTCCAGGTGCACTTGTTGGAGTCCTCGGGTGCTTGAGAAATGCAGCTAGGAACAAACACGTTTCAGAATCAAGATCCTAGATAACAAGTTGAACTATTTGTAGAAGAATAGCAAGCCATTTACTGGAAACATTTTCAAAAAATACCAGCATTTGGAGGTGGCACTAAGCCTGGTGGTCCTTGAGCCACGGCAGCATGAGGTAAGGATGGGTTAGAGCTGGACATCCACCCAGCAATAGCGCTTGGTGATGGCGAGACAACTGGTTGAAATGGCTGTATCAAAATTGGAATTTAACTCCATTTACTCAATTGCATAGTTAGAAGTAAATTAAGCAATGATGATGCATGAACTTACACTATGAACACCAAGCGGAGGAAATGCCCCAGTTTTAGGAATAGGACCAACTAGAGGACCATTGGCTGGTGGAGGAGGACGTGCACCATTAGCTGGAGCACAGGAGTGATCAGTGAAAAGGGTCTTAATGTCCGGATTTGACCGTGGGTTCTTACAAAGCTGGTGCTGCCAATTAAGACTAGAATAACAAAGAACACAAATATAATATTAGGACAATAAACAGTGAAAATAAGAAGTCGGGAAAATTTTAGCAAGAAGTTAAGAGGAATTTTTTCATTTTGCTACCGCAAAACGATTGACTTAGATATGACAAGTCCTGAATTGTTTCACTCCCCAACAGACATGCATTAGACGAATAACCATAGCAAAATACAGAAAGATGCTATTTGTCAAAAATACAAAACACAGAAGAATGTTATTAGTCAAAACACACAAAAGATGATGCCTAGCTTAATGAATCATCCAGGAGGTACAGTTAAAAATGTTTAATATTGGACATCTCTCACAAGAAGAATTTGCAATATCAGAGCTGCCCAAATTTCTCTTCTAACAAAAATAGAGATATAATACCAAATAAAATGAAATGAGACAGAAACGCAATACTCAGTAACAGAAAGCAAATGATTTACCTCTGGTTGATCAGCGTCCTAAGTCTAGAAGCTTTAAATTGTGGAAATGTGAGCTTGTCACGAAATAATGGATTAGCCTCAATAAGTTTCTTAAGCTCTATAAGCATGATATTCCTGGCAGACTTTGTATCACCATATTTAGAGAGCTGCTCATTCTGCCTGCAAATTTACAAACAACACTATTCATCATTGCCAGGTAGCAAGCATCACAACCGAAAGTAAATAATGCACAAACATTACCTAAAGTTCTCCAAAGTAAGCAATTGAGTGATCTCCTTGAATAGCTCTTCATTAAAAGAGGCAAAAACTTTAAGGTCCTTGACAAGGATCTCAACTGCCTTCGCTCGATCATGCCTAAAAAACACACCAACCAAATCAGTCAGGCAACTTAAACAATGGCCAAGGCCAATAATGGACATTCTCTTACAAACACAACTACTGACCGGTCTAAAGCTTCAAGATACTTCTGCTTCCTAATCTCAAAAAAGATCTTCATTGAGTAGCGATTATCTTCAACCTTTGTGAACCCGCAGAGATACTTCTCTACCTCATCCCACTCGCCCGCCAGAACCTGGTCCTCGAAATGCTTCATGTTGAAATAGAAGCCCGACTCTTGTTCCAACCTATAAGCAACAGACTAAGAATGAAAGCACATTCAAAGCCGCAACCAAGTCCCATTTACTCCTCCGAACAAATTTGCTTACCTGTGAACAGTCTCCTTGAACTTCTCTTCGTCCAGGAACTGCAATATCAGGAAAACAAGCTCCCTACTCAAGGAAGACATGGTCCCCGGATTTCCTAAACGCTCCAGCGCAAATATTTTTTAACTAAAACACTAGATACAGAGACACACGACAGCAAGGCTCCAAACCAAAAAAGGAAAAACCTTTTCCGCTACAACCTCCAGACGAACTCCACCCCCTTCAAAAACTTCTACAGCTCGTTCAATTCCAGATTCTAAACCCTAAACTTCAACCTTAAGATCCGTGCCAAAATAAGAGAAATTCCAAGCTAGGCCACTGAGCCGAAAGCTGGATTCGAGCAACCAGCCCTCAACTCTTCCACTCCTTTTCTTCAAAAAACCTGGAAAATAATGGATCACAAGCATTTTAAATGCAAGGAAATGCAAGATCCAAGCTCATCCGGATGAAACCCTAAAATAAATAGCCCAAAAATAAAAGCAACGCCATCTTCTTCGCTCGCGAAACTCCTTAATTATCCTCAACCCCCTCAACCCCGACCAAGAAATCGAAACAAGAATCTCAAAAATCCCAAAAAAATATTCTAAAAAACAAATCGCACCGATCCGAAGAATTTCATGAGAAAGCCTTCGATCCGGGCCTCGAATCAGCGCGGAAACGAAGAAAATACCAGAAAGACCCCGATTCGAGAAAGAAAAAAAAAGGGATAAGGAGAGGGCCAGCACCTCGATCGATTTCTAGGGTTTCACGAACCGCCCGCCTCGCTCTCTCTCTCTCTCTCTCTCTCTCTCTCTCTCTCTCTCTCTCCCTTGCCGCCGTGTTCGCTTCTTCTCTTCTCTGCTTGTTCTGCTTCTCTTTCTCTCTCATCTCTGGCATTTTATACCCGCTTTATCACTTTCTCTCTCATCCGCTTTATAGCAGCAAACCCTGGCGATTAGGTTTCCCGTAATGACCTCAGCTCTTTACCAAAATAACGATCTTGCCACTTCGGCTCCCCACGCTTTCAGCCCTTTTGTATGGACAGCAAAGGGGCGATTCGGTAAATTCCTCGCAACAGTCGCCACGTCGCGATGGGCATTTCCGGAACCGCTCTCGATGTCGGTTTCGAGGGGGACTTAGGGGTGGAATCGTCATTTCGGGTCCCCCTCGAATGGGGGCAATCTCGTCTTTTCAGCCGTGTACTCTCCGTGCCGCCACGTCATCCTTCCTCGTACCCCCGTTTACTTTTCCAACCCAACCAAAACCCCCCCAACCCCCTTTTTTTTTTCCAATTTTGACATTCCCGTAAAATTCCAAATCCGATAATCACACCCTCCCCAAACACGACTCTCCACGCCCCGAAACGGAGTGGAGTATAAATGGAGAAAAAGGGGCGCGAGTGTATCATAACGTGGACACTACTTATTAAAAAATATATATATACTCTCCGTATGTCTAGGTCTCGCGATTTGAACGGGAAAGAAGTGGATTTCGAAAAAGCGTGGGTGACTTTATCGGCTCCCAATCTTATCGGGCCAACCAAACCCGTCGCTTTCGAGCTGTAGTGCGCCATAGCTGTCAGAGTTTGATAAGTGCAGGAGCGTATCTGTTCGAAATATCACTCGCATCTCGATAAGCCCGGGACTTATCAGGGAGGTGGCTGTCATTTCATCACATTTATATTGGCCAGGAATAAAGCTGTACGGCGGTGCCTGACCCTGCAGAACCGTCAGGTGTGGGTTCCCTACCAACTATTAACCGACACGTGTCGTGATATCATGTGCAGATTCCAATCCACGTGCGGAGTGGCGCCACGTCGCCGTGATTCCCTCTTTCTCGTTCGCCTGCTCTTCGTTCCATTTCCGGCTAATTACCTTTTTATACCCTCAACAGTTAGCCACAATTACGGGCTTATCTTGCGCTTTCTCGGGACCTGCCCCGGAGTAGGATCGTCATTTAAGGGTTAGGGTTCAATCATGGCCGTCTGTATAATGGGGCGGTCGGGTCACATGGTTGGAGCCGGCGAGACACCTAACTGAGATGGCGCAACGAGCAGCAATTGGCCCGAACCGTGGGGCCCGCTTTTGCTGTTTGAGTGGGCACAGCGTGCCATGCTTCCGTCTCTGTCAGAAGTGGTAAGCAATTATGTGTTCCTGTCATGGCAAGCACAACGCAGCACAGCTGTGGAAACAGAACAACAAACATCTGTTCAAACGAGTAAAGCTAGGACACGTATACTACAGATCGTGGGAATTCGGATTTGCTGATCCGGTTCACTGACTCCGAAAAGGACGGGTGGGGCAGTTCGGGAATTTCGCATGAGAGAGGCAGGACGTGCAAGAGTGACAGTGAGAATCGAAATGACGAGCTTGCCCCTAAGAAATTAAATAATTTAAATATTTGGGAGCCTGACAAAAAGGATCACGTGGAGCAACGGAAGGACCGAGGACTTCGGTCCGCGATCTACTCCCTCGGGATCTCGGCGAGTTTCAAAATACCGTATCGCGATCGAGAAAGTCTCGGGCACCGTGCGAGGATCGCGCCACGTGGAGGAGAATCTCACGGGGGAAATTTGGACGGTCCGGATTTTCCCAGGGTTCGTGGTTTCAGTGTGACCACGTCCTGTTTTTCCTGTTTTCCTTTTTTTGTTTTATTTTTCTAACATTTTTATTTCTTTTTTTGGTTTTTTATGGGGTTTGACGAGAGTTGTTTGTGGTGCTAGATTTTGGAAGGAGAAAAAGGCGGACGAGCCGGCCGGTTCTGCCCCTCTCCGTTTGAATTCTGACACGTGGAAAATAATAACCAGTGAAGTGCAATGTCATTAGCAGCCAAGCAAGACCAAATCCCACTGAAAATATAAATAAATTAACAAAAATAAAGGGACGGGACCTACTGAAGTTACAGATTTACAAAACAATCCTTGGATTGTCTATAATTATATGCAGCTTATTTTCTTAGAGAAAAACAATTAGAATGCCTTAAAGATTGACTCATGATAATTCATAATAGAAATAAAAAGGCAGATGCCATGAAGTACATGAAACGACATGAGAATTTCAAATTTGAAAAAAAAAAAAAATTTACCATGGAGATTTGAATCAAATTATGTTTATTTAGATTTTAACGTAAATTAAGACAAATATTTGTTTCATATTAAATTTCAAGCATATATTTTTATATTAATTAAAAGTATTAAAATTTAAAACATAAATGTGTTGTGTGTTTCACTCGTGATCTAATCATCACGAAATTAATATATAACAATTTTTCTTTTTTTATATTTTTTAAGTTTTTTAAAGATGCCGTGATTCTCGCTCCTCCGCACTTTAGTTGAGTTGGGTTATTTCTTGGTTATCAATTTTACGTAATATAGAAATTAGATATGGAATCGGTGGTTTTCTTCAAAATTTGATGTTTGGATATATTTTAGACGAAATCATAATTATATTTATATCCCTAAAGTTGAAATTATTTTTTATAAACATTCATATTTTAGCTTTCTTCACTGTTCATTTTGATTATTTTTAATGAATTCTTTCTAAAATTATTAATTTTAAGTTAGTTATCTTTTTATTACCTCATATTAGTTTCATTTTAATTCAAAGGAACCCGAAAGAACAATTATTATAAGAGTATCTATTTAAAAAATTAAATTTTCAGAATCAT
Organism: Trichopus zeylanicus subsp. travancoricus; assembly: GCA_005019695.1. Classification (NCBI taxonomy): domain Eukaryota; kingdom Viridiplantae; phylum Streptophyta; class Magnoliopsida; order Dioscoreales; family Dioscoreaceae; genus Trichopus; species Trichopus zeylanicus. The sequence continues at coordinate 299,492 of RXID01014616.1, read as the reverse complement.
AAAAACACTCGCAATTTTCCGAAGGGTGTATATGTGATTGGGATCTTTTCTAGAAATATATAATAAAAGAATCTCTACAATAAAAAATCCTGATACACAAAAATATAAACGGGGTTTTATGCAAAAGTCCCTGTGAAAGATGACACGACGGGTCACGTGCCGCTACGTGCCTCTACACGTGGTATGTCCCTTCTGTTAATTTTTTTATTTTTATAATATCTTCAAAAATTCCCGAACTCGTTAAAATAATTAATTCTACAGAAAAGACCCTACCTTTCCCTGTTCCACTGCCGCGCAAACACTAGATTCCCCATTTTACCCCTCGAGCGAGTCTCCACGTTGGCCTGCAGATCGGTCGCAACTCTCGTAAATATCTCCAAACCTCTGGGCTTTCTCGGAATCAAAAAATATAAAGCCAGAAAGGCGTGAAGATCCACGAAAAGGACACGGTACAAATATCGCGTGATAATGAACATATCGCAATATGAGAAACACGTCAGCAACTTGAAAAGGACGTAAGAAATTATCGGGATAATATCGCGAGAAGGACGGTGATATCGGGCGACGGTGACCGTTGTTTTGTCGGATCTGATCTTTCGCGGTTCGCACTTGTTGGGCGACAGCTAGTTCTCAGTGCCGCACGTGCACCGCACATGTGGCCATCCGTTTGGTTCGATTAGGGTTTAGGAATCGTGAAACGGTGAGAATTGAGTGATTCCGCGAAATTGAAGGAATTAAAAGAATTAGATAATTACAATATTTAGATGAGTATTTACTGTAGGGAATTGGAAATTAATCAATTCTTAAATTCTAAATTCCGTTGTTTAATTGATAAATGGAATTGATCAATTCTAAAGTTTAGAGTTTAGTTGATATGGAAATGAGAATTATGGGGGAGTCCGACAGTGCCGACCTTGCCGGTGAATACGAAAACACCGAGGCAAGTAGCTGCGAGACGCGTTGGCTTTTGGACCGTATCAGCAGTTCGTGGCATTGCTGCTCCACCTCCATCTTCCCACCGACCGGCGAGGCGGAGGCAGCACCGTCGTTGGGAATCTCGTGGAGAAATATGTAGCCGCTCCCGTTCTTGCAATAGCCTCTCACAAAGTATAAGCAGGGTTTCCACCCAAACTCGGTGTCAAAGCCGAGGTAGAGGTCGGTGACTGAGTAGCAGCGCCGGTGGTGGTTCCCGTACCCCATGGAGTAAGGAAATAGCAGCTCGCCGCTTTTCGCTCACCCAAGGACGACGACGAGGACGACGGGCTGTGGACGATGAGAACTCCGGCACCGGCACTCGACGAGGATGAAGAGAATTCACGTGGAAAAGTTTGTTTTCCGATCGTTTTGCGAGGGGAAAAAAAAAAGGAATTGGGGGGAATCGGGAATCAATTGATTCCTTCCATTCTGGTGCCCGGAATCGAACCAAGCACGCCAATTTCCTCTATTCTCTCAATTCTGAATTTCCGGAATCCAACCAAACACGCCCTTAGTCCTTTCGTATCTCCGCCCCGCCAACTGTGGCAAGGAGGCGCACCTGAGCTCAAAAGAGGAGCATATCAGTGTTGGTCTGTGTCTACATTTTATGTTTTATTCTTCCCATTTTTGTATTTTATTATATTTCTCGAATTCAATAAAAAGAAGTTTGGACATTAAAATATTTCGTAGGTGACTATCGCTATCTCATCAAAGAAAAAATTATCTAATGCTTCCGATGGTTTTCAAGCATGAAGTTGACGTCCGTAATTCTTCAAAATTTATCATCTATGCAGGCAACGAGAAAGAGTACATGAATATAAAATTTTATTAATAGAATTTTAGTCTTAATTTTATCAGATTTTAAATTATTATATTTATTTAAAAATTATTATATTTTAAATTTTTAGGCTCCGTTTGTTTTGGGATCAGGATCAGTTCGTTTCAGAATTATTTTTTTATTATAAAATTAATATTTATTATTTTATACTATTATTAAATTAAATTATTATAAAAAATTAAATAGTTTTTTGAACTTTAAATTATTGAAGGCTTAATTTTGATAAAAAAATATTAGTTTATAAAAGTGATTCACTAGTCTTGACCTTGACCTGACATTGACCTCGACCTCCAACCAAACGGCCCCTTAGCGTTTAGGTATCGTTTGGTTGGAGCTCAAGCCTAGGATCATCCCAGACTGACCAGGCTATCTTCCAAACACTAAAAATTTGACCATACTAACATTATTTAATTTAATTTAATTATAAATATGAAATGACTAAAATGCCCTCATCTCCCCTTGCGAGCTCCCCCGGCGAGCTCGGCAGGCGAGCTCCTTGCATGAGCTCGGCCAGCGACCTCGACAAGCGAGCTCACTGCGCGAGCTCTTCAGGCGAGCTCCCTACGTGAGCTCCTCGCGCGAGCTCGACCGGCAAAGCTCAGTAGGTGAGCTCCCCGCGCGAGCTCGCTTGGCTAGCTCCCCGTGCGAGATCACCGCCCGAGCTACCTATGCGAGCTCAGGGCTCGAGCTAGCCGGTCGAGCTCCCCGCACGAGTTTGCCGCCCTAGCTGCCCGGCAAGCCGAATCTCGTCGGAGAAGACGAACTCGGCGGCGGCGAGGACAGCTACCCATTCAAAGGAAAAGCTTAGAGCAAATTTGTCCATAAAAAATTTAAACCACCGGCTAGCCAGATCAGTAACCAAACAAGATTTATTTTACCGCATTATCATTTTACACTTTACCCTTTTTTTTGACATTGACCTCCAACCAAACGGGCACTTAGAGTTTAAAACTTAAAGTATATAATTTAAAATTTTAATCTTAATATTATTAAGTTTTAAACTATTAATTTTATTTAAGAATTAGTATACTTTAAAATCTAAATCTTAAAACCTAAATATTAAATTTTAAACCTTAAATTCTTAAATCCTTAATCCTAAGTTATACTAATCCCTAAATGAATTTAACGGATTAAAATTTGATAGGACTAAAGTAAAAATTATATCAATAAAATTTTTTACCTGCTATATAATGTTTTCACATTATAATATATTTTTTTAGGGAACTACATGTATTTTATGAATTTATAAAAATTATTTTTTTCAATATTGATAAAAAAAGTACTCATTTTTTGCTATAAATTTACTAAAAAATTACTTTCTTATATTTTAAAAATATTTTATTTTAATTTAATTTTATCTATTAAATTAATCTAAAAGTAAAATTGTCATTAATTTACTTTTTAATAAAAAAAATGATCTAATCCTTCGTTGAAAAAAATATGAGCTGTTATAAAATATTATTTCTCTCTCGGATAACGTAAAAGCATATTATTTTTGGACGGATGCAATTTTGATCTCTTCTAATTTTCTTCTTCGTATTCAGCCAAGTAAACATTTTTTGATTGTATTTTTTCGATTAAAAATCTATTCGATTTTTCTACTAAGAATTAAATTAAAGACAATTTAGTCTTCTATATTAGTTTAATCAATAAAATTGAATCAAAATAGAATTTTTTTAATATTTTAATTAAGAAATTAAGAAAAAAAATTGTATAAATTTATAAATATAAAATGAGTGAGTTTTTTATAGGACTCACGGTTTCTTGTAAATTTATTATAATAGGGTGATTTTTAAAAAAATTTTAAAATACAGTCAGATGAGAAGCTTCCGCTCTGATTCGGAAATACCAAATAATTTTTTGTGAAAAAATATCACTTCCCCATTGTTTTCAAAATTCCATTGGGCAATGTGGGCCACCACATTGGTTGAAATCAGTAGGCCTGCAAATTTGCATAAAACCCCTCTGAAATATAATAAATTACAAACAACCCTCCTCCAAGGAATGATCTAATAATTAATCACAGGGAAAAGGACAAAAGGGTCAATTTTATAACTATAAGATGATATTTATTTAAAATTAATGATGACGAAATACAAAGCTGCGGCCAGTTTTTTTTAGGAGTCACAACCAATTTGTGGACTTTTCCGCATGTCCAACTATTTATTGGATGAAAATGATTTTTCAGCTGAATACATCACAAATAAAACAAGTAGTTCTCGAATTATTTGCTCTGACTATGATCTTTTATTTAAACTTCAAAAAAATTATACAATTCTAAAAAAGAACATTAATTCCTATTTTTCCTGATTTTATCAAATTGTTCCAAGATTATAAACAAATTAAGCAGGATTATGACTTAAAACGATGACAATAAAACTTTCGAAAACATCTTTTATAATATCTAAAAAATATAAATTATGTTGTATTTTAGTTATTATTATCAATTGATGGAGCATAAATTTGTAAGACTCCAATTCAAAATCAAATTTGGTATAAAATCTGGCTCGTTTTTAGAGACAAGTTCAAAGTGGAGTTGTGATAAATATTCTTTGACACTCAAAATCATTATTATATTTTTTGTTTAGGTGTGTATAATGTAAAGCAATTTAGAAAAGAAATTTGTTTTTTATTTCTTGACTTTTCAAGGCTCATATTGTTAAGGAGAGTTCATCTAATTGAAAAAAAATTTGAACTAGTTTTGGAATAATTTTATTACAAACATTCTTAGAAATCTCCTTCATGTCTCCTGTTGTTGTTGACATTAATTATTATTAATGATTAGGGTTGTGTATTCAGTTTAAAATCAAATCGAACCGAGTAAACCGGACCGAAATTTTCGATTTCAAAAATTAAAAAACCGAATCGAAATATTTGGTTCGGTTCGGTGTAAACCAAAAATCGAAAATTTAAACCGATTTTATTTTTTCAGTTTAAATTGAATTATATTTAAATTAAAATAAAAAAATCAAAATCAAAATTAATATTATATATATTTATATATAATATATAATTCGGTTCGATTAAATTTTTATGATTTTTCAAAATCAAAAATTAGTTTTTTAAAATCGAATCAAAACAAAAATCGAATAATCCGAACTGAATCGATTATTCGATTTTGATTTGACGGATTTATTTAGTTTGAATCGAATAGTGCTCAGTATTGACCATCCTACTAATATTAATGTTACACCGATACGGAGAAATTATGGGGGTGAAGATACAATACTGATATTAAAAACTACAAAAAAAAAAAACATGCGATTGGATTGGTGTCAAATTTTTTTGGCAATTATCTCCGGGAGTAGTGATGTTGACTCGGGGAGGATTTGGGCCTAACCAATTGAGTTCTGGATTGATTTTGGAAATAGTTTAGAAGATCCCCTTCATCCACGTCATCATCACTATCGGTTATTATCTAATTAAAAGCTAATAATGACCAAGAAATTAAACTGCTTTAATGTGTTTGACCAGTTTTGGCCATTGAATTTGAATAGCTAGTAACTAGGTTCAAATGTTTCGTATTGATTGTGACTGCAGGTCTACAATCCGTCGTCAAGAATCTTCAAAAACACGTCTGATACTCAACAATATATAAAAGTCTCATTATTATGAGCACACATATTATTTTAGAGAAAAAAAAAGAGGCCAAATGCATGAGTCACATCAACCGTGTGCCACCAAAAATAAATACATGTTTAGATATGTGATTACTGAATTGACTCATTATGCTCCGATTTTTAATAAAATTTAAGTATAAAAAATTTAATTTTCCCTAATTTTTCTTTTTTTTAATTATAAGAATCCCAAATATTTTTTTCTTCGATTTTATTAATCGATCATAAAAAATGGTATTCAAAAATTCAAAATTTTTGTGTGATGTTATGCAAAAAAAAAAAAAAAGAAAAAAAAAAAAAAAGAAGAAAATGACGATTTCAACTTTCCTAAATTTTATAGTCAAACTATTTTTAGTGCTCAAATCTGGGTTCGAGCGAGCTGGGTATTTTTCGAATCAGATCCAGCTTCATTGACAGCCCTACCTTTCTAGTTCAAATTATTCGAGTGTGGTCCATAGCAATTTTGCAGTTTTGTGGTCCAAATGATTTGAATGAGTCGCAATTTAAACTCTGATCACGTGAATAGTATTAAGTAAACTTTTTCCTTTTTTTTTCAGGCCCATGTTCATTGGAGACGACGCGGGCTAGGCCAGCCCAACTGAGCCCATTTACAATTTCAAGCATGTATTGATTGTGCATTGAAGGCTTTCCGACCATACAAAACATCAAGTTCTCTGCTATTTATAGTCTTTGATTTACCCATGTCCAAGTACATAATTAATACTTTGTAATGCTTTTAGCATTAGAAATTTTTTATATTTTTCTTCCATGATAAATTGGATTGGGCGATAAAAAATAAATAAATAAAGTTTAATATCAGTTGGCCAAAAAGAAATATATTTGATCGTCCTTTTTTATTTGTGTATTACTATATTAAAATATAGTTTTTTATGCATCCCAAAATTAGGCTTCCCTGTTACAATTTCTTATATTTATATATCTATTTTTTTGTATAATTATTTGGTGATATCTCTTCCTACGCAACTGTTTTTTAGTGAGAAACTTAGGTTTTACATTCTTGATGACCATATTGTGTTTGCTTTAGATTAATAGTTGACGATCTTTGCTAGATTTGAAATTTTTGAATTGATCGTCAACCTGGGAGAGTCGAGGAAACTGAGTTCATTTTTAATAGCATGCTTGACGCAGATGTCATGCTATGTAAAACAATTTATATTTACCTTTTCAATAATGATCTCCTTTCACTTTGGGGTAAAATGTCTTTTTTTTTTTGTTTGATTGATTTGTGATTAACAACCATCATCAACTCATATTATGCCACCAAAGAATCTATATCATGTAAGTCTTTTGGGCCTCATATGCAAACATGCTAATTTTTCCTTAGAAAATGCCCCTAATTTGGTCCTTGTAAAATTAGAAAGATTCGCACCGAGCTTTACCTTTTTTCTCGAGTTTTTATCTACAATGAAGTTAATGAGCTGCTCTATTAGTTAGGCACCTTTTTGCTTCAAAATAGAGGCTCAATCGCAAATCACCTCAATCGTCGGGCCCTTTCCTTTTTAGCTCAAATTTTCTTTTTAATATGTCACTTCAAATCTTCAAATTAGACTCTAGTCATTCCATGTTTCGCTTGTATTATTTTTAATCAAAAATTTTATTAGTAAGTGAAAAGTTGAGATCACCACTTGAAATTAATTAATGATTATGGGCCAAAATGATATTGTAAGCTGAATAAGTCCAAATCACAATGAATTTTGACTCCACCATAACATCTTTTGAGCTCTCTCCCACTATTAACAATAAGTTGATTATACCAAGTATGGTCATCGAATTGCCTATAAACATGGTGAGTGTTTTGACATAGGCCTTCGACTTCTACTCTGTCTTCATAAGACTCTAGCTTCTACTCCATCTTTATTTGGTCTAGGCTCGGATGAAAATAATATTTATTTACTCATATTTACCATAATACACTACACGATATTCCCATGTAGGATAACTGAGATGACCAATATATCATTGTGAGGGTTTGAGACTCCTTCTAGATTCTTGGTGAAGAAAATGATATCTTCGAAATTCGGTCTATAACATTGTCTTTTCACCTCCTTTTCCCCTATAGTGATGGTTCAAAGTTTTCCAATTGATGGTGAAGCTACACTTTAACTAGGAGATCCCAAGAGGATCATGTTCAAGTGTTCTTTCACTGGAGGTTGAGTTTAGGAGTGAGATTTCTCTGGAATGATTCTTGTATGTTTTATTTTTGTCCCCTACGTTGTTTAGTTCAGGCTTCATGTTTCACAAATTGATAAGCCTCTCCATCTTTTCTTTGAGATGCTTGCACTCTTCGGTGTTGTGATCATAGTCTATATGAAATTTGTGTTGTCATTTCTAGTTTTGATGATGAACAAATAATATTTAATAATTTACTTAAATTATGTTTAGCCAAAATACTTAAAACTCTCAAGGAAATATTCAAAAATTTTAAGCACAATGATAGATTGGTGAGCATGATCTGATGAGATATAAAGATGATTTAGAGATGAAGAACTCATAGAGATGGTTGGAGGTGAAGAAATAGCTCAAGGACTCATAATTGATCCGAATAAGGATAAGGCAACTCAAGAAATCATCATCGACTAGGTCTAATTTTCTCTTTATTTTTTAAAGTCATTTTGAGAGCTTATTTGAGATAAATTGTTTAATATTCAAGATCGTGAAAGAGTTTCGTAAGGAGCTCTTAACGGAGTTTTCCTGATTGAATTGGACATCCAGTTCTGAACCAGATGCCCGGTCTACTCAAGCTGAAAATTACATTTTTAGTACAAGATAGAATCAAATGTCCGACAGGTGTTTGAAGCTTACTCAATGAACTGGAACTAGACGTCCAATTCTTTGAAATGGAGTTTGGTATGTGTTTTCTAAGCAACTAATGACTAGTTGTTTTACCATTGGAGTGAATCAAGTCATGAGATCTCGCCTCTAATGGCTAGATTCAACCCTAAGCGTATAAATAGAATTGAAGAGGCCTTCATTAATAACTTTTACATCTTCTAATCTTTGTTAAAAGAGATCAAAGCCTTCTTCAACTCACTAGTCAATCTTGAGCTCTAAATCTTCTAATCTCAAGCTAATTCTCATTGTTCTTTTTTTTAATATTGAGAGAACTTTGTGTAAGTATAAGATTATCACATTTTTTACAAATTTGCACTTGTAATATCCTCCAAAATTATTTGGAGTGGTGAGAGTTACTAACTTTGATTTAGAATATACCTGTCGGTTGGAGTAAGGAGATTATACGGAATTGACTTCACCGACGAAACGACACTCTTAGTTGAAGAGTTAAAAATCCTCAAGACTGAGGCAAGGACCGTGGAGTAAGAGCAGTTGATCTGTGAACCACGTTAAATTTTGGTGCACTCTATCCCTTATTCTATCTTATTTACCTAATGCACATTTTATTATGGATTGCATCGATCTTGAATTTTAGTTGAAACAAGTGGCATTGGTTTTTATCTCCTAATTCACTCTTTCTTAGGTGATTTATTTACTTTTAATTTGTATCAGAGTTATGTTGCTCTTATTGTTTGGTTTAATCACCTGAGTTTTTGATCCTTATTTATGAAGAAGTTTTGTACTTCTTCTTCATTTCTCCAAGAGAGAGAATCTACCACTTGTCCACCTCTATTCAATGGCACTAACTTCAATTATTGGATAGCTCAAATTAGAATCTTTATTAAAGCCATTGATTATGATATATGACAGTTAGTGGGGGAAAGGTACTCTTCTCTCACCAAATTAATTGATAGGGTGAGAGTACCAAACCTAAGAACAAATGAGATGAGGGTGACAAAAAATTAGTTTCATTAAATGTAAAGGCAATAAATATCTTGTATTGTACTCTTGATCCATTTGAATTTAATTGTATTAGCATTTGCGAGATTGCTCATCAAATTTGGCATTGTCTTAAAGTTATCCATGAGGGTATAAGATAAGTAAGAAAATTTAAAGTGAATATATTGGTAAATCAATATGAGTTCTTTAAGATGAAACTAAATGAGTCTATCATCGAGATATTTACATGATTTACTGATATTATCAATATTTTAAATTTTCTCGATAAAAGTTATATTAATGATGAGATAGTTGGGAAAATCTTGAGATGCTTACCTAGGTCATGGGATCTAAAGATGACAACAATTCAAGAAGCTAAATATCTTAACACTTTATCATTGGAGGAGTTTTTAAATCGCTAATCACTCATGAGATGACAATGAAGGACTAGATCCAAGAAGACAATAAAAATAAGAAGAAAAATATCACTCTCAAAGCCAAAGAATCAAGTGAAGAAGAAGAGAAAGAGAGTGATGAAGACATGGTACTTCTAACAAAAAAGTTCAAGAAGAACATGTCTCGAAAGCCAAAAAAAGGTGAGAGATGCAATCCAATTATAGAGGAAGAAGAGAATGTACCAACATGCTTTAAGTGCAAGAAGCTGAACCACATGAAGGCTAATTACTCACTTAACATTCAATCCAAGAAGCTCAAGGCAAAAAAAAAGAAGACTATGATGGCAAATTGGGACCATTCCGGAGAAGAAAGTGACAATGCCTCCTTTGACAATGAAATTATAAACCTATGTCTCATGACAAATGAGGATGAGGTATGTAACTTATCATTTAAGGAGTTAAAAGATGCTTTTGAAGAATTATTTGAAAAGTATGAAAAATTGAGTCTCAAACATATTTCATTGAGAAAGAAACTATTTATCCTTGAGAATAATCTTAATGCTTCGAAATTTTCTAAAAGCACTTGTGATTGTAAGAAAGACATAAATGCTCTACAAATAGAATATAATATCTTAAAATCTTCTATAACTACTTGTGAATTTCATAATGAACTTACTATGTTTAGAGATGAAAATAGTCATTTGAGAAAAGCCTTGAAAAATTTTTCCATAGAAATACTACCTTAAACGTGATTCTTAAAAGTCAACAAAATATTTTAAATAAATCCAAATTAGGCTTTGCTTCATTATCTAGGTTTAAAGGTACCAAAACCAACTTTGTAAAGGCTTTCACTATAATCAACTCTCACAAGATTTATATTTATTATGGTAAGAAGGAGCACATCTTATCTACTTGCCTAATTAAAAGAAATCCTTCTCCTAAGCAAATATGGGTATCTAAAGAGATAGTCCCAAAAACTAAAAAAAATCAAACTAATTTGGGTTCCTAAAATCTTACTTGCATGACTTTGATTGGAGTAGGTAGAAATGACCCATATTCCTCTACTAGTTATATCTATGATTATCTTCTAACTAATATTGTGGAGATAAGTGTCTTCATATGATATTACTCTCATAATTATTTGTATATATATTCTCGTGCATATTTTAATTTGTTAGTTATGCCTACATTCCAAAAAGAAAATTGAGAAGTGGTTCCTTGATAATAGATGTTTAAGACACATGACCAGAAATTCATCCATGTTCAATGAGTTGGAAAGCAAAGATGGTGGATATGTTATTTTTAGTGATAATGGTAAAGGTAAAATTTTCATTGGCTCATTAATTGTTAAAGGTATACTTCTTATTGAGAAACTCAAACACAATTTATTATCTATTAGTTAATTATGTAATAAAGGCTTTCATGTTTTATTTAAGGCTAATCATTGCATAGTAAAATATAATGATAGTGATAATATTGTTTTTGTTGGTCATTGTGATGGAAATATTTATACTATTGATTGAGATGATCTTAGTGTCGAAAAATATTTTGTACCCCATGAGAATCATGAGTGACTTTGACAAAGGTGACTTAGACACACATGTATGGATGCGATTGTCAAGATCAACTAGAAGAAACTTGTGAGAGGACTTTCCAAATGCAAATTCATCAAGAATCAAATGTGCGATGTATGTTAAATGGGAAAACAAGTAAAATCCTTACATAAACCTAATAAGGTGGTGTCAACTACTATGCCACTTTAACTTCTTTACCTAGACTTATTTGGACTCGTAGAGACTACAAATCTAAGAGGTAAAACCTATATCTTTATAATTATTAATTATTTTTCAAGATTTACATAGATATTATTTCTTATCAACAAAAGTGATGCTTTTGATGCATTTGTTAGTTTCAAGGTTACATAATTTTCAAAATTAGAAGTGATTATGGAAGAGAATTTAAAAATCATGCATTCAAAGATTTTTGCACAGAAAATGGGACTGAACATTATTTTTTGGTTCCTCACACCTTACAACAAAATGGAGTTGTTAAAAAGAAGAATAAATCTCTTTAAGAGATGACAATAATCATGCTTAACGAGTACTCCTTACTCAAGTATCTTTGGATAAAGACCATTAACATGGCTTATTATATCTTGAATAGGGTACCTATTCACTCTATTCTCAATAGAATATTATTTGAATTATGGAATGAAAAAAAAAATCTAACATTGCATACTTTCATATTTTTAGTTGCAAATGCTTTATTTTGAATACAAAAGAGCATTTATCAAAATTTGACCCCAAAACTCATGATGGCATATTTCTTAGCTATTCATTTAACTCTAGAGTATTTAGAGTCTTCAATAAAATCACCTTAATTATTGAAGAATTTATAAATATTGAATTTGATAAAACTAACCTTTGTTTGGAGAAAAATTTTTTTGATGATGATACAGAGATCTCTAAGAGGATAGATGACTTACAAATCTTAGACAGAAAGGAGGGTGAGACTAGTAAAAAATTGAATGAGAAGAATGATAATGATAGAGATATTAAACCAAAAGAGTAAGAGCATGACATGGAACCACCCAAGGAGTGAAGATTCAAGAAAAATTATCTAATAGATCAAATTATAGGTGATATTGATCAAAGGGTAAAAACTCACCAAACTCTTAAATTTAATCCAAATCACATTGCATTTCTTTTTCATATAGAAGCCAAGAACCTTAAGGAAGCTCAAAAAGATGATAGTTGAATTTTTACCTTATAAGAAGAACTAAATCTATTTAAGTGGAATCAAGATTGGGAGGACCAAATAACTACCAAATTATTGGAACCAAAAGAATCTATAAGAAAAAGCAAAATGAAGATGGTGTTTGTTTAGAAACAAGGCTAGATTAGTGGCTAAAAGTTTCAACCAAATTGAAAGAATTGACTTTAAAGAGACCTTTGCACCCGTTACTTGTTTGGAATCTATTAAATTTTTATTTATATTTGCTTGTCACAAAGGTTTCAAATTAATTCAAGTGAATGTAAAATGTATTTTCTTAAATCAATTTCTATCTGAAAAAGTTTATATTGAACAACTCCCTGGATTTGAAGATTTGAATTTTTCAAACCATGTCCTAAAATTGAAAAAGATATTATATAGTCTTAAGTAAGCTCCAATAGCTTAGTATGAAAGACTTGGTTCCTTTTTAGTATCAAATGGTTTTGAAAGAGTTTGCATTGACACATTATTCCTCCTTAAAATGCATGATGACTTATTAGTAGTATAAATTTACATTAATGATGTTATATTTAGTAACACTAATGAAAACTTTTGTAAGCTCTTTGCGAACATGATTAAGAAGGAGTTTGAAATGAGTATAACGAGAGAATTACACTTCTTCCTTGGTCTCCAAGTTCAACAAATGAAAAATGAGATCTTCATTAACAAATCAAATACACCAAGGAGCTACTTAAAAAATTCAACATGGATGAAGCAAATGCTATAGGAATTCCAATGAGCCCGTCAACCAAGTTAGACAAGGATGAAAATGGAGAAAAAGTTGATGAAAAGCAGTAAGAGGTATGATTGGTTGTTTGATACATCTTACTACAAGTAGACTCGATATCATATTTAGCGTTTACTTGTACATTAGATTTCAAGCATCTTCTAGGAAATCACATCTAGTTACTATGAAATGCATATTTAGATGTTTTAAGAGCACATTAGACTTAGGATTGGCTTTGATTTAATTAGATTTTGTGACATGGACTATATCAGATATCGTGTTAGTAGAAAGAGTACTAGTGGGACTTGTCAATTTTTAAAAAAATCTCTTGTCTCATGGAGTTCCAAGAAATAAAATTTAGTAGCTCTTTCTATCACCAAAGCTAAATATGTATGTTGTTGCTTTTAAATATTATGGATGAGACAAATACTTCAAGATTTTAGCTCTACCTTTTCAAATATACTAATTTATTATGATAATACTAGTGCAATTAGCTTGTCCAAAAATTCAGTACTATATTCTCGTTCTAAAAATATTGACATTCACTATTGTTTTTATTTGAGATCATGTTTTGAAAAAGGATATTTCATTGATGTTTGTTGAAATTGATCACCAACTCGTGGATATTTTTACAAAACCTTGGACAAAACACAATTCTGTTTCATTTGAAATGCAACTTGGATTGCAAAAGTTTCATAATTTTCTATAATCCTTGGCCTTGTAAAATTAACTTTGCTTTTCTGTATTTTTTATGGATGAGGAGTTCTCTTTGAATCAGATGTCTAATTCAGAAACAAATGTCTGCTTCTAAAAAAAATATGCGTTCTCAAATTTCCTGTCGGACGTTCATTTCTATACCGGACATCTGATATAATAATTCAATATATGCAATTTTCTTTTTGCTAGATGTCTATTTCTGTATTGAATGTCTGATACAGCAATTTAATAAACCCAATTTTCTTCTTGTCGAACACCCATTTTTGTATGGGACGTCTGATAAAGCAGTTCAATATAGGCAATTTTTCTCCTGGCATCCAATTCATGAATCAGATATCTAATATGCGGTAGTAGGGCCTGATTTCAAAGATTTAAACCCTAGTTACCGGTCCCTTTTTCCATCTCCTTGCGAGCGATTTGTCTCTGGCGACCCACTTGAGCTCTCAGGCCACTCTCTTTGGAGATCTAGGGGCATTATCCCTCATTTTGGGTCCTTCATCTTCGCTATCTCCTCCTTCCCCTCCTCCATTTCAAGTCTTCTTCCTTAAATGTCCAAAAGATGCAAGAATCTTGTCTCGAGAAAAATGAAGGGTGAAGATTCCTTTTCTTTACCTAATAATGATCCTTCCCCCCCTGAATTCTATTGTCTAGAATCTTTTACTTGATTTCAAATCAAATTTGCCAACTCTTGTATTGTTGTCTCTCGCACCATCGATTTTGACAATCTTCATTCCCTCAACCTTAAAACCCTCTTTAATGCTCAATGTTGGACATCCCTATTAACTAAATATGAAGTCTACTATGATTATGATGTCTAAGTCTTCTATGCAAATGCCAACCTTGATGAAAATTCTAACACCTTTGATACTTACTATGGTGATAGGTAAATATCTCTTACTCCTATTATCTTAGGTTTAATTCTTGGTATACCTACTATAGAAGAGAGATTGACTCTCACCCTCAAATGGTCTAACTAGATTTTCTCTTATCAGTCGGTTATTGAGACCATCTTTGAGGAAAACTAGGACGAGACTATGTGGAAGCTTCAATCTCTCCTTCTCCTACCTAGAGCCTATATCCTGCATCATATTCTTGCTTATACTATTCTTTCCAAAGTCGGTCATAGAAATGAAGTATTATTTACTGAGTTATATCTTCTCTTTTGTTTGTTGACTTATCATATGGTATGCCTACCTCACATCATTATCCACCATATGGGTCATTATATCTAACATTTACATGCCCCCATCGGCTTTTCCAACTTCGTTAACTTAATTCCTAGAAACTTTGGTGCTCTAGCTCCTCAGTGTGACCCCTCTCTAGCTCATTCCTATATGCCATTAACACCTTCTCCTACTTCATCCTCTTTCAGATGGGCTTCTTCTTACATGATGGTTCTTGAATATGAGGGGAGAGTGGTGATGAGCTAACTGAGATAGCAGAGCTCGAGGCCGCAGAGCATAGTTTGCGAGCGAGTCATGGATGCATTAGACCTTCCTATGCATCATCCACCGAGTTCGAGGCTAACTTTGTTGCCAAGTTTGCACACTTGGAGGACCTAGCACAATGGATTGCCGAGCAGGTGGCTCAGCTCCAGTCCTCCATGGATGAGATGTCTACTACAGCCTCTCAGAGATGATTCACTCTCTCATGAATTGCTCGACCCCTCGATCACCTCCTAGACCCAACTCCTAGGCTTTCCGTTCTTTTCTTTCAGTTTTGGAGTTTGTGGATCTTGATTTACATATATGGATTCTAGTTTTTAAGTATTTGAGTTATTGGTGTATAGTTTGAAATTTTATGACTTTATATATTATGATTTTAACTCTCATTTATGGATTTTGTTGTGTTGATGTGTTGAATCATTTATGGATATTGTTACTACTTCTTCTTATCTCTTGGATATCGCATTCCCCTAATGTATCACGTTAGGGGGAGTTTTAATTATACAGGTTGTGGTACACCTTATTTATTATTATGGTGCTAGATGAGTCCCTTTTTTTTGATGTTAAAAGGGGGAGAGTGCTAGCTATATTGACCTATGATGTACATTGGGGGCTAGAACTTTACTTTGGATATTCCTGATCTTACTTTTTACCTTGGATATTCGTGATGTTGCTTTTTTACTTTGGATATTCATAATCTTGCTTTTTATATGTTGCCCATGCTTTAGTTATTTATTTATATATTTGTCATCATAAAAAAGAAAGAGATTATTATTCCTTCTAGTTTTGATAATGAGTAAATAATATTTAATAATTTACTTGAGTTATATTTAGCCAAAACATTTAAAGCTCTCAAGGTAATGTTCGAAAGTTTCAACGAAAAGGAAAAACACAATGGTAGATTGGCTAACATGACTTGATGAGATATAAAGATGGCTTGGAGATGAAGAACTCATAGAGATGGCTTGGAGGTAAAGAAATAGCTCATGGACTCATAATTGACCCGAACAAGGACAAGACAACTCAAGAAATCATTATCGACTAGGTCTAGTTTTCTCTTTATTTTTGAGTCATATTGAGAGCTTATTTGAGATAAAATATTTAGTATTCCAGGCCATAAAAGAGTTTTGCAGGAAGCTCTTAATAGAACTTTCCTGATGTAACCTGATGCTCGGTTTAGTTAGGCTGAGAATCACATTTTTAGTATAAGGTAGAACTGAGCGTTCGGTATAGGACTGGATGTCCGGCAGACTTTTTGAGTCCGACTAAATCAAACATCCGGTACAGAACTGAACGTCCAACAAGGGTTCAAAGTTTACTCAGTGAACTGAATCAGATGTCCGATTCTCTAAAACGGATGTCCAGTACGAGTTTTCTGTATGACTAACAGCTAGTTTTTTAACAGTTGGAGCGAATTAAGTCATGGGATCTTACCCCTAATGGCTAGATTCAATCCCAAATGAATAAATAAAGTTGAAGAAGCTTTCATTAATAACTTTTATATCTTCTAATCTTTATTAAAAGAGATCAAAATCTTCTTCAACTCACTAGCTAATCTTGAGCTCTAAACCTTCTAATCTCAAGCTAGCTCTCATTGCCCTTTTCTTTAATTTTGAGAGAATTTTATGTGAGTATAAGATTATTCTAATTTTTATGAATTGTCGCTTGTAATTTACTCCAAAGCTTTTTGGAGTGGTTGAGAATTACTAACATCGGTTTGGAGTATACTAGCCGGTTGGAGCAAGGAGATTGTATGGGGTTGACTTCACCGATGAAGTGATGCTCTTGGTGGAAGAGTTAAAAGTCTTCAAGATCGGGACAAGGGCCGCGGAGTAAGAGCAGCTGATCTTTAAACCATGTTAGATTTTGATGCACTCTATCCCTTATTCTATCTTGTTTACTTAATACACATTTGATTATGGATTATATTGATATTGAATTTTATCCAAAATACATGACATTGGTTTTTATCTTCTAATTCACCCCCTCTTAGGCGATTTATTTGCTTTCAATCTGCAGTACTTAGTTTTATTCCTTTTTTCCTAGTGCCTTAGCTCTTGAGTTTTTCAGGAGTGTGTATGTGTGGAAATCACTTCAGTGCTTTATGTGCACGATGCATTGCTTCTTAGACTTTGGAGGCTTTACCTCTTTGAGTTCTTTTTTTGGCTTACTACTCTCCTCTCTCTTTTAATGGATGTTACATTTTCAATATTAATATGCTCTCTGACATGTTAGATAAATTTAAGTAAGCTTTTGGAAGGCTGGGATGCCATTTCATAAACTACATTGGCTTGCTAAATCCCATTTATTACCGCCAAAATGACGATGGAGCTATCTAGTTAGGTTTAATAAAGTCTAATTAGAGATAACCAAGCTAGATACTCCATGAGGCTTTACACTTTCTTTTATTTTATTGTCAGAAATATAGAGGGGTTCTTCCATTAAGGTATTAGAGATATAAATTGCTCCATGAACTTATCTCCTAGATCATTGAAACATATTACAGATTGTTTCAACAATCTAAATTGCCAAGTTTTGGCTAGGCCTTGTAATGCAATTGGGAAGGCCTTACATATAGTTGAGTTCCAAGTCTCTTGTAGCATTATGACATTTCGAAAGGTGCTGATATAGTCTACTGGATTCTTAGTGTCACTATATGCTTCATATGAAAGCTATCTAAACTTTGGTTATATAGGAGAATTCACTAGTTTAATGATTAAAGGTGTGCTATACTTAGAATGATTTGCAAAATGCCAACCCATGACTTTTCCCAAGCTGTTGATGACATGATCTCTTTGTATCTTCCTATCTCTGCTCTAGCCAAAGCTCGACTCACATATGTGTGGTACATAGCCTTGTCCGTTAGGTCATATGTGCGGTTGAATTCCTCAGGTTCCCTCGGTGCTTGATACCAAAGCAGAAAGCCAATGGATTCACCCCGATGGTATCCATCGTCTCAGGTCGTATGGCTCAGATAATACTGCTCATCGGCATATGCCTAATTCATCCCATATGGTTGCAACTCGTATTGTTGGTTTAATAGAGAAACTTGCTAAGCCTGTGTATGTTATTGCGTGTACTGAACTTGGAAGTTCTGCATTATTTGAGCTTAGTTTTGTAGCTATTTGGCCTAGAGATTCTACATGGCTTGCACCTGAGTTTCTAATAATTGACTTTTGTGCACTTGTGTTTTGCAAAACTTCAAAATATAAAAGGATTATTTGTAATTTTTTTAAAAAATTTAGACTAAATTATAATTTTATAAATTTTAACGAATTTTTTTTATAGAAAAACTCATTTATAAAGTTTTGAAACTTTCAGGTTCCTCTTTGAATAAAATTTAGATTTATTTGTAAATAAAAATTTTCAAGAGACTTATTTATAAAAAAATCAAAATTTTAGTAGTTTATTCATAAATAAAAAATTTTGGAGAGGTTTATTTATAAACCCTAAATTTTATGAGGATCAAATCATAATTATCAATTGTTTGAGGGGTTTATTTACAAATCCTAGGTTTTGAAATTATTTATAAATAAAAATATTTTAGGTGTATATTTATAAATATATAAATATTAAACTTATAATTTAAAATTTTAAGTTTTAAAACCTTCAATATTATAAAATTTTTATTAAAAAAATATTAAATTTGGACTTATTTATAAATAAAAATATTTGAGGGGTCTATTTGTAAATGTATGAATATTAAACTTGTAATTTAAATTTTATGGAGGGTTTATTTGTAAACAATTTTAAACATTTAAGGTCATATTTGTAAATTTTTGTTTGAAAAATGTTAAAATTTAGACCTATCTATAAATAAAAATATTTAACGATTCTATTTATAAATATATAAATATATAAATTATAATTTAAAATTTAATTGTGGGTGTATTGTAAACATTTGAGAGAAAGAATAAAGGATGAGAAATTAAGAATTTTTAAAGATTTAATTGTAAAATTATAGAGGATAAAAATAGATTTTTTGAAAAAAATTTTGATTACATAATAATCACGGAGTTGTAGGTAATAAAGTTTTTTAAAAAAGTATATATAAATACTAAAATTTTGGAGACTTTTTGATAAATAAAATAAATCTTGGGAGTTATAGGTAAACATCCCTTATTCTTTTTTGTTTTAAGTCTCCATCCAAAAACTTCTCCTCTCCATCACATGGCCTCCTCTTCTTTTGTTTTTTTTTTTTTGATTTTTTTATGCTTGAAGGCACCTATTTCTTCCCATTAATTTCCTTTTCTCCTTCTAGCTGGACACCGCTTTTTATTTTTTTTTATAATAGTTTTCCTTCCTGCAGCATCCCTCTCCAAATTTTACTTTATTTTTTTTTTCTGTTGACTCCACCATGGCCAAATCCACCATATTCGAGTAGTTGACAACAATGGGAGGCACACCTTGACAGTCCTGGTGGCCCTAGCAAGAACGTGCAAGTTTGGCCAAGGGAGGGGGGCAGCTACAGGCGACATTAGTAAGCTGTGATGGGGCAAGCAATGCAACATGCCTTGAAGTATGGTAGTATTGGCAGCATTGGGGAGGACTCCAATGCTTCTGGCTTGTAGATCTAGTGGTGGAGAGAGCCTGGGTGCAATTAGAGCTCTATCGAAGCTAAAAGGGGTCGTCAGTGGGAAATAACATGACTACAATTAGGGCTGGTCATGTAGTGGAGAGGGGCTGGCTGCTGAGATTCGCAGCGGAAGGTTCACGAATCACCTTATTTCAAACAACACAAGAAACGAGAAGTAACATAAGATAAAAGAAAATAACAAGATAAGACATCAAGATATTCACTATCAAAAGAAAAGATTTTTACAAGAGTCTACAAGAAAGAAATCACTTTTTCTTATTCAACTAAACTCTTTCACCAAGCCTTGGCAACGCCTCCATCTTCAGAGAGAATCTTCAAGAGAGCACCACGAGAAATCACTACGAGAAACCACCGATAGGCGCTAGAAAGACCTACACACGAGAGCCGACACTCTCTCTCTTTCTCTTCTCTCTATTTTCTTTGTTCCTCTCTCTCTATTTCTCTCTAGTTCAACCTCAATACTACATTATACCTAAACCCTATGTATTATAACATATTTATAGACCCTTATTGAGTCTGAGGTTTACTCTAATTACAACTCCTAATATTACAAATCAATCATAAATCTAAATCTAACTTTGGATTCCTACTTTAACTCAAACTCTAATTCAGTTTGAGACACCTAAAACTCAATAATCTCCACCTTAGCTTGAACTCGGGTGTGCCACCATCACGAATCTTCAGCGTCATCTCTCATCCAGCTCCTGCCCCTGGGCTGCTAGCTTATTCAACTAATAGCAAGACGCGAGTTCGAGCCAACCTCGAATTCGCTCTTCGACCTCATTCTTGGTCTTGCTCCCACAAGGCTTCACACAACAACCACTGCCTTCTCCACTTGCCAGACCTCCTAAGCACCACCTCCTATCGTGAGAGCACTGCCTCACCCAGTTTATACCCTAGCAACTGGCCTTTGCTATCCTGAGCCTCTCTCCTCCTCTGTGGGCTTCATAGGCACCAAGCTCCTTCACGCCTGTGCCAAACCCTACACAATCTGACAGTCCTCGGGCTCCCATTGCTATGAGATGGTGAGTTCATGGTTCCTTGGATGCTTTCGACCAGCCTGTGCCTGCATTGTAGCCCCTGGTTCGTGTCGCCGAAACCTTGGCCTCCCGAGAGAAGAAGCCTCACTAATGCTTTCGCCATCTGCCTACGTGCACTTGCACAACCTACCGCGCTTGTCACCACTTAAAGCCCCTCCATCGGCCGAGCCATCGCCATCATCTGTCTTTTGAGCTCCAACCTTCGTCTCTGCTCACACAACTCTGCTTAGTCAAAATCACAAACACCGCGACTGCAAACACTGGAGGACATCCCTTCTCCTCCCTCCTTTAGCGTCCTCCACAAACACTATGAGCTGGGCTGCATCCTCGGCCACAACACCTTTGCTAAGGTCCACTACGACCGCGACCTCCACACCAGAGAGAGTGTCACCATCAAGGTCATCAGTAAGGACCTCGTCCGTCGCAACGCCGCCCTCGTAGCCTAGATATAGCGCGAGGTCTCTGCCATGCGCCTCTTGTGCCATCCCCATGTCATCCATCTCTACGAGGTCCTCGGCACCCACTCCCGTGTCTTCTTTGTCATGGACCACACCCATGGCGGTGATCTCTTCACCTGCGTCGCCTGCAGCCAACTACCGAAAAACCAGGTCCGTTGCTACTTCCACCAGTTCCTCTCCACCGTTGACTTTTGCCACTCCTGCGGGTTTGTCACTGTGACCTCAAGCCAGAGAATCTCCTCCTTGACCATGACGACAACCTCCAGGTCTCTGAGTTTTGTCTCTTTGCCCTTCCGGACCATATCCGCTAGGATGGCCTCCTCCACACGCAGTGCAGCACCCCGACCTACGTTGCCCCTGAGGTCCTATGTCGCCACGGCTATGATGGCTTCGGCGCCGATGTCTGGTCATGCGGTGTCATCCTGTTCATTCTCCTCGCCAGATTCCTCCATTCCAGGATGATAACCTGGTGGCAATGTACCAAAAAATCCACCTCAGGGATTTCCGGTGCCCACCGTGGTTCTCGTTGGACGCTCGACGAGTTATAACCAAGCTTCTTGTTGTTTGCTCCTAAGCTCTGATACCAATTATTGGGATTCATAGCAGAAGGTTCATGAATCACCTTGTCTCAAACAACACAAGAAACGAAAAGTAATACAAAATAAAAGAAAATAATAAGATAAGGCAGCAAGAGATCCACTATCAAAAGAAAAGGCTTTTACAAGAGTCTACAAGAAAGAATCAAGACTCTACTCTTTCTTATTTAATTAAACTCTTTTATCAAGTCTCGGCAACGCCTCCATCTTCAGAGAGAATCTCCAAGAGAGAACCACGAGGAACCATTACGAGAGCCACCGAGAAGCACTAGAAAGACCCACACACGAGAGCTGACACTCTCTCTATTTCTCTTCTCTCTATTCTCTCTATTTCTCTCTAGTTCAACCTCAATACTACACCATACCTAAGCCCTATGTATTATAACATATTTGTAAACCCTTATTGAGTCTGAGATTTACTCTAATTACAACTCCTAATATTACAAATCAATCATAAATCTAAATCCAACTTTGGATTTCTACTTTAACTTAAACTTTAATTCGAGTTCGAGACACCTAAAACTCAACAGCTGGTGAGGCGGCTGTGTAGGAGGTGCTAGCGATGGGCACAAATGGCAACTAAAGGCAGTGCGCACTTGACAGAGAGGAGATCATCAATGCGCAAGTTCAAAGGAAGAGTGGGCAACACAGGTACTCTTTCTCCAGCATCTTGAAGAAGCTGTGCGAATAAAAAATTTTAAGAGATTTATTTGCAAATTTTTTTAGAAATTGGACCAAAATGCAGTTTTATCAACTTCAATATTTTTTTGCAAAGAGGACATATTTGCAAAGTTCTAAAATTTTCTGGGTCCTTTTTAGATAAATTTGGACTTATTTATAAATAAAAAATTTTGAGAGATTTATTTATAAATTTCAAAAAAATTCAAGATTTATTTGCAAAGTTAAAAAATTTAGGGTTTTATTTGCAAATATAAAATTTTGAGGGATTTATTTACAAACCCTAGATTTTGTAGGGATCAATTAAAATTTAAAAAATTTTAAGAATCTTTTCATAAAATTTTCATCTTAGGGACTTATTTGTGAGAAAAATTAGCCAATGACTCATTTATAAAAATGTATTTGACTTAAAGGCCTTTTTGCAAAGATTTTAAAATATTCATTTTGGCGTATATATTTGATGAATTTTTGGACTGACTTTGGTTTGAATATCTGACTCAATCGGCTTGCTTTACTTTGAGCCCAAAGTTCCCAATGACTCATATGCAGATTAAACCCAATTTTCAGTTGAATTTACTTGCTATTTTGGTCCAATTGATTCTCACATTTCAATCACAATTCATCGACATTTAATTCTACATACTGATTGAATTTTGATTTGAATTTTGCTCAAAATTGACTTAAATAAATGCCCCATTCGCATCCGCTTCACGAGTTTTCTCTGCAAGGGATGCAAATAAATTCCCTAAGTGTTTGCCTTTTGTGTTAACATCCTAAGGATTAATTATATGGGTTTGAGCCACCGTGTAGAGTAGTCTTGAATCGCTGTAGGAAATGGATTTAAGCTATCATATTGAGTGTATTTAATTTTACTAGATGAAACTAAATTTGGATTTCTATGTGAAAGTAAATTTAACTTACCATGTGAAAGTGGACATTGGTTATCATGTAGAAGTGAACTTGGGTTATCATGTGAAAGTAGATTTAACTTACCATGTAAACATGGACTTGATTTATCACATAGAAGTGGGCTAAATTATCACGTAGAAGTGAACTTGGGTTGTTACGTGAAAGTTGACTTGGGTTGCCACGTAAAGTGGACTTAGGTTGTTATGTGAAAATGGACTTATTTTGTCACGTGAAAGTGGGATTTTATGGGGCATGAATTTAATCATCACATAAGTTAGATGGGATTTTGCATCCATATTTTGTCTCAATTAACATAGAGTGCATGTTTGACTAGACATTTCCTTTTAAGAAAGTTGGACATTTTGTCATAAATAAATCATAGACACTTTTAGTCATAATTGTTGCTGTCATTAGGGCTTAGGCGTAATACCTTTTGAGGAATCAATCATTGATTGATAGTATAGCCCTTTTTCTCTTATCATTGATCAATTGGTAGAATCCCCCTTCAAATATCCTTTCAATGATATAAGGGTTTTGTTAATTAGACTCAAACTTATCTTTTCTATTTCGATTTGGAATTATGGATTTTTTTAATACTAAGACCATTTCTCCCTTCTGGAAGGACCTAAGCTGGGTCATCTTATTATAGGTTCTGGACATTTATGCTTGATACATTTTTAGGTTTTGTTAGGCTGTAAGCCTTCTTTCATTTAAAAAGTCTAGCTCATCCAGGTGAAAATGAACGTTATCTTCTCTTGTGATTTTTTTCTTACAAGGCAATCCTTATAGAGGGGATTTGCACTTCCAGTGGCAGGACTAGCTCAGTTCCAAATACTAATGCATATGGTATTGATTGGATAGGGGTTCGATATATGGTGCGATAGGCCTACAGTGCCTCATCAAGCTTCTGGTGCCCATTTTTCTTATTTCTAGCAATAACTTTTCTCAAGATCTTGGAAAGGATTTTGTTGAATGTCTCGCCCAGCCCATTGGCTCTTGCATTATAGATGGATAAATATCTTTAATCTATCTTATAATGATGCGTGAATCCTCCTACCTTGAAGTTTCTGAAGGACGATCCATTGTTAGAAATAATGTTTTGAGGGATACAAAATCAGTACAAGATATTTTCTTAAAAGAAGTAGATAACAGTATTTACCTTTACTTCTTTCAATAAAATCGCTTCAGCCCATCGAGAAAAATAATCGGTTGTTGTTAGTATGAAACGGTGGTCTCTAGAAGAAAATGGTTTGATTGGGTCGATGATGTCTGTATCTCATACCTCAAATGGCCATGAGGATACTATTGGATATAGAGGATTTGGGCATTGATAGATGAAGTCGCCATGAATTTGGCATAGGTGACATCTCTTTACATATTCAATGCAATCTCCTCTCGCCGTAGGCCAATAGTAGTCCATACGCTTGATCTTTATCATTATTTTTGGGCTTGACTGATGAGCCCCACATACCCCAAAATATATTTCATATATAATTTCTTTGGCCTCTTTGTCTAAGGGATAATGTAGAAGTAGTTGATCGAAGGATCTCCTATAAAGAGTGTCATTGATAAGCGTAAAACATGCAACTTTTTTTTAAAATTGTGTTAGTGTCGATTTATCTTCTGGGAGTTATCCACTTTTAAGATAGTTGGTGAATGGTGTTATTAATCTATGATTTTTTCTACTAGTTTAGATTCAGTCATCTTGTACTTGATGTTAAAGATTGAGCTCATCACCTGTCTACTACGAACAGTGAGTAGAATTTCTCCTTGATTAGGGTCAGCCAGTGCCTTGGCTACTTTGACTAAAGAGTTAGCTTCCGCATTGATGGACAAAGCAATCTTAGTTATTTGAACATGTGGAATTTGCTTTATGAGCTTTTGAGCCTTTTCATAGTATTTCACGAGTTTAGATTTATGGATATTCGCCTTAGACTTGGTTGATAATTAGTTACGAATCACCAAAAGTATATAGACATGATATTTTAATATTGAGAGCTATTTTCAGTCCTGTAATTAGAGTCTCATATTCAGCTTTATTATTTATGCATGGTCTTGAGAGGGAACAGGAGTATCGTAATCCCCCATTCAGAATGACATAAATGAGTCTAATGCCTGTTTTGATTTATGGAAGCTTTGTTTTAATCCAAGGCTCGATGGATAATGCTCCATCAAAGTATAGCTTCCAGTAAAATTCTCCTTCTTTGACCAAAAGGATTTCTTCATCAGGGAGCTCACAACCCAGAGAAGCATCGTTCGATATTGGATGAGCTACGATAAAATTGGTGAGGGCTTATCCCTTGACCGTCTTTTGAGGAGTAGACTTGATATCATATTCTGTGAGAATTAAAGCCCACTTTACCATCCTCTCAGTGAGTACAAGCCTAGTCATCAGATAATTTATGAGATTAATCCTTGATATTAAAATAACTTGATGAGAGAGTAAATAATATATCAGCTTCTTAACCATAAATATGAGCTCCAGATAATGCTTTCGATGGGAGTAGTTATTTTCTACCCCCACTAGCATTCTACTAAGATAGTAGAGTGTATTTTCTTTACCCTTTTTTATTTTTGTGAGCAAGAAGTACCCCAAGAATCCTTTCATTGCTACCATATAGAGGATTAAGGACTTATCGGGTAGTGGTGCTGCTAGGACTAGTGGCTTTAGGAGATGTTGTTTGATCTCTTCAAAGTTCTATTGGCAGTTTTGATCCGAAATGAATGGAGTATTATTTTTTATCAACTTGAAAAAAGTCTTGCATTTTCAAGAGAGGTTTGAAATAGATCTTCTTGTATATGCTAGTTAGCATTGGAATGATCTTAATTGCTTTAAATTGCTAGGTGGTGGCATATCCAAGATATCTTTGACCTTAAATGGGTTAATTTCAAATCCTCAATATTTGACAACCAAGTCGAGAAATTTTTTGATGATATGACAAAAGCACACTTTATAAGATTCATCTTTAAGTTATATTTCCTAATATGGTCAAATCCTACTCTTAAGTCTTGGACATGCTTGTCTTTGGACTTAGTTTTGATGACCAAGTTATCAACATAATATTCCACTAACTGGTTTATGAGGTTATTAAAAATTTAATTCATGGCTCTTTGATAAGTGTCACCTGTATTTTTGAGCCCAAAGAGCATTATCTTGTAGCAATAAATTCCAATTGGCATCTTGAAGGCTGTGTGTTTCTCATCATCAAGATGCAGCTTGATTTAGTTATATCCTGAAAAATCATCTATAAAAGAGAATATTTTAAAATTAGCCATGTTATCAATTATGATCTCCATTATTGGTAATGAGAAAAAATCATCTTTTGGACATACTTTATTTAAGTCCCTATAGTACACACAAATGCAAATTTAGTCATTCTTCTTCTTGACTAGCACGATGCTTGCCACCCAATTTGAGTATTTTTCTTCTCTAATGAAGTATGCTTTAATCAGTTTCTTTATTCCTTCTATTACTTTTTATTCTAGGTCAAGTTTTATCTTCCTAGGTGTTTGTTTGACAAGTAAAAGCTCGGGATTGATAGCTAGCTTGTGGATTGTAACTTTAGGATCTAGTCCAGACATTTCTTTATAGCACCATGCAAAGTAGTTAATATACTCTTGGAGCACTATTTTGAGCTAGGTTTGGCTTTCCTTTGAAAATTGAGTACTGATAAAAGTTAGCTTAGGGTTTTTCTTTGAACCTAGGTTGATCTCCATCAGTTCATCTACTGTGGCTGCCCCCCATCCTCAAGTTCTGATGGAGCTTCTTTTTGCTTAAGGATTATTTCTTTACCAAGTGATTCATCATATTGAGTGAGGTTTGGTGAAAATTCATCTAAACATATTTTAACTACATCATGCCTGCTATCTTTTGATTCTAATAAAATCCTATCGAGGATGTAATCTTTTTGTGATGTTTGAAAAGTTGTGACCACCTCGGTGCATGTGTCATGAGGCATTACAATTATTTAGTCATCCTGAGTATTAGAGAGGGGTCCAATGGTGACCATAAGACACGTATGAGTGTTTGGAGTAATATAGCCTAGTCCCTTAGTGTTCTTGTTTTCTTTCTAGGAATGTAGGCATGTCCTTGGGTTGGATTTGATAGATTCTTGAAGAAACAACTTTCTTTCTTTATTTGTGGACGTCCATAACTAGATTTATTAATTATCTGATAGAGCTTATTTGAGAAATACTTAGACATGACTACCGGTTGATGGTCATCATCATCCTCTAGATCATCAGTCCCTAGGATTTCATGTATGCTTAGGATATAAGAGATTGCCTTGTAAAATAGCATTTTATTTTCTCTTTTATGTCATGGAGGAATGAAGAAAGTTATTAACTCTTTTACAACATTGGTACTTAGCTCATCTAATATCTTAAATAAGCCTTTCGGAACCTTAATAGTAATGAGAGTATTTTTTGTTCGGCCTCTATTATCATCTTCATCAGAAGAATAACCACCCAAGAAAACTTGCAAGGCTTCTTCATCCGAAGAGGATGGGTCATAATTGCTTCTCAGGTAAGGAGGAGTAAAGAACAGGCTAGCAATCTTTTGCTTTACTTAACTGATGGAAGCAGATCCCTTATCAATATTGAATCTAATAGTATTTTGCATCATCATATTGCACTTTATGGACATCAAAAGGATATACGTCTCCATCAATTTGGTGTTATTTATTATCCTCAAAGTATTTGAGGTATTAATATAGGATTGATGACACTACTTTATTTTTATGTAGTCACGACCTCCCTAATAGTACTTTTATGACACATCAGAATTAATCACATAAGACTTTGCATCTATCATCATCTTGCCTACTTTCATAGGGATGATTATGGCTCTCAGAGCTCTTTGGCTGTTTTGATTAAACCCTTGTATGATTATAATCTCAGACGATAGGTGACACATATCCAAGTTAGGGCTCTTAGAGTTCAAAAAGTTATTAAATTAACTAAGAAATCTGGGTCAATCAAGATATGATTAATCTTGATCCCATCGCTATTCCTTGTGATATATAATAGTTTATTGTGGTTTGTTATTCCAAATAATAGGTTATCATTTGTAGAGGTAATGGCTGGAGTTTGGCATGCATATAAAGACTCCTTTATCTTCTCTTTAACAAAGTATGTTTGGCAATTAGCCATATTTCACAATATGTATATTAGTGTATCCTTGAGTTCTTATAACATCATCAAGACATCAAATATACTAAACATAGCAGGGATCTTCTTAAGGTGGACTGTTATATTATATTTCACCTTTTTGGGTGCAAGTTCAGCTTGTGAGAGCTTGATATCCTTATTTATCTGAATTTTCTTTTCTTGTTCTAAGGGATATTTTTATCCCTAGACATTGGAGTTTGTCTTAAAGGTAGCACCTTTTCACTTCAGAATTATACTTGGTTTGCTCTCCTTAGTTGAAATCTGGCATCATAAGACTAATAAGGTTTGTCTTCGAAATCACTCCCGAGGCTAATTATGTGATAGAAGTAGAGGACCCTTACCTCCAATCAGTAGTTCCTTGAATATCTTTGGAGGATATGGCTAGCTTATAATCATCCCATTCAGGATCAAAATTAGGCACATGAGGTTTTCTTATCGAGAGGTCTTCAGAAACTCTCTAGATGAACCCTTTTATTTTGTATGCTAGCATAATCTTCTTTAGGACTTTATATTTATGATATTTCTTCCGTGGATATTTAGATTGGCTTGATTATGGATATTCAGATTAACTTGATGCGGGGGTAGGATGAGCCTTAGCATTAACTCATTTGATCCTCTCCTGGAATGTTTACTTTTTCCTTTGGTGCTTACTAGTGTAGGCCCTTCTGCAGTGATCATAAAGTTGCTCTAAGTCAGACATAGAGTCATATTTATTGTCCATGCTTTATATTCATAATTCTTATAAAGTTGGCAAAGCACATCCTTCCATAGGTTCTTGGATTGGGACTTCACCAAACCTAGTGGGTTGAGTATCTATTGCTAAACTGCTTGATAGAGGCTAGGATAGCAGCATGTCGACATTCATATTAAATGTATAAGTGACCATGTGACAAGAGGTCATAGGCTTAGATAACTCTCTTTGATAGTATTTATATTTCTTGATCCATCTTTGGAGTAAATGGTATGAGTGGTTGTTCTAATTCCAAGGAGGGTAGGTAAGTGGTGTCTCACCACTCGTATGAGGTCTCTTGTGTGACTTTGTCTTTTCCGCTAGCACCTTCTCCATCCTCTTAACTTCATAATAAAGTATGGTAGTCATATATATTATGCCTTCCATGTGGACAGTCATAGTCTTCATATGCTCATTCAGCATTTGCATTTGCCCTTAATAAACCTCATGTTAATTGTAGCTAGCTCTTTCAAGTTTCTAGCTATATTTTGAGCATGCCATAGTCATACTCATGGGCGAACCACTCTTTAAGATAATCATCTCGGGAGCAACCCACAGGGAGACCTATGGGATCTCTTATTTTATCAGTAATATCCCCAGTGATCTATTTACTTCTTCTTATCTTGCATCCCAAATTTTCTCATCATTGAAGTGATGGGATGAGGATCGGTTTGGTTGTAAACCTCCAACGGTAAATATGGCAGAGTATGTTGCTATCAGAAGTTTACTTTCTTTATTTCCTGCATTAGGTCCTTTAGTAAAGCTTTTAGTTTGTTAAGGAAGAATTTTTCAAGAGTTATTTGACTTCTTTCTCTCTGAATATATTCGTCTAGAGCATTAATGTATTATTGGATGGTTGATTGCTTGACATCATATTTATTTGACTGAACCAGCTTCTTCTTTTTATTTTTGTTCTTTCTCTTCCTGATGCTTTGAGCAGGTCAGGTAGTTTGCTCCGATGAGCCTTTTTTTCATCACCATCCTTAGCTCTTCGGGGTTTCTAGTCATTTTCTTCATCAGTTTCTGTAGCCTTTTTAGAATATAAATAATCCATAAGTGCCCTTATTTAGGAGTACGTTGTGCTTCTTCCAAAAGAGGATTTCAGCAAGTGGTTCATGGTCCTTGAATACAGTAATATGATTGATGTGTTCGGTAGGGGTTTTGAATAGGGCTACCTTTGAGAGAGTTAGTTTACCTTTTCAGTATTAATTCTCAACCTAGTCATTGAATACATAGCAGTCTTCAATGATATACCCTAAAATTCTATGATAAGGATAATAGTTTGGGTGATCTATTTTGTTGGCCTCACCTAGCCTCTTGGATTCTGTCAATTGGAGATCTAACTTTAGGACATCCTGAAAGATTGTAACTACTCTTTCTCTTTCAAAAGAATATTTTTTTTTGAGTATTTGTTGGATATTATTGGATCATTCCACTTCTTCATCTCCTCCAAGCACTGGTGGCTTTAAGGATTATCCTTATTCATGGTAGAATTTGGAGGTTTCTTTTACTTAGTTGCTATGAATGTAGCCCTCACATTTTTGAAAGGCTCTCCATGCTTTACCTTATCTTTTTTTGATTTGAAATTTTGTGAACTAAATAATGTCAGTGGGCCAATATTTTTGAACTTCTTTTCTTACATGATGATGTTTTAGAAGATATGGATAGAAGAGACGCTTAGATAAGGTACCATCCATTCTCCCCTTATGTTACCGAGAACCATGTTTATTGCTTCAAATTGGTTAATGGATTGTTCACACTTGATACTAAGATTTCTCTACTGTATGATATAATCCAAAATCAACTCATTTTCGCATTTTAGTATTGAGACAATGTTTGTAATGGTCACTTTATCGCTAATTCCTCCAAACTTGATTCAGAAAATCTCTTTCATTTGTGCCCAAGTTTATATGTATTCTGGTTATAAGCTAGTATACTACTCGAATGCTACTCTTGTTAAGCTTGCTGAAAATTGATGGAGTAACATCGAGGGATTATTATTTGAATCTTCATATAGAATCACAAAGTGAGCTATATATTCTGTTCATGATTTCCCATGCCATTAAAGTATTTGAAATTAGGCACTATATAGCCTTTGGGATACGACACTTGGTCGTGATAATCAGGGTATGATTTGTTAGCATCATTTACCCTACTTGTCTCACTTTCTTGTCTCAATTGTGTAGCTATCATTCATTATACCTACTGTTGTATGTATGCTAGGAGTTCTATATTATCAAAGATCCTTGAAATCGGGGATTAGGTATCCCTTGCTAGAGGAGGTGCTTGAGAAGGGCCTATATTTTTGTGGATCTCATTTATGGGAGATACCCCTTCCACCGCTTTTGTTACTTGAGATGGCTGTTGAGATCGCTCTAACTTATTGAGCTTTTAGCTCATTTGTAGCATCATCTTCATCAACTCCATGACCTTCTTTTGAGTTTCATCTTTCCCTTTGTCTTACTATCTCAACTATTCTTGTAGTGCTTCTATGGTTATTTCTTGATCGAAACTTTTAGCTATGACCAAGGCTTTTGTTAGAATATGATGGTCCACATTTTGAGGGTCAAATTTAGGCTTTGGGTTGAGACTAACTTCTCCCATCAATCAAGTTATTTCATTCAAGTGTTTACTTATGGAGAGGGTTGCCACACCCTCTCTTTGGCGTAGTAGTAATAAATGGTCCACAAGGACCCTCTCCTCTTAGATTTCTTCATCCATAAGCCTTATGTAGACAACCTTCTTTTGGCATTTGTCCAACTGGGGTGTAGGCTTACGGTTCCTCCCAGAATTATGATGAGAAATGACTCTGACAATATGAGTGATCTCCCTTTTTGAACCTTTATATTAGGTTGTAGCTTTATGGTGACTCTTGTGGTTTTGTTTGGTGATTTGCCCATTTGCTATAGTCTTAAGCCAAGACTGTGCCCCCTGTGATTTGCTCTTACCCTTCTCCAAATTACTTAATAGAGTAAAAGAGTTGAAGGTAGGAATGGTAATGACCAACTTTATTCGAGAGATAAGTTTTCCAAGTCGACTAAAGATTCCAGTAGTTTTTTCTTTGCTTGTAACAGCTAGGATGAAATCTTCTTCCTCGATGCCTATGTTCAGATTTGCTTTTAATTGCCCCCTGTGAGGAGCTAGGTGCAAGCAACCAAAAACTAAGCTTCATTTTAGCCCTAGCCTTTGGAAGTTTGATATCCTTTTTGGTTGAGGTATGACTTCTAGCTCTTCATTCGAGTAGCCCTTCTCATTTGGAATGATGACATTAAGTCTCTTTCCCTTTAATGGAAGGTCAAAAATAGGTTAGTCTTACATGATGACCACTGTAGTTGTTGTAGCAGTAGGTGCCCTCTTGAATTAGATGATCTCAGGAATGGTCCCAAACTTGATCTAAACTTTAGTTGCTTCTATAGAAACTATTGACTGAGGTAATTGCATAACTGAACATGTCCCCAGGATGACGGTGTATTTTGGGACAAAGATATTTTCATTGCTACCATTTAATTCTTTCTTTTGCAAAAGAGAATACAATTAATCAGTCTTCAATCATAATTTTACCTTATAGTGTTTCTATAGTATTAACTAGGTTTCTACACTTAGAGGAGAAGCCAAGTGTCACTAGGCATGCCAGAATTTGTGGGATCGATTTTGGTGGTTCAGGATAGCAAAGACCTCGAGGAGTGACTTTGAATTACAAACCAAAATTTATTTTAATTTAAATGTGCTATCAGGTGTTGTGAGAACATGACTTCCAAAAGACAGAAGCCCCTGTCATTAATTACCTCAATAATTATCTTTAACCTCCTAAAGTAAGAAACTTAGCTAATAAAATAGAGACACAAAAAAAAGTATTATTTGATTAATTTAAGAAAGATGATACATAACTTAAGTAAGGATATATCCTTACTTTACAATAAACTATAGAAAATAGAGAAGAAATAAAGAAAGAAAAGAGAGAGAGAGAGAGAGAGAGAGAGAGCGAGAGCGAAGAAGAAGCTTTAATTTATACTACTACCTTACTCTTTCTACATTGGACCATATGACATCTAACTTAGATCAACTCAGTTTTTGATAGGTATCGATAGCATCGTCTGACAGGACATAAAAGGAAATGGAGAAAGTTAAAAGTGTTTCTAATAGTTTTGAGCTTTGACAATAATTTCATTCGACGGCATTGCTAGCATCTTGATGGGATTGGCCTCAAGTTTGATAGCCTTGAGTTTTGGCAATAACTTCATAATTTGAAATATTTTTATAAGCCAATAAGGTATTTGCAATAACTTCATTTGGGTTTAAGTGTTTCCATTAGCCAATAAAATGTTGGCAATAACTCTGTTGACCTTGAGGTGTTTGCAATAGCTTTGAGATTTGACAATAACTTCGTTTGGGTTTTTGAAGTGTTTTCATAACTAATAAGACATAGACGATAACTATATTTGGTTTCTGAAGTGTTTCCATAGTTGATGAGATATAGGTGATAAATTCTTTGGCTTTTTGAAGTATTTCCATAGTCGGTGAAGTGTAGGTGATAACTTCATTATTTTTGAAATATTTCTATAGTTGACAATGCATAGGCAATAACTTTATTTAGTTTGGTTGTGTCACCAACATATTAAAAGGTTGGGTATAACTTTAAGAGTCATATCGTCAACTGCTTGTGGGGTAGACTAGCTTGAAAGGGCATATTGTCAACTACTTTTGGGATTGACTAGCTTGAAGAATGCATCATCAACTGCTTCTGGGGTTAACTAGCTTGAAGGATACACTACCAACTACTTGTATGGTTAGCTAGCGTGAAGAGTGCGCCATCAACTACTGGGGTTGAATATCTTGAAGGATACATCATCAATTGCTTGTGGGATTAATTAACTTGAAGAGTGTGTCATTGACTGCTTCTGGGTTGACTAGCTTAAAGAGTGCATCATCAATTGCTTATGGGGTTAACTAGCTTTGAAGTGTAACCAACAGTTTTGATGTGTTGTTTGTTGACTTCATTAATTTAGTAGCATTACTAATGGCATGGGGCGTCAGATATAGTTTTGAAGTGTGGCCAATAGTTTTAAGCGTATTGACGATTAACTTTTTTAGTTTGACAACGTCACTAATGACTTAGGGAATTGGGTATAGGTTTGAAGTATTATTAAAAGGCTTTTGCATCACACTTAGTGAAACTCAATTTGACCTTATTTAATTCTATTCGCACTAATTCAGATTCAGATTAGGGGGTGACATCACCCTTTATTCATAGCTTTAGAGTATTACTAAAATTTTAACCAAGGTTTTGTGTTTTGGTTTCAGATTTGATTTTGATACCCATAGAAACTAATATGTTTCGGCCGTTTCAGTTGTTTCGGCTGAAATCATTCTCGTTTCGATTTCGGCCAAAATATTTTTTTAGTTATTAATTATATGTTAACTAGAGTTTAACTATATTTTGACTTCAAATTAAAAATAAGATCAAATTTTTAAAGAAATTTTAAAATTATAAAAAAATTTATAACTAATTTTACCATAAGATTAAATACTATTTCAATTTAAATGTGTTCATCCAAGGAGGACAATATGATTTACTCATTTCGAGGTCACATAAATTTTTATGTTGCAATCTCATAAAAATTTCTTATTTATTTTGTTGCTTAAAAAATTTTCTTATTTTCAAAAAAATCTCATAAGAATTTCTTAAGTTCTGAAGAAGCTTCCATAAAAATTTTCTCAATAAATTTTGGGGTTGCAACACTAGAGATTAATCTAACTTTTTTTGCTTTTGGATTATATAAAGAACACACTCTTTAATTTTGAAGTATAATGAAACCACGAGGACTAAAGGAGCGGCAAATTAGAATTTGTAAAAAAAAATTCACAGAAAAAATATCTGAAAAAATAATTTCAGATTTGTGGGCAATATGTAATTGTCAAGGGTGAAGGGACTATTCCAAAAAAAATAATACATATTTCAAGAGTAAGGGGGGTATTTGTAAAAGTTCCAAATATCATTCGGTGGCCCCTCTCTCGGTTTCCCGTCTCGAGCGCTGCCACCGCTGTTGGCACTTGGCAATAGTGAAGGGGGACGGTGCTGTGTGGAGCAAAAGAAACAAAATCAACTGAATAAGGTCCTCCTCTGTCTCGACCCTCGTTGCCTCCATCATCACGGCCAAACGCTGCTGCAAGACAGGCAAGCGTCGCATAAGTAAGGTACTCACTTTGTTCCCTCCATTTGTGATTGTACGTGCTTCGATTTCTCCTCCTCCTTCTCCTTCTTGATGTCTTGCGTGGGCTTCCTTTGTCGCTGTCATATCTTGTGAGTGACCCGAGATTTCAATCTACACGGGATATGTTTCACTCTCCTAACACCGAATAACCCTTTCAATGATCATCATGACAAGAAGGTCACCAGAAAAGCTACTGGTGAAGCCGATCGCCCTCAGCAAAAGAGAATGATACCACTCGAGGCTAAACCAACGGCAGTTGAGACCTTGAGAACTAGCTTTGTGCACAATTTCAAGCCGACGGAGAGCGTTCCCATAATATCCTCCAAGTTCCTCATCCTATGCCTCAAGGCCATCGAGAATGCTTGCTCAGAGGAGAACCCGATTGCTTCGAGTCTACTAGTTTACCCTTGGGGCTTAGAACTCTGGAGACACTGCTATACCGGCTCGCTCCTCCTGGAGGTGCCTAGATCTTGCGTTGAGAGGGAGCAAATTGCTTGGCTCGTCTCCACCACTTCCGACATCTTCACCACCAAGGAGCATATTGCTATGCTCACTGTGCTCACGGTTATTGCTCGCTACGAAGCCCTAACCCCTCGTGGGATTTAGTTCTAACCTAATCCTAGTTTGACTTTGAGTTTGTCTTTTTAGTTTAGACTTGATTTGACATAATTAGGATTTAATTTGAGCTTTATTTAATCTAGATTTGACTTGAACTCAATTTGAATTTTCTAGAGTTTAGTTCAATTTGAGTTTTAGTCTATTTTTTTAATCAATTTAAGTCCATTTAAGCTAACTTAGCCTTAGTCTATTTGTTGTGATTAAGTTTCTTCACATTAGTCAATTTGATTTGATGGTCCTTAGTTTTTTATGGTGATTTTAGACTGGCCCATAGTTTGACGTCAAATGTATAAATCCGAGAGTTGGCTTAGTTTGTGAGCTTGAAAGATAGCTTAATGCGAGCTTGAAGGTTGATTAGGTGGGAGTCCGAAGGCTGGCTAAGGTACGAGCCCAAAGGCTGACTTAGTTGCGAGTCTGAAGGCTAGCTAAGTGTGAGCCCAAAGATTGGTTTGAATGTGAGCCTGAATGCTAAGTAAGTGTGAGCCCAAAGGTTAGCTTGAGTGTAAGCTTGAGGGCTAGCTTGAGTGCAAGTCCGAAGGTTGGCTTGGTCGTGAGCCCAAGGCTAGTCGAGTATGAGCCCGAAGGCTGAATATATGCGAGGCTGAAGAATGACTTCGTGTAAGCTCGAAGGCTGTTTAAGATGCGAGCTTGAAAGCTAGCTGAAGACTTAGTGTGAGCCTGAAGGCTAGCTTGAATATGAGCCTGAAGACTGACAAAGTGCGAGCTCGAAAGCTAGGTGAGTGCGAGCCCAAAGGCTATTTATGCGTGAGCCCGAAGGCTGGCTTAGTACGAGCCTTAAGGCTAACTAAGAAGTGAGCCCGAATGTTGACTGAGTGCAATCTTGAAGGCTCACTAAGATGTGAGCCCAAAAGTTAGCTCAGTGTGAGCTGAAAGATTGGCTTGAATGTGAACCCAAACATTGGTTAAGTGCAAGCCCGAAGGCTAACTTAGATGCGAAGTTAAAGCCTAGTTTGGATGCGAGCTCGAAGACTAACTGAGTGTGAGACAAAAGTTGCTAAGTGCAAGCCCAAAGACTAGCTAAGATAGAGCCCAAAGTCTAGCTGAGTGCAAATCTAAAAGTCGGCAAAGTGCAAGCCTAAAGGCTGACTTAAATGCGAGCTTGATGGCTAGTTGAGATGAGCTCGAAGGTTAACTAGACATGAGCCTGAAGCTTAACTTCGATGTGATGAGGATTCATCATTTTCATCACTATTTTCGAGAGGCCATGGGCAGCCATAACGAGGTTATGGAGTCCATCATCTTCAAGAGGGTTATAGGTGGTCATGGTGAAGTTGTAGGTTTGCCATCTTTATTGGCATCTTTGAGGGGGCCACAGGTGGCTGTGATGAGGTTTTAGGTCTGTCATTTTCATTGTCATCCTTGAGGGAGCTGTGTGTGGCTGCAGCAGGATTACAGAGTCTGTCGTTTTTGAGGGGACCGTGAGTGGCCGCGATGAGGTCATGAGTTTATCATCTTTATCATTATTTTCAAGAAAATTGCATGTAACTGTAGTGAGGTCATGGAGTCTGCAGTAACTGTGGGTGACCGTAACAATGTGACATGAAAGACCATTATGAGAGACCACCGAGAAGTACTAGAAAGACCCACATGTGAGAGTCGAACTCTCTCTTTTTCTCTTCTCTCTATTCTCTCTATTCCTCTTTCTCTATTTCTCTCTAGTTTAACCTCAAAACTACACCACACCTAAACCCTATGTATTATAGTATATTTATAAACCTTATTGAATCTGAATTTTACTCTAATTATAACTCCTAATATTACAAATCAATCATAAATCTAAATCCAATTTTAGATTCCTACTTTAACTCAAACTCTAATTCGAGTTCGAGACACCTAAAACTCAATAATCTCCGCCTTGGCTTGAACTCGGGCATGCCACTATCACGAATCTCTAGTCATCATCTCTCATCCAGCCCCTGCCCCTGGGCTACTAGCTTATTCAGCCAATTGCAAGACGCGAGCTCGAGCCAACCTCGAATTCGCTCTTCATGCTTGTAGTTTTGTACTTTTGAAAGTTTTTTGGATGACCTATGTCTGCTGTTGTAGTAAAAGTAATTCAAGGAGAATATTTATCTCCCATCAAATTACTCCGAGTATCATGCTTCATCTTCACTATTGTAGCCATCAGAACTCCACCTGCAATAGTGTTCCCTATTAATTGATAAATATTACTGTACTTCTCACCTTTCATCAGGATTCTAATACCGTGTGTCACCTTTATGACTCCATCTCTTGTTGAATACTTACAGCCTTTTGAGTCCAGTACACCAAGTGAAATTAAATTCCTTTACATCTTGGGGACATGCCTCACTTCAGTAAGAGTACGAATCGCTCCATCAAATATCTGAATTTTGACTGTTCCCACACCGGCGATATCACAGGTCGAATTATCGCCCAATCAAATAGTACCTTTTTTCTTATTCTTCTCATAAGAAGTAAACCAATTCTTCTTGGAGAAAATATGATAAAAACTACCAGAATCTAAAATTCACTTACTAAAAGTACCGATTTCTACGGATACTGTAAGAACGCCTCCATCCGCACTATTCTCAGAAGTATCATCCTTTATTGTGATTATCATATTGGAGGACTCTATCTTCCCACGTTCAGAGCAATACCGTCTAATATGGCCATACTTCTTACATAAATAACCATGGCTCGCGGTTTCGGCCGAAACCGAAACGTTTCGGCCGAAACCCTGTCAAAAACCCTAAAAAACATTTCGGTTTAGGGTTTCGGCGCTACAGCAGAGAAGGTGGCGGCTGCGGGCGAGTGCGGGCGCGTGCAGGCGAGGGCGAGGGCGGCTGCGGGCGACTGCGGGCGAGGGCGGCGGGCTCGGGGTGGTTGCGGGTGACTGTGGGCGAGGGTGGGCGGGGGCGGCTGTGGGCGACTGCGGGCGAGGGCGGGCGAGGGCCATGCACTACGGGCGATTGCGGGCGAGGGCGGCATGCTCGGGCAGCTGGCAGGCCTCACGGGGCGGGCACAGGGCGGTCGGGGCAGCTGCAGGGCGTGCGGGCCGGCCACAGGGAGCGCGGAGCGGCTATAGGGAGCGCAGGCCGTCGGCAGCGAGCGCAGGGCTCCGGTGACGAGCTCGGACCTGGTGGCTATTTACATATTCTTGTATTCTGTCAACTACCTGGTGTTTGACCTGAAGAGCTTAAGTGGGCCGGTGTCAGCCACCCTCTACCTCGGCTACTCTCTCCTCATGGTTCTGGCTGTCATGTTTGCCACTAGCACCATCGGATTCATCTCTTCGTTCTGGTTCGTCCACTATCTCTTCTCTTCTGTTAAGCTGGATTGAGCTGCTACGAGCATGAAATATGAATAGGAGAGGCGGAGAACAATGTTGTGCGCTGAATGCTATTCTTTGTTTCCTTTGTGCTTCATTGATGTTTTGTAGTTCTGGGATTGAGATAAGCTAAATAGTACTGTCCGTATATGTGCCTTTACCATTCTTTGTTAGTTTTGATGATTATCTGCATGACTTTTTTACTGCTTTTGAGAAAATGTTACAAATGTAATAGTTTGTATTTCTTAAAACTTCATTAGAATTTAATCAAGGACTTATTTCTCATGATGCTTGTCTTCTGTGATGATCGAGAGATTACTTTTTGTTCATAATGTTACCATAGATGAGTTATCTTACTTCATCTATTCGAGGTTATGCTTGTCTCCTGGCACTTGTTTTTCTTTTTGATTGATCGCTTTGTGGTATTTTTCATTGAGGTTGTATTGTGCTGCAATTTGAGATTAATTGCTTGTTTTGAAGGGGCATTATGTCTTCTGGCTTTCTTACTTTGTCCTGCATTTTCATTGAGTCACACTTGACTTTTAACATCTGTAGTACAGCTTGTTTGTTTTGGGAGTATAGAGCAAGGGGTACTAAATTGAAGCACTAAAATACAACTTAATCCTGAACTATAACATCAACTAATCCCTGTCAACCCTTAAACAAAATGGTAAGATACAATC
Source organism: Trichopus zeylanicus subsp. travancoricus (assembly GCA_005019695.1). Taxonomy (NCBI): domain Eukaryota; kingdom Viridiplantae; phylum Streptophyta; class Magnoliopsida; order Dioscoreales; family Dioscoreaceae; genus Trichopus; species Trichopus zeylanicus. The sequence continues at coordinate 259,214 of RXID01014616.1, read as the reverse complement.
TTTCCACTCTTTATATTTTCAAAAGTATGTTTTTTTAGAATATTTTTTCAAAATTGTGTGACAGCAGAGATTAACCTAGATGTAGACTTTGTTTTTTTACCTTCTCTTTCATATTAATACACTAATATATATTAAAAATAGACTATATCAGTGACTAACTATCAAAATTAATTTTAATTCACTTAAATAATATTTAATATTATTGGAAAATTAAGTATAAATTCATTCCTAATTTTTTAAATTTTTTTAAATTTTTTTCATTATTTTATCATATTTTAAATTTGAAGTCAAAGTTTAGTCAAAATATAGTCAAACTCTAGTCAACGCCCTATTAATATTTTTAAAAAAATTTTCGGCCGAAATTAACGAAACGTATTGGTTTCGCTGGGTCCCGAAACCGAAACCAAGATATAAAACCTTGTAAATAACATTACTTTCGCCTTCAATTTTGATTTGGACCATTGCTTGCCTTCTCCATGTTCTCTTAATCTTCCTCTTTTGTGAGCCATCAATCCTTCACCAAACTCCATATTATTATTGGAGTTTCTCCTTTTCTTATTAGAAAGAAGATTAATTGTCACATCTTTCATCTTGAGAGTTTTTTTACCATAAAGAATTGTGGTCACAATATGATCGTACAAAGCAGGAAGAGACATCAGGAGAATTAGCGTGTTATCATCATCTTCAAACTTCACATCAACTTTTAGGAAATCATTGATAATCTTATTAAAGGCATTTAGGTAATGTAATATAGTTATACCTTCGCTCATACGCAGTCTCTACAACTGTTATTTTAGATAAAACTTGTTTGTGAGGCTTTTTGGCATGTACAACTTCTCGAGTTTTGTCCAGATATCCGTCGTCGTCTCTTCGTCAATGACATTGTACAAAACCTCATCAGTCAGGCTTAAAATAATTAAATTCAATGTCTTTTAATCTATCTCCTCCTAGTCTTTATCGCTTATCTTGGTCGGTCTCTTTTCTTTTCCCTCTAATATCTTTTACAGACCTTGATAAGTAAGAACCACTTTCATCTTTTTTTGCTATAAGGCAAAATTTATCTTGTCGCCAAACTTCTCCACCTCGAGTAAGGACTTTACTATCTTGGTTGTTTGCTCCTAAGCTCTGATACCAATTATTGGGATTCACAGCGGAAGATTCACAAATCACCTTGTTCTTAAACAACACAAGAAACGAAAAGTAATACAAAATAAAAGAAAATAACAAGATAAGGCAGCGAGAGATTCACTATCAAAAGAAAAGACTTTTACAAGAGTCTACAAGAAAAACTTCATTCTTTTTTACTCAACTAAACTCTTTCACCAAGTCTCGACAATGCCTCCACCTTCAGAGAGAATCTTCAAGAGAACACCACGAGGAACCACCACGAGAGATCACCAAGAAGTACTAGAAAGACCCACATGCGAGAGTCAAACTCTCTCTCTTTCTCTTCTCTCTATTCCTCTCTCTCTATTTCTCTCTAGTTCAACCTCAATACTACACCACACCTAAGCCCTATGTATTATAGCATATTTATAGATCCTTATTGAGTTTGAATTTTACTCTAATTACAACTCCTAACATTATAAATCAATCATAAATCTAAATCCAACTTTGGATTCCTACTTAAACTCTAATTCCAGTTCAAAACACCTAAAACTCAACAGGGGGTGGGGGGGAGGGGGGAAAGTGAATGTAGAGGAGGAGGAAGGGGAGAGAGAGAGAGAGAGAGAGGGTGGTGGAGGAGGAGGAGGGACAAAGAGCAGGTAGGAAAGACTGAGTAGAATCATTAGACTTCTTTGCGGTGGTTGTAGCATTAAATATTATCAACAACAAAGTCACATCTATAAATAGTAGATAATATAATGTATACTAATGAAGCAAACATGAATCATACTTCCAATTAACCACATATGTCTCTTTGTAGGAAACAACAGAAGCAAAATTACTTTATAATGAAAAAAAGAAAATAATATCTAATCTAAGTGGCTCACCAATAAATAGAATAAGATATTAAAGGAGATGAACCCCTATAAAGACTAGGAAAATCAATTAGCAACACAATATGTGCATGATAAGAGAAATCCATTAAACTAAGCAGAGCAAAAGCTATACATGTGAAACGGAAATAGCTTACCAACAAAAAGGAGCCAACAATCAATAATGACATTGCCATATATGGAAAGCCCAAAGGTGAGCAAAAGCTAGACATAACAGATGAAAATAACTCACTAGTAAATGAACCAATAATCCACATTGAAGCACCGCCATATACGAAAAGTCAAAAGCTAGAATTCCACATTACTACATAGCAACAAGCTTTGACTATTGGGACAGAAGAGGAAACAAGAACCACCAAAATATCACAAAAAAAGGGCATATAAAAATTTCGATGAAGAGAAAAAAGTCCATAAACATTTTCAATCAGATCTTGGGGACAAGGGGACCAATGGAAAGAATACCAAAACATGAATGGGAAGAAGTGACATTTAAGATTTTTGGTGATAAACAAAAGGCTCAAGCAAAGAATTTCAAGTTTTAAAAAATAGGAATCATCATATAACGAAAATCAATGGCGTGCATGTAAAAAAGGAGGATGGGGGTGGACTAGAGAAAAAAGAACATGAATGAATATAAAAACAACAAACATCCAACATCTAATATAAATCACCATCAACAAGGCAACCGAAAATGACAAATAAAATAGAAAAAAATCAGGTAAATAGCAAGATTGGGACTCGAATAGCAATTCTCTCTTTCCCAACACATGTTCCCCATTAGAGTAGCATCTCTAGGTTGAAAGGTCATTGGCATGACATATATTTTATGCTTGGGAGAAGGGGAAAAAGCAAAAGAACTCAAAAAAATCAACAAAGAATCCTAGAGTAAGAATCACAAATGAATGTAACAAAAACCCCCAAGAAAGAATTACATAAAAAATTTAAAATAGCCATCATACATTATAAGAAAAGTAGCCTATGCCTCTTCAAAACATAGCACTTTTATGTTGAACGTAACTGGTGTGCTAATAGATCTAATGTCAGGAAAAAGACTAAAAAGTAGAGGAATCCAAAGATGTTGCCAAAGAAGTCAAAGTAAGAATTACAAAAGAGCAAAATAAAAAATTAATACAAAAGATGAATGACAATTTTCTCCTTCTCTATGTCCGTCCCCCATTGGTAATGCATCTTGGAGTCAAATGTCATGATCGCCATTTACAACTTGCTATGCAGAGAAAAAGGGAAAAAGGAAACTTGAGAAATCCTAAAAATGTTAAGGATCAAGACACATTACAAAACACACATTTTCATCTAAAGAAAAGAAAATTGTGGGAGAACATGCATTTCCATTGGAAGAAAAGAAGCTCGAAGCTAGCTCAAACTTAAGAGTTGATTGAAATGATTCAAGCCAAGAAAAAGCAGACTGAGCCAAAGGACAAAGCGGTGTAGCTACTAAAAAATCTTCCGAGCTCAACAGAGCACTGTAGATTGCAACTCCCCTTTTTTTAGTTACCCATGAATAATTCATCTTTCATTTTTTTATTTCTCTTCTATACCATGAATTGACTTGCTTCGTGGGACTAGTTAGAGTTAGCTTTGGCACAATTTTTATGTGCAAATTCTCATTGGTTCAAAAATAGACTAGCCGATTTTCTGACAAGTCTCATCTACTTGATATTTAGTTGGAAACATTCGCATTAACAAATAATATTTTTTATTCAAATAATTAATTTCAAATCTAAATCAAACACAAATAGTTAAATTTCAGATGGTATTTACTTAGACCCGAAATCAGAAAATTGATAAAATTAAAGACCTCGTTTTCTCAATTTTAATATTTGAATACATCAAAAAATAAAAATTCATTAAATCAAAAAATTTTAATAATTTCAAATTTCAATTTTGAATCTCTCCTAGTCCAATAAAAAACACAAATTTTATGGAACTATTGTGGGGCCCAGGCAACGATGGCACCTAATTTTAGTCTTAGGAATTGGATCCGATCCAATTCCCCCATAAAATCTTGCAAGCTCTCTCTCTTCCAACTACGGTCACCTCCTCGTCTTGATCCCGACCTCCTCCATCTTCATCACATCTGCTTGCAGTCATGCACAAGCGACCTTGCCATCAGCCTTCTCCTTACTTCCTTGCACCGCCATCCCTTCTCCTCGTGCACCGGTGAGCCTTGCCATCGGCTTCCCCTCCGTAACTTGTACTGCTATCCCTTCTCCTTTGCTGTCCCTTCGCCTTCCCATGCGTTTGCGACCTCACCATTGGTCTTCCCCTTGTGTGCTCATCTCGCTGTTCCTTCTCCTCCGCATGCCCTTCTCCTCCCTTTGCGCCAGCAAGTCTTGTCGTCGGTCTCTCTCTTGAGCCAATGCTATTTGGGCTACTGTTGACGATGAGAGCAATATTAGTTTGATGGTATATGTGGGTGTGATTTGATGTTTTTGATGAATGCAATGCTATTTGATATTGGGCTTTTGGCTTGTGATAAATCCGTGATAAATCCAAAATTTGAAGCATTGATGGTGCATTAGTGCAACTTTACCATGCTTTTAAGTCGAATATGGGCTTCCGATGCCTTTTTTTTTTATTTTTTATCAACATTAGTTTGGTATTTTTAATTTAAATTATTTTGTGAAACTTAATTTTTTCATTTGTATCTAATTATACACAAAATAAATCTAAAATTTTAACAAAAGAAGTAAGCACATCCATTTAAAAATAGATGATTTTGTTTCCCATTTCTTATCCAAATAAATACCAAAATTTTAGTAATTAGCGAATTTAATCAATTCTATTTGTAAATTAAATAATAGATTGGAATAAATTTAGAATTACTCAATCCCACTCAACTCCAACTAAAAGTATATCCAAATACAAAAAATTTACCAATATCATCAATTTCACATAATTGTTAAAATTGACTTATTTTTCAATTTCGAGTTTTAAAATTATTCAAATGTGACTTGAAATATCATATAGTCTGTACCCAATTCTTATAAATTGTATTTTAATTCAAAAAATTTGCTTAGGGTGAAATTTGATAAATTAACTGGGGATTTATTATTAGCATGGCATAGATATTGGTCGTTATATGCTAATTCCTTCTTCCTGAAAAAAAAAAACTCTGCTAATTTCTCACAAACTTGTTTTTCTAATGGATTGGATTCGGATCATCCCAAAACATACCAACCCGATCCGCTAAGCGATCGCCGTTCCCAGAATTGCCCTCCGAAAACAAAATCCCGAGGTTTACAGTGGGCCAGCGTATCTCCTTCACAAAATAGCCCAAAAATGCAGAGATGGTGGTCCGGCCTCGGCCGCCGGCTCGTCTCCTTCTCCGGCCGCCCCCTCCTAGCCGGCGAGCTACGTCGACCAGCAGTATTCCCCGTGATTAGCCCCGCTTTCATTGGCCTTTCCTGCCGCGCCTCGCCTTTTGGGTTCCGATTTCAACCACTCTTCTATTCCCTCCCGGTGAGTCGTCCCGATTTTTCTTCTTTTGTGTCAAAGTTCTCATCTTGTGGAGTTTTCTTAAAATTTTTTTGGTTAATTGTTTGCTTTTAGGGTTCTTGGTTTGTAGCTGCGGATTTTAGTAGTTTAGCTTGGCGGAATTGAGTTTTCGGCCTCTTTTAATGGGTAAATTTGGATTCTATATGATGGGTTTTGTTTGATTATTTTGTGACTAATATCTCACCTTTGCAGTATTTTTGTGTTGTCTTCTTGGGTTAGTTGTTTCTATTTAGGGCTGTTGTTTATAGGTTCGAATTCTGTTAGTTTGGGTTGGAAGCAATTGTAGCTTTTTGCCTCTTTTACTGTTAAAAATGGAAACTTTAGGATGAGTTTTGTTCGATTATTTTTTGATTGTTGTGAATTTTGCTTCAATATCGACGAGGGAAATTTAGTCCGTACAAACGAGGTATTACGCAGCAAAAGCGAAAGATAGGTCGAGAGCTCCAGCGACACCAGTCACTTCAAAGGTGAAGAAATATAAATTGAAGTCCTACTCGTAAGTTTGGATTTTTTATGGATGTTAATTTTGACTGAGCTATTTATGGTTTGTTTGATTATTATTGCATCTTGTTTTTGTTTCCATTCTACATAGGTCTTTTAAGTTTAGATTCAGAACAATGAATGATGGAAGCATCCGGCGATGGAGGGCTGGGAAGCGGCACAATGCACACTTGAAGGTAGACAAGTTTGCTGTGGTGTACATATATAAGAACATGAAACATCAAACAGGGGTATAGGTTCACAAGTAAATTCTAAGCAGTCTGTGTTATGGGCCATCAAAAGCCCATTTATTTGTTGTCCATACATTGATGAATATATTCCTATCTTCATAGTCTTGCTGCAAAACTAGAACTTTTGGTGATTTTTGTTCACAGCTGAATTTGATTAATGTACAAATAAAATGCTACATCTTCCATTGTTTAAGTGTTTCCCCCCTTTGTGTCTTTGTATGCACCTCATGCAACCTTTATACATTACCAAGCCAGCAGGCTAGGCAGTGCTAAGATAAATTCTTGGATACTTATATTTTGTATAATCACAGTGAGTTCAAATCCTTGGTTGATTAGGAAAACTGTTGGTGCACGGATATATTCTATAATCATGTGGATTACATTTTGTTAGCATTCAATTGCAGTGAATGAGCTTGCCTTGTGAACTTTTGTTGTGAAACAAAATTTTGGACCATTAGGATGACAACTTGTTGCAAGCGCTTGAATTTCCTGCCCCCTATAGTATGCTGTAGTTCCTCATAAGAATCTTGCAATATTGTGGGATTTAGGTCTGACAAAGTAGTATGTTCTACTCAATTATTTTTGGATGTTCACAAGGCTGTTGTTCTGAGCTGATTGTTGCTCTCCTACAAGGGCCATTGTCAGTCACCTTATTGCAAGTTCATCTCTTTCTTTGCACTCAAATAAATTGTTGTACTATATTTTACTCTTCTGTAAACTATATGATGATAAAACCTAGGTAATTAGAAAATGTTTATATCCTCTGGGAAGTGACATCTATAATTTTAACAAGTTGCCTTCTGAAAACCTGATATTCTGTTAATTGAGCTACGCAGACAAGTTTTAGTTTGCTTTATGCAGACAAAGTTTCCTGCTTTTTAACAAACCAAAGAATTACTGTCCTATGTCACACAATTACTAGTTAAAATCTTCGCTAGGGTCCTGATAATTGTCCATTTGGTTGTTATATCATTCAAAGGATTTCTTGCTCATGCTGATTGCTGTATAGAATGCTGGAGCTATTCAAAATACCATAAGATGCATAGAAGCAAAAGCAAAAAAGTATCAGACAGAATAGAATAAGGAAATGACAATGACATCACTTGATGGCATAGTTTGGAATACATATTCAGATGCTCTAGCACTGTTTATGATGGCATATCACTGATTCTTTTCCTTAAACTCTACCTACTCTGTCCTAGACTTGATGCAACATATGCTTGTGGATTAATACCATCAAAATCCTTAATTACCTCCATTGATTGCTCAAATCTTCAGTTTGTTTGTTATCTAAATTTCCAACTTTCCATGGTTACTTTGGAACTTCCTCTTTTTCCATCTATCTTTGAAGAAATGACTTTGATTTCTACATAATTATATATTTACAGTTTTGTTGAGTTTTGATGCTTCTGAGCCTGGTTGTATGTTCTCCCATACTGGTTCAGTTATTTGAAGCATATTGTTATATGCATCATTTTTTATCTTTGGCACCTCCTGCAAGAGTCTGCCCTTGCATATGGAGCTTTAGTTGTTTTGTACTGCATATATCATCCTAGACTCTGTCAAAGTAATATGATTAAGCTTACGAAATGACCATTTTGCAACACAGTTTTTTGACTGCCATTTGAATTACAAGGAGTTCTGTTGAATTTTGCAGTCCAAGAAGGCAAAGCGAAGGCTTAGAAGGCCTGAGATTGTCCATGCAGCTTATGCTAAGGTCATGAAGAAGCTGAACTTTTGTGGGTAGGATGGTTTTGATCTTACTTCCACACAGTTGTTGCATTGCTGGTTTTGATCTCAATTTGATTAGGAAAATATTTTCGTTGTCCGCTGTTTGACATTTGTATTTTCAGATGATGTTGCTGGTCATATCCTGCAAGCAAATTGTAGTTGTACCTCACGGATTATTTCCTTGTGGCAATTATCATCGAAGAGTTAAGTTGGACCATTTCTGTCTTAAACAGACATGGTAGCAAAATAATTGACACAGCTGAAGTTATTCTTCTTTGTGTTTCTAGCTGCGAGTTACCAACTGTTCTGTTGCGAGTTGTGATTATTAAGGATGCAAAATGCAAACATAGATTTCTTTCAAACTTGATTGTTATGAACATGGAGAAATGGGAATTTTGTAGAAAAAAAATTGAAATGTGAAACTATCATTCGCTAATATGGAATATTTAATTTAGACATTGCTCTTGACAAACATAATATGAGAATATTTAATCCAATCTTACACGCAAATATATATTAGTCGTACATGCAAATGTCCATACGATAAAGATTACAATAATGCATCAAGTATGTGCAGGATTAGACCAGTTACATGACAAAATATATGAACTTTTATTCAATACTCGCACATAGTAACATCAATATACCAATCAATCACACGATAATGGAATGAAATGGAATAGTTGGCGATGGATGGGTTTTACATCCATTTCTATTATTATTATCATACTAATAATGATGATTAGGAGAGAATCAAAGTGCAAAGCAATTCCCCTAGACTGGTGGAGCGCCTCCTCCTCCTCGAGCAGCAACACCTGTGACTGACGGCAGAAGAAGAAGAATATTCGGAGGAATCTACGAGCCTTTGAACCTGGGCTGCCACTGGGGACAGGTCCAAATGTTGAGATTTGATATTCTGCAAGTTGCTCCGAAGAGGTCCCAGTTTGGAGCAGAACTCGAGGCTCAAATCCTGTAGGGACCCGAGCTCTTCCGCTAGCCACTTCAGCAGCTCTACTAGACTATGACAATCTGTGATCTTGCCGTAGCGGACGCAACTGAGATGTTGCATGGTATCGGGCAACTCAGAAAGCTCTCCGCTCAATCAAATCCCCAGCTCCTCGAGTGCAGTGAGGTATTGCAACCGCTTCCAACCTTGAGATGCTGTCTGTTAGCATTCAGTCATGAATACTTTCTTGAGTTGAGAAAAGGTTGTTCCTCCTCCAAAGCTGTCTGAAGACAGCAACATCTCGTTGCTATTTGACATAGTCAAATCCACAAGCAATGGAGGTAAGGTTGTGGACTCCAATGTTATCCTTTGATACAAGATTCACAAGATGATGTAATATTAAATTAAATAAATTTACATATCTTAATGTTTGAAAATTTGATTGATAAAATTCTGAAATCTTTTTCTACGAATCGTATTGGTTCTATTTTGAGTTTATACCACTTTTTTGCTGGAAAAAAATTGAAGAAGGGGAATAGTTTCGAAATGAAAATTGACAGACACTTTATTTTACAGCCGGAGAGAGAGAAATAAATTCGAATTGAATTTGTTCTTGCTCTCTCACTAACTTAAGAAACATAAGTTCTATTTTTGCAAAAAACTTCTTAAGAATTATGTAATTGCAAATTCAAGTTTTGTAATTATAAACAAGATCAAAATATTTACAAAAAGTTAACTGATGAAATAACTCAAATAAATTAATTCAAATCCAAATTTTTAATTGGATTCAAGCCAAAGTGAGATTAGGTATTGGGCATACAAAACAAAGTTCTAATCTATCACGAAATACCCTATTAAGCATATATGTAAAATTTAGTTTCCTTTATACTTTTTTTCATTATTATACAAATATGAATCAGACTGTCAAATTTGAATTATTCACTATATTTTCAAATTATTTGATCTAAATTGCACAACTAAACTCATTTAAAATAAACCAATAAATAGTTTATAATGCCACAATACTAGCAATCCCCTATTTAACCTATAGATCTGTTTATTTATACTTCTATAAATAGATGCATACTAAAAATAATTTTTAAGAAATTAATTTTCACATGAGATCCCAACTGCATAATTCAGAGACAGTGAATCATACCACTTCAGTAGTCCTCATACATACTTAATCATAAATGGATGTATACTAATAGTATACCAATTATTTTCATATTAAAGTAAGTAGAATATTATATCAGTTGAGTTGAATAATGTCAAAATATAAATATAGACAATGTGTTCGTGAAATGAGCATACAATAAAGCATAATAATAATAAATTTTTTATGTTTTTTCTACTGATGGTTTACTTGTTTTCTATTTCTTTTAAAAATACATAACTTTGTACAAAGAGCTATAAAACTGATATGATGTGCATCATACCTATATCTCAAGAATTTTAGGAATTGCTAACACATGATCATTAGGTTCTCATACAAGTGGTCTTCACCAATCTATCTAATGACCTACAATATTTTTAAGGACTTTATCTTTCAAATTGGAAGGTTGAAAAAAAAAATACATCCATGGAATTCTTAAAATGAAAAAACTAGTATTTTACTGATAAATAGAGTATAAATAAATATTGCATGTAATAATCAAAATATGATATCATTTCTACAAACTATCCCCAGATAATTGACATATTTTTTAAATATTTTCACTATAAGATTTTTGATTATTGAGTCAACTAAGTTATCTCTAGAGGAGATTCATGAAACAACAATATTCTTTTTATGAAATTTTTCACAGATATAATAAAATTGTAACTCAATATATTTTGCTTTTTAATAATATTTAATATCTTTAGTAAGAAATATAACTACACCATTATCACAGACTATTTGCATTGGCCTGTGAGTATAATCAACTACCTTGAAGTCAAAAAGAAAATATTTTAATCATATAATATGTTTACTGGCCTCACAACAAGTTATGTACTTTATCTCCATAGTTGATAAAACAGTGATAGTCTATTTTATATTGCACCATGAAATAACCTCTTCTACTAAAGTAAACACATAATTAGATGTAATTAGATGTTGATTTTAAATTATCCTTACATCATTTCCACTCAGAGTCTGTATATCCAAGAATATTTAATGGTTTATAATTATAAAAAGAAAGCATATAATTATGAGTTTTTTAAATAGTAATTTTTTTTAATTGCTCTCCAATGATGCACTCCTATATTACTTTGATATCTATCAAGAAATTTCATAAAAAAGTAATATTTGGACGAGTACAGATTATCAAGTATATCAAACTGTCAATAATTGATGTATAATAAATTTTTTATATCTCTTGTCTTTCAATTTCATTTTAAGGACATTGTTGAAGATAGAGCTTATCACTTTTGACTATAGGTAATTCTCCAGCATTGTAATTATCCATATTATATCTCTGAAGAATTTTAGCAATATATATCTCTTAAGAAAGTCCAAAAAATTGATACTTTCTATCTTTATACATTTAATACCCAAGACATAAGAAGGATTACCAAGATTTTTTATCTCAAAAATTGTAAAATAGCATTTTTTTCAGTCTTTTTGAGGGAATTTAGTTCATTACTAGCCAATAAGTTATCATTAACATAAAGTATCAGTATTTAAACTTTAACCCCACTAACCTTCAAGTATACAAAGTTGTCAAGCATATTCTCCTGAAAGTCAAACTTTGTAATTATCTTATAAAATTTAAAATACCAATGTTGAAACGTTTGTTTCAAGGTATAAATAAATTTATGTAATATATAAACTTTTGCCTCATCACCTTTACTGATGAACCCTTCTGACTGAATAATACAAATTTTTTCTTCAAGAATTTCATTCACAAATGTTATTTTAACATCCATTTAAATAAGATCATAATCATAATATGCAACTAATATCATAAAGATTCTAAATGAATTTTTTCTGGAGACTAGAGAAAAAATTATATTATAGTCAATCTCTTCTCTCTGAGTATAGTATTTAACAACTAACCTTACTTTATACTTATCAACCTCACCATTGACTTTTAATTTTGTCTTATAAACGCATTTACAACCAATTAGTTTATAGTTTTTAAGAGCTTGTATTAGAGATCAAATCTCTTTTTTTTCCATTGAATCAATTTCTCCAATCATCACATTCATCAAGAATCTTATATTCTTGCCGCTCATAGCTTCTAAAAAATTCAGTGGATCATGGTTCTCTATAATTGATGATGTAGTACCTCCTCTGGATCATCTGAACACTAAATATATAAATCACCAGTTTCCTCTAGATATATAATGTAGTCATTTGATATAGCTGACCTATGTATTTTTTTAGGTCTTTCATTTAACTAACTTGATACAACCATTGGTACTTCATCTTGTTCAGCCCTATCTAGCTTATTTTTAAACTCAATTCTTTTTCTCTTACTTTCTGTAATAGATGTTCTCTATTTAATAAATTTGGCATCTCTACTTTCAAATATAGAACCACGAATTGAATTATATAACCTGTAACCATTATTCTTTTTAGGAAAACTAACAAATTTACAACTCAAATTGTGAACTACAGTTTTTGAAATATTTGATTCAGTAATTTTGGCTTTTGTATCATAATCTCAGATTCTAAGATGATTTAGATTGAATTTTCTGCTAAGCCATAACTGAAAAAGAATTTTAGGAACAAATTTAGATAGTATTTTATTTAAATTATATATAGCCATTTTCAGTGCCTCACCTCATAGAGAGTCTAGTAATTCACTGTAAACTAGCATACAATGTACTATATTCATCAAGATTTTGTTTCTTTTTTCTATCACTCTATTTTGCTTCTGCATTTTCTGAAATAGTTGTATTTGAGATAATCCCATGTTTTTGCAAAAAATTTTGAAAAGCATCTGAAGTGTACTCACCTCCTCTATTTAACCCGATAGATTTGATTTTTCTGCTCGATTGATTTTCAATTTCGGTCTTGTATACTTTAAATATTTCAAATATATTTGACTTTTTATATAGAAGATACGCATATTCATAGCGTGAATGATCATCAATAAATATCACAAAATACTTTGACCATTCTGAATAGCAACTCTATTCGAATCATAAATATTTGCATGAATCAAGTCTAATCAATTATCAGACCTTTATTCCTTTGGAAATGATACTCTTATCATTTTACATTTAATACAATCTACACATACACCAAAATCATCAAAATTTATATTCTGCAAAATTTCATCACTGCAAGGTCTTTCCAATTTATCTTTACTAATATGATTCAAATGATAATATCATAAATGAGAAGAATTTTTATCCAACTGCACATTTAGATTATAGGAAGACATATGGTTAAAATCAATATTATAATACTAAACTACAAAGTCAATTTTTAATTTCACATACAAGTTGTATAGACCATTGGATACAATAGTAGTAGCAATAATAACACTATTATACATAAGAGATACACAGTCTTTGCAAAAATAAAAGAATAACTAGTTTTTATAAGTTTGGAGACAGATAGTAGATTATGTCTAAGCTGGTACAAAATTATATTTGATAATAAAATATATAGCCACCATGAAAAATCAGAGAGTATGCCCCAACACCGATGACCTTAGCTCGCTCATTGTTCCCTATGGAAATATATCTTTCCTGACCATTTAGTTTTTTAGGTCCAAGAACCCCTGCATAATAATTGAAGTATGAACTGATGATCCTGAGTCTACATCCCATGTATCAAGGAAAATATCAATATAATTTGATTCAAAATAAACTAGATATTTTAATTTACCTTTTTTCTTTCCATGTAGAAATTTTAATTTGTAACAGCCTTTTACAAAATGCCCTTTCTTTCTATAATGAAAACCAACTTTTTTTTTCTAATTAAGCAAATGTCTTTTTTTTCACATCATCCTTGCTTTTTATAAATTTTTTCTTCCATATTTGCTTCTTGAAGGTTTTTTTGGACTGAGGATTAAATCTCTTTTCTTCTTAACTAGATTTGCTTATTCAATCTTGACAAGCTCAACTTTAACAACTTTTTTTCTTTCATTCTTTGAGATACACTCATTCAGGTTATCTAAAAACGATCATGTGTATTATAATTGATAACAAAATTCTCAAAGGATACAAGTAGTGAGTCCAATATGCAGTATGTGATATATTTATTATCAGATTCAAACCAAAACTTTTCAACTTATGTGCAATAGAAAATATTGTCAAGATATATTTTTGGATATTTTCATACTCAATCAAATTTATGTTATGGAGGTTGTGAGTCAAAGATAATTTCTTAGCTTTAGAAGATCTAACAAATCTGTTATGAATACTCTGAAGTAAATTTTTGGCAAAATAAACATCTGGCTGGTTGGCACAAATGGTTTCAGAAACTATTTTTCTAATTATCAACTTTGTTAACTTAAAATACTAAATGAGCTTCTAGTTTACTTTTTTAAGTTGAGTAATTTAATTCATTCAAGATCTCAACCTTGAAAAGCTAACTATTAGATTTTATACTATAAATTTTATAATGGACAGTTCAAGTACATAACAAATATATTTTAACAACAAATAATCCATGATTCTATTGATTTTGGGATTATACTATGATATTGCATCAGTTCCTTTGAGAGATTGACACAAGCCATGACATTCCATAACATAACTATCAAAATCAAAATTGGGATTATCTTGTAATCTTATACTGCCTCTTTTGGGAGAATAATATAAATCACGACATCCTACAAATAAAATTCACAATAATTACAAAAAATAATTAAAATCCTCTTTGGCATTCTTTTATTATCAAAAATAAATTTTCATAAAATTCTTTATTTATTTCTTTTCTTCTCCAACTCAACCTTTAGATTAAATTGACTAAAGTTAAAATAAATATAGAATAATAATATTTATAAATTAAAATAACCTTAAAACTCTGTAAAAAATATTTGGCCATTTTAACTCATAAATATATCCATGACTAAATAGCTATGAATAAATTATCATTAACTTAATTAATAAAAATTAAATCTTAATTAATATATGCACAAAGAACTGAGATTCAATTCAAATTGTAATTTGCAATTCAAATTTAGATTCAATGCAAATGAATTCCATGGACGAATGAATTATAATTTTACATTAAATCCCTCTCAAATTTTGTAATTCACAAATTTGTTTTAAAAATTAACTAGTGAATTGGAAAATTACCATAAATTAAAATTTTATAACTCAATCTTGAATTTCTCGCTATCAATAAGATTAGGAATAGCAATAGATTACTTAAAATAATTTTGAGTCAAAACTTGAGACAAAAACTAAATTTTTCTAAATTGAGTTTTTAGAATTCAATAGGAATCATATTATATCTCGATTTCTCATGAACCAAATATTAAAAGTAGACTTTAATACTAATTGTTGGGTCAAATTCTATTTTTTTAATACAAGATTCACAAAAAAGAATGATGTAAAATTGAATTAAACGATTTTACATACCTCAAGGTCCAATTGATAAAATTTTGAAATTTTTTCTTGCAAATTTTAGCTAATCTACTTTGGGTTTATGCTATTGTTTGTTGGAAAAAAAATTGAAAAGGAGGAATAATTTCAAATGAAATTTTCTATTTTACAATAGAAGAGAGAGAACGAATTCAAATTGATTCGAATTCTTTGCATTAAAAAACATAAATTTTATCTTATTGCAAAAAATCCTCCGAGTTATATAATTGCAAATTCAAGTTTTATAATTATAAATAAGATCAAAATATTTACAAAAAGATCCAATGACCAAATAACTCAAATAAATCAATTCAAATTCAAATTTTTAATTAGAGTCAAGTTTAAAAATTTATCCTTATTTAACTAGGAAATCTCAAGATGAAATCAAATGCTATATATACAAAAAAAATATTCCGACTTATCACAAAATACCCGATTGAGTGCATATATAAAATTTTGTTCTATTTGTACTGTGATCTATTATCATATAAATATTAATTAAATACTCAAATTTAAACTACTCACTGTATTCTGAAATTATCTAACCTAAATTGCTTGATCAAACTTATTTAAAATAATTTAATAAATGGTCTATAAATCCACAAAACTAATAAAGGCTGCATAGTATGGGACAATTTTCAGTAACCAATTTGACGACATCGAAATTTGCAAAGAGTACGTTACTATTTCTTCCTTGACGTCATTCAAATCTCAGTCTCATTGTTAGCAACTTGACCAGATTAGGCATGCCACTAGGTGAAGGTTTTAAGTGATACAAATCTTCCTGTATGCTCGAAAAACTTTGTGACAAGCTGCGTTGCATTCTCTTTGGACACTGAGAGACATGAGGAAATGCAGCTGCCACAGCGGTGGTAGATAGTCACATCTCCAGATATCGGTGAGGGCCACTTTAACCCAAGGTTTTAAGTTTCAATCGAAACGGTTCGGTTTCGGCCGGTACCGAAACAAAATCATAAATTTCGTTTCGGTTTAGGGTATTGTTCATCTTCTTCAACGAGAGCAAAGCAGAGCAGAGTAGAGCAGAGTGGGTGGAGTGAGTGCGGGGCGAGCGCGGCGAGTTTAGCGCGCATGGGGAGCTCGCTTCGGCTTCGTGTCCGAGCCTGCGCCCTCGCCGGACTGGCCCTGCGCACTCACCAGCCTGCCGGCGCTCCCTCGCCTCCCTCATGTCCTCGCCGGATTGGCCCCACGCACTCGCCAGCCTGCCGCTGCTCCCTCGCTCGTCTCACGCCCTCATTGACCTAGCTCCTACTCTCGCAAGCGGAGGCCGACCTTACATCGGGGCCAGCGCTGTTGCCAGTCTCGTTCCAACGCCCTTATTGGTTTCTGTCAGATACTGTTCACGTACATAATATTATTCACGTAATTATCCATTATTTTAAAATTTTTTTAATATATTATAATTTTTTTAATTTGAAGTTAAAAAATAATTAAAATAAAGTTAAATTTTAGTCAAAATATAATTAATAAAAAAATAATATTTTGGTTGAAACTAAAAGAAAAATAATTTTGATCAAAACACGTTGAGTTTTTTGTTCACGTACATGCGTGTATGATCGTTTCATCGAAAGTAAAGCCAAAAAAATTTGTTGCGAGCTTTAATTAATATACTTGGACAAGTTTTAATTGAGTAGGCATTACAAGACTGTAGAAGAGTAAATGATCAAATTTATCATGCCTCTCAACAAGGTTTACTTAATGCTATAAATCAACTTCTTACCGTAATTTTCCCTAAATACTTCGCACAGTATGATATTTATTTTTCATTGGTTATTAGATTACTTTTACTATGTATTGTTAATGAATATGGTTATCATTTTCATTTTGGACCTTCGATGTATGGTTATACTTCAGAACCGTTGCCACAAGATCAGACAAAACAAGTTATTCTGGCTCGTATGCCTACAAATACTCGTCCGGATCATCCAAATATTGAATTTGTAATTCTACACCTAAATATTCTAAATTCAACTGATAATGATTATAATGATGATGATGATTTGTTGTATGATTTTATAATTTATAAATTATGTATGTGTGAAATACATTTTAATGAAAAGTTTAATTTACTTATGTTAATTTTTAACTTTTAATCATATTCATATTACTTCTTGTATGTTTTTTTAATACACTAATATATATTAAAAGTAGACTATATCAATGATTAACTATAAAAATTAATTTTAATTAATTAAAATAATATTTAATATTAGGTAAAATTAAGTATAAATTTATTCCTAATTTTTCAAATTTTTTTCAATATTTTATCATATTTTTAATTTGAAGTCAAACTACAGTCAAAATATAGTCGAATTCTGTTCAACACATAATTAATAACTAAAAAAAAATCTTTCGGTCGAAATCGAAACCGTCAAAACTGAAATCAAAACGACCGAAACGACCTAAACACATCGACTTCACTGAATCCCGAAACCGAAACAGAAACCGAAACCGAAATCACAACTATAAACATTACTTTAGCCAAGTATGGAAGGGAAGACTTTGGTTGGACATCCAACTAGGGAACTTGATGCCTCCATACTGTTTTATCTCAAGCTCTTGCAATCTAGGATGAGGCCACCATTCCATAATGGCTTGGATAATCTGATTTTCTCTGGTATTTTCAGCCCATGACAATATCAAGGACTGTAGCTTCGACTTCTCTTCCAAATTTTCTCTTGCTGCATCTGATGGTTTAGTCACATTGTCCAGCCTAGGGATTTCTAGTTTGCCTCCGATAAGATTTAGGGACTCCAGCTATTTGATGTTGCTATATCTTTGGAGATTGTCTTCATTGCCCACGACAAATAATGCAAGCGTCCGAAGATGGCGCAGATCACGTAGACCTTGTGGCATGTCGATAAATCAGTAGCGCTGTCCATTATTCAGGTGCCTGAGATTGTTGATATTTTCCAAACCTACAGGAAACACTTGTAGAGAATTACACATACAAATCTAAGTTCTCTAGTTTCTATAGACAGCTAATGGTTTGGGGCAATACCTGAAGACTAGAGCACCCTGATAAATCAAACACCTGTAGATTTTAAAGGTTGCCAATTGCTTCATTCACTATAGATATCTGAGGTTCAGATAGATTTAGAATATGCAAGTGTGGAAATCTACCAATCCACTCTGGTATCCCACTGATAGAACTGCCAGAGGGGTCAAGATACCTCAAATGCTTCAACTTCTTCATAGTTTGGGAAATTTTCTATTTCAAAATGAATTTTCATATATAGGGTCCGCAAACAAGTTAGACGTTGAAATATTTCAAAAGGAATTTTATCATCAGGGGCATCAAAGAATAGTGTGCGTAGCTTTCTTTCGTTATGGAAAAGATGGGCTGGAATCGCTTATTCAGAGAAATTGTTTTGTGCTACTGAAGCATAGCAGCAATGTTCGGGAATGTTAGCTGTTTCTCCAATGAACACTATACTGCATTCATCGCCTGCGAGTTTTTAATTCTTACTTCCGCCGCTCTCTAGCTCCCCAATCGACCTAGTGGTCCCCACTCCCACACTCAATGGCTCTCTAGCTCCCTGTCAAGTGATAAGAGTATTGATTTCTTTTATCTTAAATAAAAAATATATACAATTCTGTTTAAGAAGCTGTTGCACCTTTAAAGTTACAAAATATTAAGGAAAAATGTATAAAATTTTTTTAAAAATTAAAGTGCTAATTCAAAATTTTTCAAAAATATTTCTCTCAACAACTATATTTAGGAATATTTTGGATATTTTTCAGTACAAAATTTTCACAAATACCTCAATACTATCCAATTATTTCACATCACAATTTACTTTTATACTCTTTTCAAGTGTTGACTTTAACTTTTCAACACTAAGATATTTTTGGCTCTTTTTCCACCTTTTTTTCTCATTCTTACTCAAATGATATTCCATCAAGATTCTAAGGAATGTCAAACTATTGATTTAATCGTTAAAATATCTAAAATCAGATTTGTATTGATTTTTTTGATGATATTCTTGATCATGATAGGTTCTTTAGGCCAATCTCGACTCTGTCGAAATCACAAAAGATAAAAAACTAGTAATGTTTGGGAGCACTATGATAGCGTAATGGTTCAAGGTGTAAAAAAAGTTATGCGCAAGAAATGCAAGAATCAACATAGAAACATAATTGCACATGAAAGTAGTCATTTTTGAAAATATATTCAATCTCATTTGAAAAGAGATCATGATTATACTCAAATATAACTTTCTTTTACAAGTGATTTTTCTTTTAATTCATTTGACATTCATATACAAAATTAGTAAAATATATTATTTGGGATGAACAATTATTTTTTTAGAAAATTTTGAGCTGAAATAACTACTTCAAAAGTTAAATTCACTATTCCAAAAAATCAAAAAATACTATTAAAAGTAATGTGATAAAAATGTTCACCACAAAAAAAAGAATTAATTTTTTATAGGCTACAAATAGAAAATTACCCTTATATTCAATTATCAAAATGCTATTATAGTATATCTTATATTTGGATTAGTTCTTATTATTTTGTTGATATATGAATGTTATATAAATATATTATTAATTTTAGACTTTTGAAATATTCTCGCAATGAAGTTGACATTACTAATACTATTTTTCAAACTATTTCGAATATAATATTAAAAATATTTAGTATTATTTTAGGTAATATTATTAGTAATACTATTGTCATTGATTTGCTTAAACCTTAATTATCTGTTTTATTGAATGAAATTTTTTTTGTATTCATTGCATATGTCATAATTTAATTCAATTATTTATGACGAATTTAAATTTATGAATGTGGCATATGAAATTAAAAATTTTAGAAATTTGTGAAAATATATTAGATTAACACCTAATCATGCTCACGATTTTAAAATTTTGTGTAAGTAATGTAAAAGACTTTTAAAAATTTACTCTTGATATACAAAATAAATACAATATTACTTATAAATTATTAAAATCTTGTTATAATAATAAAAATATATTTACTAGTTTGCACATAGCACATGATTATTTTTTACTAAGTGATATAAAGAAATTTAACAAATGAAGAAATTTAAGAGGTTGAACAAATTAAACATAGAGATTTCAAAGATCGAGCTTTAATGAAAAGTAATTGCAATAGTAAATTCAATACATTTAAAACTCATATTCATATTATTATATTTTAAATTATTTTATATATTTGAGCATTAGAGTGAGTCTTTGAATGCGACCCCTCACAAGATACCATTTGGTGGAGATGTGGAAGATGGTATTGTAATTTTCCATACTTACTTTGGTCTCAAGCAATGCAATAACACAATATAGACTTCCGCTATTGGATAATATTTCAACAAAAATATTTCTCTTCATAAAAAAAAATGACGAGTATACTTTAAAAGACAAATAATATCTTACTAATTAGATTAGAAAAACTTAAGTTATTCAACCAAAAAAAGCTAGCCGGTATGAGAGCCATGAGGCACGGGTCAGATGGATGGTAATGCACATGGTCCATGAATCTACTTAATGTTACACCCATAATTAGATTAAAGTTCCATTTGGTTATCCCAAATTTCATAAAAATAAAAACATTTTAGGTTTTTTCATAAAAAAAATTTCTATGGAGGTATTTGGCATCATTTTTTTATTTTTTTAATTTTCTTTAAACCATGAGTTTCCCAATAATTTTATTGAAAAATAAAAAAATTAAACAATTTTTTTATTTTTCACTATTATATAGAGCCGGTGTGTAAATTTTCTTTTCACTATCGACTTACTCCACTTAATCATAGTAATTTTTTATAAGAAATAGTGTTGCATGTAATCTCAAACCATATGGAAAAAAATCTAATGAATTATTTCGTAAAATATCCAAACAAACGTTAAAGCATTGTCTGATGTCTTGATGTGTTCTGAAGTTCATCAAATTAATACATATTTGAACATGAAAAATATTATGGGAATATGTTTGCAAAATGAAAAGATACATAAAAAGCTTTTAATAATGAGAAAAATTATCTCGTTTATTACTATTATCAAAAAATTACTTATATTATACTTAAAATTTACAAACAAATACTTCTCCATCAACATTTTTTTATTATATTATATTATTTAATTTAACATGAAAAGATAGTTATGCACTAAATTTTAAATATAAGTGTAAAAAATTATTTTTTCTATTTTTTTGCTTTTTGCTCATGAAAATTCTAAATACTTAAATATTATATTCTTACTAATTTGCTAAACGATAATGGTAAAAAGGTGTTGAAAATTATTTACCCTAGAAGAAATGAGGAAAATTGAGGGAAAAAAATTTTTATACTTATATTTAAGGAGTTAAGGACAACTTAATCTTTCTATGTTAGTTTATATTTAAAAAATCCAATAAAAAGAAACATTAATTAAGAGATAAACATTTGTAAATTTTAATTATAATACAATTATTTTTTTATTAATAGTGATAAAAGATGTGACTAACTAAAAATTTATAATAATGTAAATAGTTCTTTTCTAAAAGCTCTTATAAAATTACAAATATATGTATATATATATTTGATATTTGTTCATATGTGCTGCTGCCGTAAACTACTAAACTCTATACACCAAGATAATAATG
This sequence comes from Trichopus zeylanicus subsp. travancoricus, assembly GCA_005019695.1. Taxonomy (NCBI): domain Eukaryota; kingdom Viridiplantae; phylum Streptophyta; class Magnoliopsida; order Dioscoreales; family Dioscoreaceae; genus Trichopus; species Trichopus zeylanicus. The sequence continues at coordinate 237,140 of RXID01014616.1, read as the reverse complement.
ATAGAAAAAATATCTTCAATCACGTGTAAAAGAAAATAAAAATTCAAGGGTATCACGTTAATGTTTCACATGATCAATAGTCACACAAATAATACTAGTGGGTATATTCATCAAGACAATTATGTAAGATATTGAAATCAATTACTATAGGGTAAGCTGAAATATTTGTTTGTCTCAAAAATAGGAACAATCCTAATTAGGAAGACAATCACAAATAGATACTCAAACTGCTCCATAAAAAATTAGTGAGTAGTGGTCCATCCTCATGTATTGGAGTATTGTGATTTGCAGTAGAGGATTTAGATATCAATTTATTCACAAAAATACAAGAAACAATAGGTAATAAAAGGAAAACAAAAAATTAAAAAAAATACGGTGATGTATATAATTTACTTAAAATCAAAGTATGTTTATGTGAGATCAAAAAAATCACTATAAATAGATTTGTAATACTTTAAAAGAAAAAAAATCCATAATTTTCTTTTCTAACCAAAATTTTCACCAAATTTTAATAATGCTTCCACCTTTAAAAAGAATCTCGAAGAGTGCATTATGAGAAATCACCATGAGATACTAGTGAGAAGTACTATAATCCATATGTGAGAACTGAGACATTCTCTTTTTTTTGTCTCTATTCTCTCTATTCCTTTCTCTATTTCACTATATTTTTTCATGACAATAAACCAAATTTTTTGTAGTACTAAGTATTTAAAGGCTTTTATTGAGTCCAAATCATATTTTAATAATTTTTAATATTACATAATATGTATTCAAAGTCGAACACCAATTAGAATTTGACTTTCAATTTCTAGTTTGACTTAAACTCTAATTTAAGTTTGAGGAATCCAAACCCAATAATATCCATCATAGCTTGAACTTGGGCATGCCACCATTGCAAAGCTTCAGTCATCATCTCTAATTTACCCCTTTCTCTAGATTACTAGCTTGTTAAGCTTGTTAAGCTTCAATCCATACTTTCTCGTTACTACTATAGCCATTGGGACTCCACTTATGATAATATTCCCTGCCAATTAGTAAATATTACTAATTTCATCAAGATCCTAATGCCTGTAGATCTCTCTAGAATTTTTGGATTCGATGTTGTTGAGAATTCATCAATTCGACCTACAAGATGTACAAGATCTAGAGAGTAGTTGTAGAAGTCTCCTAAACCCTAATAGCTTGTACTTTACCTTTGCATGTACCTACAAAGAGAAGAGAAAAATTTTGTAAGTTTTTCGAGAGTAGTATTGAATAAAATATTAAAAAAAATAAAATAAAATAATTGGTGGTCTCTCCCTAATCCAAATGTCTATCCCTAACACCTTTAGGTTTTCTAAGAGATGAAATTATATACTTGTAATGATGGTGATAAATTATAGGCTATGATTCTAACCTAAATACAAAAGAAAAGAAAAGAGAGAAAAAAGAAAGAGTCTGATGATGTCATGTGGTCCCTTTTCCTCCCGGAGAATGCCGTCACTATAGAGCATTCTCACCTTCTTGAGCCTAATCAGAATTGCTAATAAAAGCTTTTGGAGATTTATGATCACTTTAGATACAAGCTTGCCTAATAAGGAATTAATAATGTTTAGGGAATGAATGAGGCTATTTACATAGTTATAGTACAAGTGCCAAATTTTTTGGATAGTTAGTATGAGACTAAATTTTTGGGTTGATCTATGGTGTAGATTTAACTAGAAATTCAGAGTCTCAAATTTTTAGGATTTTAGTGAACTGTTTGATGGGTGTAGGTTTGTGGAAGTCAATGGGTGAGATCAATTCATAATGAAAAGATAATGGATGAGATTTGTTCACATGTTTGGATGAGAAAAAGTTGAGCCCTACTAGAGATAATCATGTTATACCATACGATAGCTAGTGCACAGCCATATGGATATTCCATGCAACAAGGTTTGGCATATGGCTCATTCCATATGTTTTATTATTATTATTATTATTATTATTATTATTATATTTTCAGATGGGTTTGATTAGGTTCTAGGGTAAGAAGGATTATGATTTTTATGATTCAAGTCAATAGATATTTTAATAGCTAATCTTAATCTTAATTATAGAAATTTGTAGCTTAGAATAACAATGAAATTTAGCTCAGGTTAATAAGTAATTTTGGGTTGAGCTATAAGAAATTTTTAGCTCACGTTATCAGGTAAATCAATTCTAAATGTAAAAAGATCTATGAGTTTAAATAATCAGCTCAAATGCCAAGACAGATTGGTTTAGAGTGGCAATGAAGATTAATAGAAGTCCAAAAAAATAGATACTTATAATTGTTCCTCACTTGGCAAGGTGTTGAGAGAAATGAAATAAAAGTCAAGTGGTAAAATGATAACTATGATAAGCTTTCCTCTAATTGATTTGTTGGCTTCAAATGGGTTGAGATGTTAGTTTAACTAGGGTGCAGATTGATTAGGGGTTCATAATGTTAGTTTAACTGGGGTGCAGATTGATCAGGGGTTCATAAGCTTATCTACAATCATTTTGGGAGGTAAAAAGTTATCAAAACTTGTTGAGAATTCTATGCTCTCTCGTGGTTAAAAGATAACTTTGAGAAATTTTGATGGAGTCTTTTCCACTACTATTCCTTTAGGGATAGTTTAGATGAAATAAAAATAGGCAAAAGGGGACCTTCGAGGATACTTTGTTCTCTTGTGATTTAGATATAACTTTGAGGGCCTTTCGTAGAGCCATTTTGTTGCTATCCCCCACAAGGAGATAATTTAACTTTTGAAGTTGCTAAGATGGTCAAGAGTGAGATTTTAGGTAATTGAGTTCTAGCTTATTTTTATTGAGTGTTTGAGAATTTTGAGGAAAATACATGTATGTTGGAAAAAATACAATGTGATGGTGGCTCTAAGAATGAAAATAAAAGGTTGTTCATTAGCAATTGGATCAAACGGTTTTTTTGATGAAGGGGACTATAGATCTCTCTGGCCTTCATCAATAGTTTTGTAAAACATGTCGTATATGGAGTGAAACTAGTTCCACTTTTTCTATGATTTTCTCTTCTTCATCGTGGAGGTGTGGTTAACACCATTTTTTTTGAACTAGTGATATGGTTTTTGCTCAACAGGATACTAGCTAGTGACTCCGATCCATGAATGGGATTGTCGATGTGGATTTATTGGTGGTGGCACACGAACCTGACGAATCTTATATAAGACAAAAAATAGATTTCCTGCTAGACTATGGGTGCATTTTTCTATGTGGTTGATCACAATATGTTGACTTAAACTTTTGATTTTTTTTATACGCCAGCCTCTTTGTGTATGTTTTAGTCATACACCAATTGGCTAGCATATAATAATAATAATTATTATTATTATTGTTATCATCATCATCATTATTATTATTACTATTTCTATTACTATTATTATTATTATTATTATTATTATTATTATTATTATTCTTAATAATAATATTATTATATTATTATTTTTTTTTCTCACATCAGGTAGTTGTCATGGCTTTCACTTTGTACTTTATCCTTTTGGTGTATAGTTTATTTCATATGCCAACTACTTGGTTTACTTCTCATTTCCAAATTCTAAATCGATTTTGGTAATCCTAGTCTGACTCCTCTCAGACTTTGACCCTCAACCAATATAATCTATTTATATCCAATACATTCTTTTGTCTCTTCTCTTTTAGTCTTTGCCTCTTCTTCAACCATGGATTTGAACCTCTTCTCAAATTTTGAGTTTACTTTTGAAAATCAGCCATGGCATATTGTTAATTGTTTAGTTGATAATGAGATAATTTTCTCTCCTTTCCTTTTCTTCTTTTTCTCTTCCCCTTTGCTAATTATGGTTGATATTGTCGCAGGATGTTTCTTAAATTCCCAATGTTTATTATTTTGACCATCCTTATTGGGTTCAAGAGTTCTTGGAGAACTTTACCATATTTCATGACTTCTCTTTCCTTTATGTAAATTTCCTATGATTTGAAGAGCTCTATTGCTAGCCATTGATTTGGTCACTTCTTGGTATGATAATAGAGAGATGAAAATTTGCCACTCATAACTTTTTTATTTCCTCATGGGGAGATGCTTCCAAATCTAGAGGAAGTGAGCTACCTTCTAGGTTTCAAAAGGCAACATCACTTTTGGATTGAGGAATTTCATCACTATTCTTCTAAACCATCTTGTATGTGTTGAGGAGATTTCTTCACCTTATGTCGAGGAGTTGGGCAAACTCATCTTTCATGAAGTGTGGATGAGGAGTTGCCCCTTTTCTAGTGCATATTTCAGACATCGGTCATTGCAGGATAGTTGGTGTTACTCTATTCCTTTGTGGATTGTACATTTTTCCTATGTGGGGATTTTCATTGAAGTGCCTTGTTTCTTTAGCCTTGACTTGAACGTCATTTTCTTGCAACTCATGGATCCTCTACCAAACATAGTTGGAAGTGGTGGAAGGCTTATTTCTACCACCTCTGCAATGCTAAAATCAATTTTGTTCATGCCTTAGTCACCTCTCCCTTAACTTTTAAGGGTTTCCAAAATGAGTTGGTATATGTAGGGAGTCATTACATTGTACTGTATTCGATTCACAAATCTATGCAAATAGTAGGCCCTATTGTAGTGGTCCCTCCTTTTTTATCTTTTGTACCTTAGATAGTGGCTCATCATCATAATTTAATAGATGATTATCATTGTGTTATTGAAATGAATTCAATGTGTGGTCCCTAAGAATTGAAGGTTCTCTATTTCTTGATTCTAATTCTTCAGATGTCAAGAGCTACATTGTTTAGTATTCAACTTATTTTTGTCCCTCCTTATCCATATCAAATTACTAAGGGTGTTGATTAACTTGATTGGGCACGATCAAGAGTATCTCAGTATATTTGTGATGCAGATGGCATTATTGTGAACCACTGCCATTGTTGCGACAAAGCTTTTATACTTATCTCTTTTATCAGTAGGGCTTGTGTTATGTAGGAGATTTCATATTTTGCAAGCTAATTTTTTATCAATAAGAATTCCTTCTATTCTTGAATCCCAAGTTCTGCTATTTTTTGTTCTTTTGATGTTTAGTTCAATGCTTTGAAATGATGTACTAAAACAATATGCTAAAAATTGGCATTCTACTAGGGAATCATGCTATGAAATTGCACATGATATGCCAAGTATTTGGCGTACACATTACAAGGCTTGTCAAGTAGTTGGTGTATGTCCTAGAATATATGCTACCTCTTTGGGCTTATGAAAATTTCTCCTTTTAAATTTTCTCTCTTCTTCTTTCTTTTCTTTTTTGGCTTTTGACTGACTTGCAAGAAGTGGCGAGAAAGACTCACATGAGGTTTCACTTTACCATGGAAAATTTTCAAATTTCTCCTTTTCTCTTTTGCACTTCAACCTTCCTCTTTCTTTGTGCACCTCTCCCACACTCTTCATCTTCCTATTGGCTTGGCTAAGACCTTCATCTTCCTCATTTTCCTTCCTTCTTCTTCTTCCTCTTCGTTTGCTCCTCTTCTTGCCCCCTTTTCTTCAAACTCAAACTCTTCTCTTCGCCTACTTCTCGATCAATGAGATGGATAACTTTTCTTTTGGAGAGGATGTGGCTCCCTCTGGTGATAGTGGTGATGACCAATCTTGTCATCAAATGGTGGGTGGTGGTTCTCCTTGAAGTTGTGCCAATGTGGAGAGGTGGGCATCTTCTCTACCTTTTCTCTTTGTGTTTCTTGTTCTTTTTTTCTTCTCCACGATTTGTTATCATGAATTCTTGGTAGATCTTAATCACCTTTAAAACACTTAATCAGCTTTCTCCCCCTCCCCTTTTTTTGTGTTTAGGTGTACTAGACCCTTAACATAAAGTTGTTGTCATACACCATGAATTGAGCATATAAATATTTTTGAGGGGGGGCTGACATTCATCCATCATTTTCTTTTATTGAGGGGGTTGTGTAGAATAGGTCATGATCTCATTGCTCTTTATGGAGGAATGGTTTAATACTCTCCCATCTTGTTAGTAAATAGGGATCGATCAAGTGGGTTTTGGCTAGTTCTTGCATATGGGTTCCATGACGCATCTTCTTAGTTTGATGGTTAGTATCACCAAGAGGTTTAATCCTTTCAATTGTACTTTCATTCTGCGTTTTTTTTGGGGGGGGGGGGGGGGGGGGGGGGGGGGGGGGGGGGGGGGTGGAGATCAATGTTATCCTTGAGAATGTGATATAATTGATTGAACTACTAATTGTTGGGTATCCCGTCATACCCTACTCAAGATGTACGAGTACTATTATATGGAATCATGATCAACCACCTGAAATAATTAGAAGATCCTAAGAAATAATCTCAAAACTACAAATCATTTTAAGTTATTTTAGTGCACTACCAGTTATTGTGGGAACATAACTTTCAATAAGTATAAGACTCTATTACTAATTACCACAATAATTACCAGGAGCTTCTTAAAATAAGAAATATAATTAATAAAATAGAGACATAGAGAAAGAAATAATTTAATTTAATTAATTAAATTTTGGAATTACATGGTTTAAGTAAGACCATACCCTTACTTTATAATTCCTATGATCTAAAATATTTAATTCATAACATAAGACATAAAACAAAAAAAATTTCATACAGGCCCACTACCTACTCCCATATGCTTGATCAAGTGTGACGTAGTGGATGACCTATTTAGAACTTGAATTGGACAGGTGTTTAGTTTGACTCTTGGCGAATTTTGATAACTTTATTTAATTTTAAAGTATTGCTGACTTTGTCTTTCGCCAGTTGATCCTATTTGACCTTAAAGTGACACCCATGATTTTATACTTGTAGTCAGTTGACTCCTTTTGATTTGAATTTAAACTTGACGGTTGATTAATTGACTCATTGAGTACATGCTAGTATAAATCCTTTTTGAATATTGACTTTTTGCTTATTGTTGGCTAACATCCTTTGAATGCGGTGTTTGATTGACTTATCAACCAAGTACAAACTTACCTTAGTTTGATTTGACTAGAAAAAATAGATAACAACTTTCTCCAATGCTAACCATATATAATTTAATAATTAATGACATTTTAGTTTATTGTCAATTGGGCTTGACGTGTTATTGATAGTTTTATGTTTATTGTCAAGTAACTCTATTTGATTTAAGTTTTGTTCAATTCAAATTTGATTTTGGTTTAATCCTATTTTGATTTGATTTGATTCAATATTTAAACTTGATTTTGATTTGAGTTTAATTTGATTCAATTAGGGTCATATTTGACCTACTTAGATTTGGATTGGACTATTAATGGATCCTTGTCAGACTTTAGACTTGATCTTTAATGGACCTTACGCTTGATCCTAATTGGATTTTGGACTTAAACCTTATTGAATCTTAGATTTGATCCTTATTGGATCATAGTTCGACTTTTATCAAGATCTTATCGAACCCTTAATAAATCTTTAGTTCAATCCTTATTGGGTCTTTAATGGATCTTGGTTTAACTTTTATTAGTTTTTTAATGGATCTTGGTTTAACTATTATTGGATTTTTATTGGATCCTCAATGAATCTTTGTTCAACCCTTATTGGGTTCTTAATAGATTTTGATTCAATTCTTATTGGATTCTTATTTAATCCTTAACCTTTGTTGAGTTCTTATCGGATCTTTAATCCTTATTGGATCCTTATTAGACCATTAATGGATCTTATTTTAATTCTTATTAAGTTCTTATTATATCATTAACAGATTTTGATTTAATTCTTATTAGCTTCTTATTATATTCTTAGTTCTTATTGGGTTCTTATTAGATATTTAATAGGTTTTTATTAGATTCAACCTTCATTGGATTCAAATTTGATGCTTAAATAGGTTAGGTTCAAATCAAGTTGGTTTGAATTCACCCCGTCTTGGACCTAATTTTAGTTCATGGTTTAGTTTTTATTCAAATTTGGATTTGATTTATTTTTGGCATAGATTTGAACCTAATTTGATTTTGCTTTAAATTTGATCCTAATTTAGTTTTTTTGTTTACTTTAAACTTGGTTTAGTTTTAATTAATTTTATTTGATTTGTTTGATTTGATGTGAGTAGATTAAATCATAAATTCTAAAACATAAAATCCTAATCTTAAACCTTATATTTTTAAATGGTTCATAGGTCTTATGGCAATAATTAATATAAAAATATATATGCATATACACTACTGTAAACTCTAAATAGAAGCTAGGAACTTAATTTTTCTTTTTTATAGTAGTGTGTTGTGCGGTCAATTTTTTTTAAATAACAAGATATATACCACTTACACAATAAAATCAATCCAATCTTGTTAGTCACAACAAAAAACCAAACTTAATTATTCTTGATTCACCTGCATTAAAAATATAAGATTATATTTTCATATGGAATTCAATTATATCAATTTTAGCAATATTTCATCTTTCTAATGATACAATAATTTCTCAAATTGATTCAATCAGGATCTAATAAGCCAATTTGAAATCAAATTCAGAATGATTCCCTTATAAAAAGGTAACTATATTCCAAAGAGATAATTATGTTAAATTTTCTAAAAATCAGGGATATTATTTCTTATAAGCACAACCCATTAAGGTATAAAAAGGAGTATCTCTATCTCTTCTTTACAAGTACACAGCCTCTCAGGCTCTGAATGCTATAATTTTTTTCTCTTTTGAATTTCACTATTGTTTCTCTTTTAAAATATGATACTAACTTAAGCTTTAGAGAGACCGCAGGACTTCGCCGGCCTCCCTTATACTGTTTCCATCTAGCAAATCATGCAATGTGAATTGGTCTACCAGATCCAATCTCAAAGAGTCTTTCAATTTGAAACAGATAACGAGTTTAATCTCAAGGAGTCTTTCAATTTGAAATTGATAATGAGCTTGACTCCATTAAAGATGGTGCTTTTATTGAGATCTGCTCGCTGTATAGCAAATTTGAGAGATTGCCGACATTAATGAACTTGGTTCTTTACAAATCTACCCTGAGAAAAATAAGAAGAGACTCAAAGGCCTGATCTATTAAAAAAATTAGGTGCACTTATTCTTCTCTATTCTATATATTTCTTTTGATTATATCATAATGATTGGTTTTCTTTTTTACCAACGCAAAGTAATATTAGACAAGACCGATCTTTTGAGACTAAAGTGAATAAGCATGACCAAGGTCAAAGTCAAGGTCAAGGTCAAGGTCAAAGTCAAGACTAGTGAACCACTTTTGTAAACTAATATCTTTCTATTAAAATTAAGACTCCAATAATTTAAAGCTCAAAAAACTATTTAATTTTTTATAATAATTTAATTTAACAATAGTATAAAATAATAAATATTAATTTTATAAGAAAAAAAATTATGAAACGAACTTATTCTGATCCTGATTCAAAAACAAACGGGGCCTAATATTTAAATTCGACCCAAATTCAAAATTATATATTTATTTTTTTTGGATCGAGCTCAAACTATGGATTGGACCTCTTTATTTTTATTAAATTTTGAGTCAGAATCCGAACTTGTATTCAAAAATCTCATGACCAGATTCAAAAATTTTGGATCGGGCTTGTTAAGATCCATTAGGCATTTTAATCCGTCTCTAAAGGCTTTTAACGGGTCAGACTGCAAGTCCAATAAACAGGGTAGGTGGACAGCCCTACAGTTCCGAGGCGCATGGAAAAAGACACGCCAAGCTCAAAATTTGCATGTCTCCGTCTCTTGTCATTGTAAAGCTCTGTAAAAGCGATACCAAGATATACTTTCTCCGATATCTCCAACACTCCCTCGGTTGGTTCACAACCCTTTGATATATACTCACTCTCTTCCATACCCCTTCCGCCTCCTCACAGGAAGAAGGACTCAGTCTTGCATACTCTAACAAGGCCATGGATGAGACTTCGGACACCCCGACCTCGCCGGAGACTCCAGAGGCGCGGCCACGGATGCCCTCGCTGAAGTTGAAGTTGATAGGATGGTATCTCTACAGCCTCTCCACTGGCTTCGTCCCCACCGTGCTCGTTCCGATTCTCTTCCCGTTGATCCTCGTGCAAATCACCTCTCCCACCAGCGGTGTCACCCCGCCTCTGACTCAGACTAGGCGAGACGTGACCTGCCAGAAAGCCGAGATGTTGTTGTGAGTTTTTCTTTTCCTTTTCTCAATAAAAGTAGTGTCTCTCTCTCATGATGCTAAAAGTCTTCTGATATTGCAGCTACCAAGGGCTGACAGCGGATTCAATCACAACCAACTCCTCCAAGTTCTCTCCTCTCCGCTGGATCGCTGTCTCTTGGGCCGCCACCCTGCTCCTCTTCTTCCCCTTCCTCCCCTACCTCGCCTACCGCCTCGACCACAGCGGCAATCGAACCCTAACTCTAATCCTTTCCATTTCCACGATTCTTGGCTCCTTCCCGTGCCTTCTCACCGGCTTCTTCCGAACCACCTGGCTTTTCCCCTTCTACACTCTCTTCCTCGTCCTCTCAGCCACAACCGGTACTGCTGTCCACACCCACAACCTCAGACGCATCATTCCCAACTCCACGGTGACCTGGCATTCGTCCACCGCCACCGCCGGCGGCTGTGTTGGCGCAACGGTGATTGCCGCCTTTACCTACCAAATGCTCCGGCGAGACGATCAGCTCACTAGCTTGTGGGTGGTCTCCATCTTCAGTGGCTTGCTCTGGTCCCTAGGAATTCTCCACGCATTCATCCCAAGCAATAATCAAGACCCTAAGCCTGCTGACCCTAATTCAGCTGCCGCATGGGCTCATTTCTTATCGGTCTTCAAGTACTCCCACCTCGTTGGCGGCATTGGCAGCGTGTTCCTCTCCTCATTCTCGTCGATGTGTCTCTTCGGTGGGGCCATCCTCTTCCTCGTCGGTGGCCTCTGCATCAAACCTGTCATCTTGCTGGCAATATGGCTCATCTACTTTTCTTTCCCCATGTTTTCTCTCTCTGCATCATATCTACTTCACTTGATGCTCCGAATCGACGCGGTAAGAATGCAGCTGCTAGGGTTCTTCATGTCAGCAGCGGCCTCGGCGGTCGGGTTCTACTACGAGAAGAAGAACTGGCATCAGACACACATCTTTCTCGTGGTGCTGCTGCAGAGTGCTGCAAGTGGTGTTCTGCATGCGTTTGGGCAGGCATTGGTTTCGGACTGCTCGCCGGCGGGGAAGGAGGGGGTGGTTGCGGCGTGGTTTGCATGGGCGAGAGCCGGGGGGTTGTGCGCTGGTTTCACGGTGGCAGCCGTGTTTCCAGGGAGCGTGAGGACGACATTCGGTCTGGCGTTCGCGGCTACAGCGGCGGGGGCTTTGGTGTTAGTGTTTGGGAAGGTGAGCCACTTGGGAGGAGCAAAAGTTGCCGGCCGTTTGACGGAGGAAGAAGGCATTGAGAAGAAGGGGTTGCTGCTGCAAGTGCATGGTTTGCATAGAAATAGAGAAGACAAAGTCTCAAGAGGATGAGGAAAAGCGAAGGAAAATCTAGTCTTGCATATGCATTGTTGGCTTGTTGGAAATATATCAATTTATTGTGACAAAAATTAAGTTTATGTTCTTTTATTTGGTGATGTTATTGAAAAAATAAAGATCGCATATACAAATTTTGGTAATTGGTTGCTTCAAAGCTTAAGTTTCTTCGTTCAAATTCAGCAACATCACCACCTTAGGGGGACTTGTGCTTCACATTTTATACCTCCACTCCAATCCAAACTAGGTCAGGGTACGATACAAGAACTTCAGCTGCCTCGACGATGTCGGAGACAATGGCAGATGCGGGTGCCGGCCCGGGTGCCATTGGTCGACGGGGACGGACTGAAAACTGCCAAGCCAATACGATCGTGGATATCGTCGGGCTCATCTTTCCGACCATAATCTCCTTTGCCAAGCGCAAGAAGATATCCTTCCGTCACATCATCCTGTCATCTTCTGCTTCATTCTCGTCTCCTTGTTCGTCGTGGGCGTCGCTCTCCTGAAACCCCACTTGGCAGTCCCAATTCTACCCTTGACTGTACTCTTGTTCGGTCTTTGTTCTTTTTAATGATCAATCTTCTGATAATGGCTTTGTGTTTTCTGTCATTTCATTTTGTTTTGTGAACAAAACTCATGACTGCAAAAGACAAGTGAATATATTACCATTTTTGCTTTAGCATGCCATATTTCAAGTATAAAATTAGGATTAATTGTATATAACTGGTTAAAAACTTGTCCAATTGCATATAAACTCATTGCATATTACAAGCCAATTTTACACTTGTCCAATTAACAGGTCCCTAAAATATGAAATGTCATCAGTCTAGTGCTTGTAAGACATCCGCTGTTTGTTTGTTGTGTGATAGTTTTTCATTGTTCCGGATTTGATATGGTCACGTAGAAAGCAATATCGAATAATCATTATGTTTGCTCCTTCTGTGTTACACATCATTCTTCGCAAAATTTAATGGACGAGATGTTGTCGATATATATGGGAGTTGGATCTTCTTGTTGATAATGAATTTCCTTTTCTTAACCAAATTACCTCAGAAATGCATATTGTTTCTGTAATATTACTCTATTTCACTGGTGAATAATGTTACCATATTTTACCTTTTTAAGCTCCAATAAAATGTAGTAGAGCCCATAAAAAAAACATAACCAATATTTCTTTTTTTCATTTTCTTCACCTCCTAATTACTACTAAGTATCCTTTCAATCTTGATTTTTCATTATAATAAAATAAAAGACCAAAATCTAGAATACCTTTATAACATTAAAATCCTCTTTGTAGCTAGCTAATGTGATATTGTGAACAAGTTATATATTAAAATTTAGTCCCATATCGAAAAAGTATAAGTCTAATTTATACTTTATATATTAGAATAAGTCTTTCAATTTGATTTAAAAAATGAAGGAAAAGTAGGAGAGAAATCAAAATTAATTTCAAATTTAATAAATTAAAATTATTTTATATAATATATATAATTAATCTAATAATAAGTTTTTACTTTTTGGAATATTAAAAAATAAAAATTAGTTATAAATAATTATTTCACAGACAATAGTGTCTGTATGAAAAGTTAATATAACTATTTATTACAATCATATTATGACCTATAAATACATAGATTTTATTGTCAGACAAATCATCTTTTTTCCTCCAACCTTCCTTTTTTCTTTTCGTGTTCAATCTCTAAGATATTTTTTTAGAAACTTTCACAAATTACTGTCTGCAAACTTGTAGACTTTATTGTATACTATAAAAATATTACCACAACTTTGTAACAATAACTTTATAAGTGAAGGTAATTAATTCCTAAAAAAAAGTGATACTTCACGTCTTAAAGCCTTATTAAATACTTACTATTACAACAATTTTAAGGAATTAATTATAATGGAGTCCAAAGCTATTATGAGTTAAGAATTCATGAAGTTAGACAAATTTGACAGAATTAATTTCATATGCTGGAAGGATAAGATACTATTTCTACTCTACTCTGAAAATTTCCTATATACTAGATCCTAATCTAGCAAATCTTCTATCACCAACTCCTAAAGATGATGAAAAAAAGAAAATAGAAAAGAAGAAATGTGAAGAATATGATCTTTTATGCAAAGGACACATTCACAATAATCTGTCTAATTATCTATATGACTTTTTGACTTCTGTCAAATCTCCAAAAAAAATATGGAAGACATTGGAATTCAAGAACAACAATTAGAAATAAGGTGTGAATAAAATTCTTATCATGAAGTATTTTGAATTTTCTATGATTAATAATGTTTTTGTAATAGATCAAGTATATGGGTTACAAATTCCAGTTTCCAAATTGAATGACTTGAAGGTGGTCATTTTTGAATCATTACAAGTTGGAGAAATTATTGCCAAACTTCCTCTAGGTTTGAATAATTAAAGAAAAATGTTTACACTATAGAAGAATTTTCTCTTGAATAGATTCAAAAATATCTTTGAATTGAAAAGAAAACTAGAGTGCAAATTAAGAAATTTGCAAATGATCAACCTGCAATAAAAAAATATTTTGTTAAAAGGAATCAAAAGTCTGGTGGAGAAATAAAGAGAAAATATTCTAGGACATATGATTCAAGTTCTAGAAATAAGAATTTTTAACAAATCAAAAAAACAAAAGACTTGCTATAATTGCGTAAAGAAAGGTTATTACAAGTGAAAATATAGATTTTTCGAGAAATATAAACGTGAAGCCCATGATGGTACTCATAATTTCAACAAGACAAATCTGGTGGAATAACAAAAATCAAATGATCTAATAGCAATAGTGTCAAATTTGCATATTAGGATGATCACAGAACTTTATATGATTATAGTTTTTAAACCCAATAATTGGTTGTATGACTTAGGTATTATTGTCTACGTGTGTAACAATAAATCACAATTCAAAGATTATATAAATGTTGACAATGGACATAAAATTTTAATGAAAAATCATAATCACTACAATAATTACAAGTATTATTAACATTAATTTATCATCACTATAACTAAAATTAGCACCATAAAATTATTGGTAGTGTTAATAAAACACTGCGTTAAATAGTCCAAATAATTTTTTTTGCAACGCTAGTAATAAACATTCATAGCGTTAATGTATGAATATTAGTAGTGCTTTTTTTTGCACTGCTAATGATAAAATATTAGCAGTGCTAATACTTAGCACCGCTAATAACTTGGTACCATTATAGCGCGGCTGCAATAACAAGGCTACAGTAGCACTGCTACAGTAATATCATTATCGTTTATAAAATATCAAATGTTATTTTGATTGTAAACAGAAAGCGCCAACATATTTGTACTCAATTCTATTTTTGGTTGAAGTAAATATGGATAAATTCATTTCATAAGATTGTATTAAAATAACTGCAACATTATTAACCAAATACTCTAGTAAATGTACATTTTAATATCGTCCCCATATATGCATTAGCAAACAATTTTGTTTTATGACACATTTATTTCAAGCCTAAGAAACTGTTCATTCTCCACAATGAAGAGTCTATCATTATCCCCAATCACTTCAAAGCAGTCAATCTCTGCTCCTTCATTTGGAATCACAGCAGTAAATCCCCAAGATGTACTGGATCCACAAACTTGCTTCCCTGAAGTTCGGAATCACAGCGCCAATCTTTCTCCTCCCTTGATATGGATATCTATCAGCTAACAAATAGTCCAAACACCCAGAACAATGCACAAGGAAAAGAGTAACCTGCATGAACATAAACCTCAATTCATCAGAAACTAATGAACTCAAGTTTCATAGGAAGCAAAGAATTTGACTTACAGATAGCAGTCTGCAGCAACTGACCCAAAAATATCTAAATTTTGTGTCCTTTTCAAGTCTGCAACCACAACCAATCAAGGAACTTTAAGCATTCAACATAAACAAGATTTAAAAAAAAAAAATTTTGCGTTACCTGGTGAAGAATTGCTTCACTTTTCTTAAATGCCAGAGTTTGAACATGCCCAATATCAAGGGAATTGTTGAAGCCAAATCCATGATAAACCATGTTGAATCTAGAAGAGTTAAAGACACTACAAAAATTCACACTTTACCAAAAATACAAAACATTCAGCAGAATGTAGAGCAGTAATCACATTGATTGCCAGCTTGACTTGTGAAAAGACAACACAAAAAACAACGAAGAGTACTTTATCAATTTTACGAAGAACTTTTACAGCTTACAATTGTGTTTTTATTTCCATGTTAAAAAAGACTTCGTGGGGTATATTTGCAGGATGGCTCCGTTGCCAACATCCTGCAACTCTTTTTGTAAGACTTTGACTACCTAATAAGAGTCATGGAACATCACCTTAGTTCCAAGAGATACACAGATAATGGCATATACTTGCACAACATGACAGTAGTTTCTATGATGATGTGGTGTATGAACGAATAAACTAACAAGACAAGGCATCATTTGTATAATTTCACAAAGTACTAACCTTCAATTTGCCGGTGTAAGATCCTTTGAGGAATTTCATCAAACAATTGATATGCAAGGCTGCTAGGGCCAGCTGCATTGTATCAAACTTGATACGAGTCTCTCATTGGCTGGCAGCAAGAATAAGGCTTAGAGCTTGTATATAAAGGAAGGATTTTGGGCCAAATCTCAAGATCAAAACTTTACACTGCTGAACCTGGAGAAATGGAAACTTTGTACGAGAAATGGCCCAAATTATCACTCACAAATCAGGAATATTTAGTTAAGCATGAATTCCAGCTGCAAGGTTATCAAACAAAAAGAAAAGGATTTAAAACAAGTACATAGAACCAAGACTAGCCTGGAAATACTCCTGCAAAACAAGTACATAGAACCAAGACTAGCCTGGAAATACTCCTGCAAAACCATTAGCCTTCTCAACCAAGTGATGCGTCCTTGTCTTGACCAAGCAATGCATAGGAGGGATACATGTTTGTTCCCATTCCAATCCTTCTGCCCCTCTCCTTGGCAACAGCAAGCTGATCCCCTGAAGAATTGAATAGGCATATCAACATATATGAAGAACTGATTAAAGGGGCGGAAGTGCACCTCCCTGATACTAGCTCTTGCCTGCATAACCAAAATATTGAACACCCAAGTTAGGATTGAGATCGGAGGAGAAGAAGTAAAGGGAATCCGAAGCAGGCCTGGCCACTGACGACAGAGACAGAGGGTAGCACCTCCCAGAGAGTGGGGAGCACACCATCGGCTCCGCCGTGTTCGCCGAGCACCTGGCACGCCCTCTGGATCCGGTTCACCAGCCCGATCAGGCTCTCCATCGTCACCATCCTCCAAAACCTAACCCTAGGAATCGAACCGAGATCAAAGAAGAAGAAGGAGCAAGTGAAGAGTCGGCAGCGGCAGCGGAAGACCAGCGGCGCAGTTACAAAGGCGAGAAGGAGACCGTGACCTTGAGATCACCGCAGAAGAAGCTGGGATGAATTTTTGTTTTTAAAATCTGGACATGAGACGCGAACAGGGTGGGTTGGATTTTAAGTCGCCCTTACTGGCGCAAAGAATAGCGCCAGTAGTGAACCACGTAGGCCGTGCTGAGTTATTAGCACGGCTTAAGTTTTCATAAAACCAGCGCGTTGTTAGCGCGGATATAAATCCATATTTTCACAAGAATAATAAAACTTATTTAAATTATTTTATGCATAATTTATATGAAGGGTATTTTAAAATTTTAACCCATTTTTATTAGTATTTTCTTTTTCTCTTTTGTCCTTTTTTTTTTTTTTGAGATCTATGGCGAAATCATAACTCCGAATATTACTTTGAAGATCCCTTACATCCGAAGTCTTTGCATTTCTTCCTTTCTTTTCTATTCTCTCTGTGCCCTTCCTCGCCTTTCCCATAGTCAACGTTGGAGCTTTCTATTCACCTACAAGGCAGTGAATACCTTGATCGTTGAATTTCATAAGTATTTTGGGATTTTTTAGTCGTCGGAGACTGTGGATCTCAAGTCGTGGATCGACAAGGATGGCCTCCTGCCTCGCAAGATTGTGCTCAAGGAGCGACTGACCAACTTGAAAAGGATTTCGGGATCTCCCAATTGCCAGAGAATGTGAATCTCAGGTCATGGCTCAACATGGATGGCCTTCCTACCTTACAGGATTGTGCTCAAGGAACGGTCAATTAGCTTTTAAAAAATTTTCAAAAACACCTCTATTTCCCCTTTTCTCCAGTCCTCCCTGGTCACACCATTGTTGGCGATAGCAACATGGTCCACCCACCCCACCACCTGCCAACAAAGAGTCCTCTGAAGAAACTTTCCTTACTATAAGTACCTTCTCTTTTCTCTTCCTATCTGTTTTGATCCTCTAATCTCTCTTTTACTTCTTTTTCAGAGTGGCAAGCTACCAATCCTATCCCATCCTTCCCGAGCTTTGCTCCATCCACAAACCTCTGGAGGATTTCAATTTTAATATTGGAGATGATCAATCGAAACTAAGAAGTCTCATTGAGGACTACCTTTAGAGGTTCATTGTCATTTGTGGTATAGGAATGATGCCAAATTCCTTAAGATCTTACTCTATTTTGAGATCCCTTTGAAACCATAAGAGGTGAGCTCTTATTTTGCTTCTTTTGCTGGGGAAGGGGGATGCGATTTCGGATTTTGAGATACTGCTTAGGATGCTAGAGGTGAAGGGTATCTTCCAAGCAAGCTCGCTGCTGTACGATACCTATGCTCCACATCTCATTGTAAAAGGGAGTCTTTTAGAGGTGCATGATGTTTGTCAACTAGGAATCTCAAGGTTCATCTTGATTTTTCATATTAGCATTTTGATTTTACTATTATGGTGAACTTTAATTTCTGTTGAATATGAATGTGAACCTTTGGATAGGCCGAAGAAAGCTTGTGCATCATTCTTGAATGAAATTTTTGAGATTGTTTCTAGAGTAGGTTCTAACATCTAGGTAAACTAAATTTTTTATGCCTTTGAGATATTGCCATCATGTTGTGTTGATTAGTATTAGTATTTAATTTTCTTATGCTTTCCTTGTGTTAATTTCATATGTAATATTGATTGTTTATCCTATTTCAAAATTTGAAATATTGTTGAAACATTACACTTATTTATTAAATCTATGAATCATATCCCAACTGATTAAATGTTGTTGTATGTAAACTGTTAACCCATAGAAAGGGGTTCTTACATTAGATTTCAATCTCCAATTGTTCATGAAGTAGAACTTTGATTTTTGTTGAATAGGAATGTTGAACCTTTAAATATGTTGAAGAAAGCTCATGCATCATTCCTGAACAAAATTTCGGAGATTGTTTCTAGGGCTGGTCCTGATCCCAAGGTAAACTAAATTTTTTATGCCTTTAAGATATTGCCATCATGTTGTGTTGATTAGTATTAGTGTTTAATTTTTTTAATGTTTTATTGGTGTTAATTTCATGTGTAATATTGATAATTTGCCCTCTTTCAAAATTTAAAATATTGTTGAAATATTACACTTGTTTGTTGAAGCTATGAATCATGTCGTAACTGATTAAATTTTTCTATATGTAAACTATTAATCCATAGACAAGGGATTCTGTATTAAATTTCAATCTCTAATTCGTCATGAAGTAGAACTATCAATCTAAATTGGAAAGTTATTTATAGTTTCTTTAATATGTAAGCCTTATACCATGGGGTTTCTTTTCTCTTGATTCTTTATGATTTTAGTTTGCAAATTGATAAAACACTACAACAGTAGAGTAACAATTTTATGTAAATCCATGGGCAATGTCCACCATAAATGATACATTGAAAAGGATGGAGGCCAACATCAAAAAGTATAATGTGAGATAAAAGAGTGTAATGATATATTAAAATTAACCTTGTCTAATTATCATTATTACTTTCTCTTCTCTCTTGTCTTTTGATCTTCTTTTCTTTCTCTTTCAAAACCCCCACAGTCCTAGCGCTCCCTGAGCTTCTTCTCTAGATCTATTTGATCCTTCCTTTTAGTCACCACTTGCATGAGCTTCATCCCTAGCTTTAGCAAGCCCCTCACTGCCATGACCATGCCACAGAAAAATTGAAGAGATATTTGGCAATTTTATTTTTATGAAATTTCTATGTTTATCATATTTTCATATGATTCATCCATGAGATATGGATTCAATTATTTTATTTTATTTTATTTTATAGTGATGGTGAAACTTTCATCTTAGTTGATGATCTGCAAATAAATCTTTGGAATTTGGAGATTAGCAACTAGAGCTTTAATCTTGTTGATGTCAAGCCTGCAAATATAGAGGATCTAATAAGTAAATAATTATGATTAATTTTATGATATGTTTGCAAATTAGTCTTTCATTTGTGTGTATTTGTGTTCTTACTAATGCGTAAAATGCCAACATTTAGATTGCAATAATATCTTATGGTGAATAGTACATTTTGTAAATATTTATTCTCCCTAAATATTTTTTTGAAATACACATATATGCTTGTTATTTCTAATTAATGTTAAATACATGAAAAAATATCTATATTTGTTAATCTTTATAAATTTTTAATTTATTTTCTATGTGAGCTGGTTAGATGAGCATTCGGCTTACACACACACACTCTCTCTTTCTAATAAACCTTCTCAATGATTAAGAATGTAAGACTATCCTTTCAATTCAAAACTATATTATGTCATATTATTTTGATGTTCTTTGCACTAAGGTGATAGAAAGTCCCTTCTTCTCAAGATTTATATGGTTGAAAAATTGAGAAAAAGTAAGGTTTAAGTAATTTTTGTTTCAACTAAACAAAACCCTACAGTTGATATCAACGACTGAGAATGTTAGATTATTCTTTCAGTTTAAAACTATATTATGTTAGATTATTTTGATATTCTCTGTACTAAGGTGATAGAGAGCCCTTTCTTCTCAAGCTTTATATAGTTGAAAAACTAAGGAAAAAAAATAAGGTTTAAGTAATTTTTGTTATGCTTCAAGTAAACAAAATCCTATGCTTGATATCAATGACTAAGAATGTAAGATTATCCTTTCAGTTCAAAACTATATTATGTCATGTTTCAAGTAAACAAAATCCTACTCTTGATATCAATGACTAAGAATATAAGATTATCCTTTCAGTTCAAAACTATATTATGTCAAATTATTTTGATGTTCTCTGCATCAAGATGATAGAAAACCCCTTTCTTCTTAAGCTTTATACGATTGAAAAATTAAGAAAAAGTAAGGTTTAAGTTATTTTTGTTGTTCTTCAAGTAAATAAAACCCAATGCTTGATATCATGATGTCGATAATTTTATTTGATTGTTAATTTATGTGTTATTTGTTCAAAGCATGTGTGGATTTTAAGGTAAAGATAGTGAACATTGGGGGGAAAGCAGTTAAAACTAGCACTTTGGGACATAAGTGATTTCATTACTATTTGGTGCTCGATTATTTGGTTGGGGGGATTTTATTCCTTTTGCTTTTGTCTATTGACTCCAAATTTTGCAATATTTTTGCAGGTCTTGGAGTAATTCAATAGCCAAACTCTTGTTTTCTCTAAAGGACTTATGCAATGACACACTGGACATGTTAATGTTTGATTCTTATTTATGAGACTGATTAGATAGATATTTTGCTGACTTTTTTCTTTTGACACTAAGGCATATTGTTCATTTATTTAAGATCTGGATCAATGAGAAGATTGCTTGTTATGTAACTATTAGAAGCAAGAAGGCAATGCAACTCCTAGAGAGTGACTTGAAGGTCAAGGAGTATGAATTGTTGATGAAGAACTTTAGCGACATAAAATGCTTTGGTTTTCGTATTTAGGAGCACATTGATCTTGGAATCAAGTATGCTTTCTTAATCTTCTCTGAAAGTGCCTATTGATTTTCAACATTTTCTCTAATCTCAATTTTATGTTTCACATGCATAGTGCATTATTTGTAACAACATTGTTGTGAACATAGTCAGCTTAGTGTGCTATGCTTTGGATACTACTATAAGAACATCTTGCTCTATTCTGTTTACCTTGATTATGCTATAATTATTATTATTTGATAATATTAATTGGCCAGATCTGGAGCTCTACCTTCAAGCATTCTTGCAATATCTTAGGAGGAGTCACAATCTTTGCAACTATCTGGCTAAATACGTTTTTTTTGTCTTTGTAGGCCAAGTATTAGAAGCAATATATGGAGGCATATACGGTCACCAACATTGATAAATGGAGGTATTCTTGTAGATGGTCTTCATTGGTTGTAAAGAGTCCAATGGCTTGTCGACTTATCTTGAGCATGTTGCTTATTTTATTAGGATTTTTATTTTGTTTATCCAATTGACTAGCTGCATCTTTTTATGTTGTTGGTATGTTATATATTTTCTTGAAATGATCAATTCACTTGATATAGTCTGCTTTATCCCATTATTATCATTTACTTTTGGGTGTTGCCTTTTCCAATTGAATTTTCATTTCCTTGCTATCTTTGCCACTGCACAAGGCCTATGCTTGATATCATGATGTCGATAATTTTATTTGATAATATTAATTGGCCAGATCTAGAGCCCCACCTTCAAGCACCTCTATAATGTCTCAGAATTTTCATTTTTGCCTATTTCATAATTTAGTCCATGCATGTTTTTGTTACTATTATTTGTGCACTACCTTTTTCTTTGTATTTCCAATTGGGATACTTTGTTTATACAATTATCTTAATTTCAAATTCATAGGGTGGTGCTAAGAAGGTTATTATTTTTGCTCCAAGAAAATATGCTCTGAAGTTCACAGTTATTATTTCCACTCAACCAATAACACCCTATGTAATTTTTGCTCAACCACTTAAAAGACTCTTGATGATCCATCTGCCAAGGAGTGGAGAAGTGGAAGAGCTACTAGCTTTAACATAATTTCCAGTAGCACTAGTGTTGCCAAGGTATTCAACTCACTTAAAAGGGATATTATGTTTTTCCAATTAATTTTTATTATAGTCCCATTATTGTGTAATGCTTGAAACTATGGTTTATTTTCAAACATATATGTTCAAGTATAATACTGTTCATGTACAATGGAAGCATCATGATATCAAGGTCAAGGATGAGAAGGCTCTTCTCTTTGGTGAGAAGGCAGTCTATATTGGGCATTATGTAAAATGATTTTTAATTCTTATGTTCTGTTAAAGGTTTATCTCTTTGTGGTCTCTTTGCTACATGGGATGGAACTACTAAATAATAAATTTTTTAGGAACCCCAAGGAAATCCACTGGGGCCAGACAGGTGTTGAGTATGTTGTAGACTTGACTAGTGTTCTCACTGACAAGGACAAGGCTACTGTACATCTTAAGATATTTGCTTATTTTAGGTTCTAATGATAGAATATGATCTAAATGGATTTGTTGGTTGTATAAAGTGCAATGGCTTATCAGCTTGTCTTGAGCATGTTGCCAATTTACTTTTGGGTGCTATCTTTTCCAATTAAATTTTTACTTCTATCTATTTTGTAATTTAGTCCATACATGTTCTTATTCCTATTATTTCATCACTTAAAAGGGACATTATATTTTTTCAATTAATTTTTCTTGTAGTCCAATTAATGTGTAATTGCTAAAATTTAAAATACATTGAATTCACACTTAACAGCAAAACTTTGGGTTCCATTTGTTGTCATATGGATCAAATGTTTGTGAAAAATTAAATATTTCTATCCACTATGGTTCTGATTAGTTTTGAATAGTCTTCAAGAGAAATATTTAGTATCGAGAAGAAAACTTGTCTGCTATTCTAATTTTTCTAGACCTATGCGTATTGACAGATATTTGATATCTTGTCTTCAGTTATTGCTTTTTTTTGTTATTTTGATAATTTATGCAAGACCTTATCTTGCAAGTCAAGAAGTTGGAAAGGATTGGTCCACCAACCTTATCTAACTTACAAACTTTCAAACTAGAAAAAGACAAGGTAAATAGTGGAGAGTCTTCCAAAAATATGAGGGCTACATTCACAACAATTAAGCAAAAGAAACCTTTGCATTTCACCATGAACAAGGAAAATCCTCAGAAGCTACGAACTCTTAGAGAAGATGAAGAAGTGAAATGATTTAATGATCTCTAACAAAGGCTCATAAAGAAACTCTTTCAAAAGACAAAGAGTAGATAAACTTTTCTAGGATGCACTGAAGTTAGGCCTCCAATTGTCAGAATCTAAAAGGCTAGGTGAGGCCAACAAAATAGATCACCCAAACTATTATCCTTACTATAGTATTTTGGGGATACCATTAAAGGCTGCTATGTGTTCAAGGATTGGGTCAAGAAGCAATACTAAGAAGGCAAGCTAACTCTCTCGGAGGTAGCCTTATTAGAAATGCTCACCGAACACATCAATCATATTACAATCTTTAAGGATCATAAATCACTTGCTGAAATCCTCTTTGGGGAAGAAGCACAACATATCCTCGAACAAAGACACTTATGAAATATCTACATTTCAAAGAGGCTAAAGAAACTGATGAAGAAAATAACTAGAAACTTTAAAGAGCTTGGGAATATGAAGAAGAAAGTCTCATTAGAGCAAACTACCTTACCTATTCAAAGATTCGAGAAGAGGAAGAGCATAAGCAAGAAGAGGAAGTTGGTTAAGCCAGATGAATATGATGCCAAGAAATCAGCCATATAAGAATACATTGATACTCTGGATGAATATGTTCAGGGATAAAAAAGCTAAGTAATTCTTGAAGAATTCTTTCTTGACAAACTCAAAGTTTTACTAGAGAATCCTGATGTAGAAAATAAAAATAGCGAACTTCCAATGGAAACATGCTCTGCTATATTCACTATCGGTGGTTTACAACCAAGCCAATCCCTACACCGTCACTTCAATGATGAGAAATTTTAGAGTGCAAGGCAAGAAGAAGCAAATAGATTCGTTAGAAATGATATTGATGAAATGAGAGATCTCATAGGTCTCTCTGAAAGCTGCTCTCAAGATGATTATCTTAGAGAGTGGTTTACCCGTGAGCACAACTATGACATACTCAAACTATAGCTAGATACTATGAAAGAGCTAGCTATAACTAACATGAGGTTTGTTAGGGGGCAAATGCAAATGTTGAATAAACACATGCAAACTATGATTGTCCACATGAAAAGTGTGACCAATATGACTATCATGCTTTGTGAGAAAGTCGAGAGGATGAAGAAGTTACTACTAGAAAAGATAAAGCTATACAAAAGACCTTATAGGGGTGATGAGAAATAACTTACCGACCCTCCTTGGGATCAGAACGATCACTCGTGTCATTTACTTTAGAAATGTATCAAGAAAGCTAGACACTATCGAAAAGAGGTAGCTAAATCTATGACCTCTTATCGCATGGTGACTCATACATCCGAGCTGAACACTAGTGAGCTACTATCGCAACCTTCATCAGGCAATCTAGCAACAAATGCTCAATCCATTAGGTTTGGTGAAGTCCCAATCGTAGAATCTGTGAAAGAGTGCACTTTGCCAATTTTAGAGGAATTATGCATATAAGGCACGGATGAAAAATATGACTCCATGCCTAACTCAAAATGATTTTATGACCACTTTGGAAGGCCCTACATCAGCAAGTGCCGAAGGAAGAAGCAGGTATTTCGGGAGAGGATGAAATGAGCTAATGCTAAAGCTCATTCTGTCCTTGCATCAAATTAATCTGAATATCCTAGTCATACTAGTCTAGATATCTATGGAAGAGACATCTCAAATACAAAGTCCTGAAGAAGGTTATGGAAGCAAACGAAATAGAAGGGTTCATCTAGAGAGTTTCTGAAGACCTTTCTACAAAGAAGCCCCATGTGCTTAATTTTGATATTAAATAGGATGATTATCAGCTAATCACATCCTCCAACAATATTTAGGGAATTACTGACTTGGGGCAAGGATCTGCTACCTTCTGTCATATGATTAGCCTCGGGAGTATTTCTAAAGATGAACCTTGTTGGTATCATAATGCTAGGTTTCAACTAAGGATAGCAAATCAGGTACAACTCCGAGGTGAAAAGGTGTTACCTCCAAGATAAGCTCTGATACCTAGGGACAAGAATATCCCCAAGGATAAAGAAAAAATTCAGATAAATGAGGGCATTGAGCCTTTTCACGTTGAACTTACACCCAAAAAGGTGAAATATAATATAGTAGCCCACCTCAAGAAGATCCCTACTATGTTGAGTGTATTTGATTCCTTGACGATGTCATAAGAACTCAGGGATAAACTAGTACACATCTTGTGGAATCCGGCTAACCATTAAACATATTTTGCTGAAAAGAAGATAAAGGAATCCTTGTGTGCATACCAAACTCCTGCTATTAGCTTCACAAATGATGACCTATTACTTAGAACAACAGAACATAATAGACCATTGTATACCACAGGGAGCAGCAATGGGATCAAGATTAATCACATCCTAAATTGATTCAGGTTCCTTAGTCAATTTAATAACTCTCCAAACTTTAAGAGCTTTAACTTTGGACGTGTGTCACTTATCATTCAAGATTATAACCATAGAAGGGTTTAATCAAAATAGCCAAAGAGCTCTAGGAGTCACAACTATCCCTCTGAAAGTGGGCGAGTTGATGACAAATGCCAAATTTTATGTGGTCGATACTGATGTGTTATATAAAGCACTATTAGGGAGGTTCTGACTATATGAAAATAAAGTAGTACTATCTACCCTACACCAATACTTGAAATACTTAGAGGATGGTGAAGAACACCAAATTGATAGAGATGTACACCCTTTTGATGTTCATGAAGTATATTATGATGATGCAAAATACTATCAGAGATCTAACGCTGATAGAGAGTCTGCTTCCATCAGTTAGGTAAAATAAAAAATTGCTAGACTGATCTTTACTTCTCTTCACCTAGGACATGATTCTGACCTAATATCTTTAGATGAAGAAGCCCCATAAATTTACCTGGGTAGTTATACTTCTGATGAAGATGACGACAGAGGTCAAATAGAAAATACTCTTCTTATAACTAAGGTTCCAAAAAGCTTATTTAAGCCATTAGATGAGCTGAGCATCAATGTCGTAGAAGAATTAATGACTTTCTATATTCCTTTATGACACAAAGAAGAAAAATAAATACTATTTTACAAGGCAATCCTTTATGCCCCGAGCATACATAAAATCTTAGGGACTGAAGATCCAGTGAATGATGATGACTATCAACTAGTAGTTATGCTTAAATATTTCTCAGACTAGATTTGTCAGATAATCAACAAACCTGGCTATGGACATCCATAGACAAAGAGAAGAGAGTGTTGCTTCTTCAGAAATCTATGAGATCCACCCCAAGGATGTGCCTACATTCCTGGAAGAGGAAACAAGAATACTAAAGGACTAGACTATATTACTTGAAACACCCACACGTGTCTTATGGTCACCATTGGACCTTTCTCTGATATTCAAGATGACCAAATGATGTCAATACCCCTTGACATATGCACTGAGGTGGCTGTGACTTTTCAGATATCACGAAAAGGTGACATCCTCAGTAGGATTTCATTAGAACCACAAGAAAGAGGGCATGATTCAGTTAAAATGCCTTTAGATGAACCTTCACAAAACCTCACTCAACATGATGAATCACTTGGTGAAGAAATAATTCTCAAACCAAAAGAATCTCCATTAGAACTTGAGGATGGGGGGCAAGGCATAGTCGATTAACTAATAGAGATAAACTTAGGCTCAGAGGAGGACCCCAAGATGACTTTCATTAGTACTCAACTTTTAGAGGAAAGCCAAACCTTGCTCAAAGCAGTGCTCCAAGAGTACATTGACTGCTTCACATGGAGCTATAAAGAGATGTCTGTACTAGATCTTGAAGTTGTAGTCCACAAATTGACCATCAATCCTGAGCTTCCACCTGTTAAACATGCACCTAGGAAGATAAAACTTGACCTATAATAGAAGGTGATCGAAGAAACAAAGAAACTAATCAAAGCAAGCTTCATCAGAGATGAAAAATACCCAGAGTGGATGACAAGAATTGTATCAGTTAAGAAAAAGAATGGCCAAATCCGTATTTATGTAGACTATAGGGACTTAAATAAAGTATGTCTAAAAGGTGATTTTCCATTACCAATAATGAAAATCATGATTGATAACACAACTGATTTTGAAATATTCTCTTTCATTGATCGTCTTTCAGGATATAACCAAATTAAGATGTATCTTGATGATGAGATGCATATGACCTTCAAGATGCCAATTGGCATGTACTGCTTTAAGGTGATGTCTTTTGGGCTCAAGATTGTAGGCATAACTTATTAGAGAGTCATGACTCAAATCTTTGATGATCTCATACACTAGTTAGTGGAATGTCATGTGAATGACTTAGTGGTCCAAACTAAGTCTAAAGATAGGTATGTTCAAGACCTAAGAGTGGCATTCGATCTTCTTAGGAAATATAACTTAAAGATGAATCCTATAAAATGTGCTTTTAGCGTATCATCGGGAAAATTTCTCAACTTTGTTGTGAGACATCGAGAGATTGAAATCAATCTATCTAAGATCAAAGCTATCTTGGATATGCCACCACCCAACAATCTAAAGAAATTGAGGTCACTGCAAGGCTAACTCACATACATAAGATGATTCATTTCAAACCTCTCTGGAAAATGCAAACCTTGTTCCAAGCTAATGAAGAAGGATATTCCATTCATTTGGGATTAAGACTGACAACAGGTCTTTAAAGAGATCAAGTAGTATCTCCTAAAGCCACTAGTTCAAGCAGCGCCTTTGCCCAATAAAGCCCTTATCTTCTATATGGCAGCAATAGAAGGATCTTTGGGGGTGCTTCTTGCCCATAATAATGAGAAGAGTAAAGAAAATGCACTCTAAGTAGAATGCTAGTTGGGGTAGAAAATGACTATTTCCCCCATCGACAAGCATTATCTGGTGCTCATATTTATAGTCAAGAAGTTGAGACATTATTTGCTTTCTCATTAAGTCATTTTAACATCAAATATTGATCCCATAAAGTACCTAATGACTAGGTTTATATTCACTAGGAGGCTAGCAAAGTGGGCTTTAATTCTCATGGAATATGATATCAAGTTCACTCCCCAAAAGGTGATTAAAGGACAATCCCTCACTGATTTTTCACAGCTCAACAAGTACTAGACAATTCTCCTCTGAGTTGTAAACTCCTTGATGAAAAAAATCTTTTTTGTCGAAGAAGGGGAACCTTATTGGAAGCTATATTTTGATGGAGCATCATTCATCAAACCAAGGATTAGACCAAGACTTCCACAAATCAAAGTAGGCATTGGACTTGTTTATGTCACTTGAATAGAGCATTTTATGATATTCCTATTCCCTCTTAAAATCATGCATAAGCAATAAAGCTAAATACAAGGCCCTAATTACAAGACTAAAAATTGCTCTCAATATAGAAATATTATGTCTACATATTTTTGGTGATTCACAACTAGTTATCAGCCGAATCTAGGGTAAATATAAAGTCCATAGATCTAAGCTCCTGAAATACCATAAAAAGGCTCAAGAGCTTATATGGAAAATCCTCATGGCTGTTTGAGGTATGGGATATAAATGTCATTGGCTCAATCAAACTATCTTCTTCTTGAGGCCATCGCTTCATATTAACAGCAATTGATTATTTCTCTCAGTGGGCTAAAGCAATTTCATTTAAAGAGGAAAAAATAGATGTTGTTATCTTCTTTTTTCAATAAAATATTTTGTATTGATTTGGTGTTCTTCAAAGGATCATTTTTAATAACGAACCGTCCTTTAAAAACTTTAAGGTAGGATAATTTGCACATCATCACAAGATAGATTGAAGATATTTATCTATATACAATGGCAAAGCCAACGGGCTTGCTAAGGTATTCAATAAGACCCTTTCCAAGTTCTTGAAGAAAGACTGATAACAAAAGCTTACTGAAGTACTATAGGCCTACCGCACCACATATCGACTCCTAGTCAATCAATGCTATGTGCATTAATGTTTGGGATTAAGGTAGGCTTACCACTAGTATACAATCCCCTCTTTAAGGATTGCATTGTAAGAAAAAAAAATCACAAGAGAAGACAGTGTTCATCTTCGCTTTAATGAGCTAGACTCTTTGGATGAGATAAGACTCACAACACAGCAAAATCTAAAAATATAATGGGTGAGGGTCCAATCTAAAATAAATATGGGCCAAAATTTTGGATACTAAATCAAGCCCAAATGAGTAGGGGGCCTAATTTGAAATAGGAAAAAATAACTGGAAAAACAAGCCTAGGGTGGCTCGTGTTTGCATGACTAAATATCAGAGGTTTGGGTGCCCAAACCACACAAACAAGCTTGATCTGCTGATTCAGAAACAAATTCCTTGAATCCATCAAAGATCAATATGATTTTTTAGACAAGAAAAGTTGTAATCTCAAAATAGATTAATCTGGGATTCAAATATGAAGCTTATGGTAAGAGAACGCTCACCAAATCTCCAATTTGGGCAAGTAGGATCCAATTTGGAATAGAAAATGATTGAAAAAATTGAGCCTAGATTAGCCTATGTTCGAATGTCCAAAACTAAAGGTTTAGGCATCTAAACCAAATCGACTTCTCTTTGAATCTAGCTCGTGTTCGGGCAATCAAACATTAGAGGATCAAACGCCCGAACCTAGTAAACTTGGGGCAATCTATAAAAACAAAAAGAGATTTCTTCAAATCCATCAATATTGATGAGATTTTCAAATAAGAAAATTATAATCTCCAAATATATTAATTTAAGATTCAAATATGAGGTTTCTGATAAGAAAACACCCATCTAATCTCCCAATCAAATCCCAATGACCAAAATTGGAGATTCTTTCAAAACCCTATATAAAGGGGTTTATAGCACATGAATTTGACACACACAAACATAGAAAAACAAAGACAGACAAAGAGAGAGGGATAGAGAAAATTTTGAAATGGAAGAAGACTCTACATGAATTGAAGGCCAAATTCTTGAAGGAGATTTTAAAGAATACCAAGATGTAAGTCTTCCTTTTATCCCCATCCTTCTATTTTTTTGCCCCCTTGTTCCTCTTCTATTTCTTGTAAGGTATCAATGACCCCGTACCTTTGCTACTACCTCCTTCCTTTGCTCCTCAAATCTCATAGCTACCCATGGCCTCATTCATCTCCAAGCCACCACCTACTCATTTGAAAGTTATGAAGCTATTCAGGTTTGAATGTCTAAACCCAGAAGATAGGGCATCTAAACCACATCATAAAAACCCATTAATGCTACAGCCACTGGCAGCTTTGTTGTGCGGGTCACCTGGCCCCCGATTTCAAATGACCAATGGTGAAGAGATCAGATGATCAAATCTTATAGTAGACACCTAACAACACTGTGGCCACCTATGGTCCTTCATGCAACAATAACCCCCGCCAACACTATGGTCACCTGTGGCTCCTTGCATATCATCAAGCCTTTATCACTACTACAGCCACTTGCGGCCCCTCAAGCATTGAGAATCCTACTAACATTGTGGCCACCTATGGCCCCTTTCGCATAACGATGGAACTTCACTAACAGCACAATTACCTGCAGCTCTTCATATGATGGTGAAACTCTACCAATATTGTGGCCACCCATAGCTCCTAATATGGTGGAAGATCTTCACCAACATCATAGCCACGGTCTAGAATGCCAACAATCCTCCACTGCCACCTTAGCCACCCACACCTACCCACCTTTGAATGACTAAAAACAAGAAGATTGGGCACCTGAACTCTCCCAAAACAAGAATAAAAGAACAAAATAAAAAGAAACAAAACAAAAAAGTATCTTAATAAATAGTTTAAGACTAGCTTGCGATCTACCTTGAAATCAAATAGTTTAGTGCCAACCTACAGTCTTGTCCAACAACCAATCGACTTAAGGTCAACCTGTAGTCTCACTCAAAAGTTAAATGATTTAGGGCTCACCTACGGCCTCGCCCAACAACCAATTGACTTAGGGGTAGCATATAATCTTGCTCAAAAGTAAAATGATTTAGGACCATCCTACAATCTCACCTGACAACCAATCTAACTTAGGACTAGCCTGCGATCTCGTCCAAAACTCAAATAGTTTAGGGCTAGTCTACGGTCTCACATAACAACCAGTTTAACTTAGGATCAACCTATGATCTCACCCAAAAGTCAAATAGTTTAGGACCAACTTATGATCTAACTTGATAACTAATCAACTTAGGTTCAACCTACAATCTGATTTGAATGTCAAATGACTTAGGCATGTGGTTTCACATAAAAGTAAAATAGTTTAGTGTCAGCTTGCAGTCTCACCTAATAACTAATTGACTTAGATCCAACCTGCAATCTAACCTAAAAGTGAAATAGTTTAGGCTCAACCTACAACCTCACCCAATAACCCATCAACTTAGGGACAACTTGAGGTCCTGCTTAAAAGTCCAAATGATTTAGTACCAATTTGCAATCTCGCCCGATAACCAATTGACTTAGAGTCATCCTATGGTCTCACCCAAAAGTCAAACTATTTAGGGTCAACTTGCTATCTTGACTAAAATTAATTGACTTAGGATCAATCTGCGGTCTCACCCTAAAACCAATTTAAATTATAGCTAGCTTGTGGATTTGCAGTAATGTTATTATGATGGCTTGAGGGCTCTTGAACTAAATTAATTAATACAAATAAATTAACTTAAGGTGAATTAATTACATTGAAATGAACAAAATTAAATTAACTTAGATATATCACTAAAGGGATCAAAACTAATCAAATGGGCCAGGACTCGAATTGAACTGGACCCAAAATCAAAAATTGAAATCAAACCAAATTAATCCAAATTGAACCAAACAAGGTCAAACTAAGTCTCACTAGGTGTGTTAAACCTTTGGCAATATTCCAAGCTATGAATAATGGGTGATGTTACCATCCTGACCCGAACTAGAGCTAGTTCAAAAAAGAGTTATATTCGGTCAAACTGGGTCTCAATAGATATGCCACCAAAGCCATTGGTGACACTTTAGATCTAATCAACAATTAGCCGAGAGGGGTCATCGATTGACATGGACCAAAATAGATAATCATCCTTTCAAAACAAGTTGGACAAAAGACGAGCTTGAACTATCTTAGTCAATCAACTAAAATACCTTATTCTAGTACCTCATCCCAGTAACAATGATGTCTCATGGGTTATAAAAAACTTCAATATTCATGAAACTATCGCCTATGCCTCATTGCCTATGGAACACTTTAAAATTTATGAAGTTATCTCTTACGCCTCACTGGCTATAGAAATACTTCAAAACTAAAGAACTTATTGTCTATGCTTCATTGGCCATAGAAACGCTTTAAATTCATGAAGTTATCATTTATGCTTCGTTGGCTATGAAAATACTTTAAAATTAATAAAGTTATCACTTATGTTTCATTAGCCATGGAAATACTTTTAAGTAATGAAGTTATCATCCCTACCTCATTGGTCATGACTTCAAAACCAACAAAGTTATTGCTTATGCCTCATGGGCCATGAAAATACTTTAAATTAATAAAATTATCACCAATGCTTCATTGGCTATGAAAATACTTCAAAATTCATGAAGTTATTATTTATGTCTCATTGGCTACAGAAACACTTCAAAATCAAAAAAGACATCGCTTATGCCTTATTTGTTATAAAAACACTTCAAAACCAAAGAAGTTATCTCTTATGTCTCATTGGCTATAGAAATATTTCAAAATCAACGAAGTTTTCACTTATGCCTCATTGACCATAAAAATACTTCAAACTTATGAGGTTATCGCCTATGCCTTATTGGTCATAGAAATATTTTAAATTAATGAAGTTATTGTCTATGCCTTATTAGTTATGAAAATACTTCAAAATTTATGAAGTTATTACTTATGCTTCATTAGCTATAGAAACACTTCCAAATCAAAGAATTTATCACTTATACCTCATTGGCTATAGAAACACTTCAAAATTCATGAAGTTATCACCTATATCTTATTAGTTATGGAAATGCTTCAAACTCATAAGGTTATTACCTATGTCTCATTGTCCATAAAAAAATTTTATATTAATGAAGTTATTATCTATACCTCATTGGTCATGAAAACACTTCAAAACTAATGGAGTTATTGCCTACACATCATTGGCCATGAAAATATTTCAAATTCATGAAGTTATTGCTTATGCCTTATCGGCTTTAAAAACACTTCAAAACTATCAAAGTTATCCCCTATACCTCATTGGCTATGGAAACACTTGAAATTTATAAAGTTATCGCCTATGTCTCATCAGCTATAGAAATACTTCAAAATCAATGAAATTATCATCTATATGCTTCATTACCCATGGAAATACTTTTAATTAATAAAGTTATCGCTCATGCCTTATTGGACATGAAAATTCTTCAAAATCAATGAAGTTATCACATATGCCTTACTGAGAAATAAAAATGCTTCAAAACTCAAAGTTATCACCAATGTCTTACTAGTTAACAGAAACACTTCAATCCAGGAAGCTATCGCCAAAGCTCAAGGCTATCAAAAATACTCCAAGTTAGTCCCAACAAGCTATCAGCAATTTCATCTAACAGAGTTAACGCCAATACTTAAAGCTATTAGAAATACTTCAAACTTTTCTCATTGAATTTTGTGTCCCGCTGGACAGTGCCAATAATATTTGCCAAAGACCGAGTCACGACCCATCTAACTTAAGATGCCACATGGTCCAACATACGGGAGTAGGGTTATAGTATATATCTGAGCTTCTTTCTCAGTCCTTCTATTTATTTATTTATTTATCATTGTCATATCTCCCTATAATGCCATGATGAAATTTATTGTAAAGTAAAGATACACATTTACTTAAGCCATGTACTATTTCTTAAAATCAATGCTTTTTTCTTTTTCTCTTATTGTTGTTTTTATTTTATTAGGTAGATTTCTTGCTTTACAAGATTCCTAATAATTATTAGTGTTAACAACTGAGGCTTACACTTATTGGAAGTCAATATTCTCACAACACTTGATAGCATACTAAAACTAAAATAAACTTTGATTTGTGTATTGAGTTCACTCTTTGAAGTCTCCACTACTCTCGAGCAGCCAAAACTGATGTCATAAATTTTGGCATTCCCTGTGAGACTTGACTTCTCCCCCAAATGTCGAAAACCTAGCTAATATGGACACATATGAGAAGAAAGAAAGCCGATAATTGATTTTTCATTGTGAGAAAAGGAAGATGGCATCATCAAGTGGCCCTCCTATCCTAATCTACACCCTCATCCTTGGTGAAAGATTTGTGACACACTTTGTCAACCAAAAATCACCAAGGAGGCAACCAGAGCCCATATAACCATGAGTTAACTCATCATCTTTCACTTAGGGGGCAAGGACTTCCCATTCTTGGGGCAAAGACCTTCTATCCAAGGGACAAACACCTCCCATCCTGGGGTTGGAGACCTCTTATTTAGGGAATAAGGGCCAAACTGATTTGAAGGAGGTAGGGCTAAATGCCATTATGCAAAACCTCAATGAGAAAACAATGATCGTCATGGAGGCAACTAGAGTCCATATCAATTATCAAGTTGTGTTCAACTCCATCAAACTCATGCATGGTGCTTCTACTATCACCAATAGTATCACTGCTCCTAGCATTGCTATTTCTGCTACCACAACTATTAATCCAATTGTTGCTGCATTTGCTGAGTATGGATTAACCACTCACTTCTCACCCAGTGAGGAAAGATCAAGTCCACGCAAGGGGCAAAAGATCAAGTCTACCCAAGGGGTAAACACCTCCCATCCTGGGGGTAGAGACCTCCCATATCAGGAACAAGAGCCAAACCCATTTGAAGGGTTTAAGGCCAAATGCCATTATGCCAAACCTCAATGACAAAACAATAATGATCACAAGGGAAACTAGAGTCCACATTAGTTATCAATCCATGTTCAACTCCATAAACAATAAAAGGTTGAGATTATTGCTTGGAGTTGGTTCAATGTTAGATGACTCAGTACCATATTGTAAGCTGAGCAAGGTTGAACAACCACAAACTATGATTTGATCATAGCACTCTTTGGATTTTCGTCGACCATGAATAGTAGGTCATTATGTCAAGTGAGGTAACTAAACCTCCCATAAACCAATTAATGTCCTTACATATGGTTCTAACTTTTGCTTGGTATTCATTTGGTCATAAGCCCGAGTGAACAAAATGTTGATCGAGCTTTCTGTGTCAATCATAATGTACTGTGTGGAGTAGCCTTCTAAAATTACCAAGATTATCAAAGTATCATTATAAAGTTGTCAAGATACCCTACGAATCTTTTGCTAAGAATATTATATTTCCATACTCAGGATCACAATGCTAACATTTGACATCCTCCTATTCCTTCTGCCCCCCAATGATGGCTTAGAGTTTGCCAGCTAATGTTGGGGCTTTCACTTTACGTTATTGAGTTCATTAGGATCATACTAAGATAATCCTTAAACTGGAGGAATTTACAATTCTAGAATTGGGTTCCTTTGAGGAGAACCTTGTGGTTGAATTTTTCAAGTAGGGGCTTCTTCAACTCTCTTATCTTGTCAAATGAAGTGTCTCAAGTGACCCTCCTTAATGAGTCTCTCAATTTTATCTTTGAGTTATCAACAGTTCTCAGTATTGTGGTCATAATCGTTATGGAAATAGCAATATCTCAACCTAAGTTTTTCCTGCTTAAACGAATTGGTTGAGGTTTCCTCAAGTGATCTCTATGCTCAATTTGGACTAATAGTTCGAACCTTGAGTTATTCGAGAAAGTGTTTGCTCAAAATTTAGACCGGCATTCTTGTCATTGGTCCTTTGTTTCTTTGGTTCAGGAGGCTTGGATTCCCAAATTTCTTTCCTCTGTTTATTGTTACCTTTGGCTTTCTTCTTTGCTGATATTATTTATTTGACATCAATATATTCCTAAGCCAATTGGATGAATTTTTGCTAGGTTTCTAGGAGGTTTGTGGGTCATCTCATAGGCTACTTAAGTTATCTAACCCTGTTGATTGCTACAGTAAGGATGGTAGAGCTGTCTAGCTTTAAAATTTCCATCCGAGATTTATTAAACTGAGCTAAATAATCCCTCAAGCTCTCTCCTTTTTTTGCTTTAGAGTTAAAAGTATAGGAGAGTCCTTCCACCAAGATATTAATGGAATAAACTGCTTTACAAATCTATTAGTAAGGTCATCAAAGCAAGTGATCGAGTACCTCGAGAGACTAGAGCACTAAGCTTGAGTTGGATCTTACAGTATCATTGGAAATGTCTTGTACATGATGGAGTCCCATGCACTCTAGTGGATCATAGCATTCTAGAATGTACTCACATGATCAACATGATCTTTTAAGTCATCGTATACTTCATAAGACGATTGGTGAAACTTCAGTTATACCTAAGAATATGCAATCTCAAGTATGAGAGGTGTATCATATCTCATTAGGTTTGAAGGGGTATATATCTAGATCTATCCCGAGTAGCATGGGATACAACCTCTCCTTAAATGTGTTGGATAGCCATAGACGAGACCCGACTTACATGAGTGTGGTAAGTAGCCTCATCATTTGGGTCATGGATGGGGTTATATTCTTCGTAACTCCTTGAAACTTGGTACCAAAGTGGAATTCCCACTGAAGGATCCCGATGACTCAGATGTTGATGCTTGTTGGAGGGCAATTGGCTTTCAACTTGCGGATGGGGCTCGTTTTACTGATTCAAAGTTGTACCTTGATTTGGAAACTAAGTCGAAGCTTGTGGTGGAAGATGGGTTTAGTGAGCTAAGAAATTTTGCATCATCTGAGCCTAATCATGCAATAATTGTGTCTATAGGTTCTGCATAGTCTACCCTAGGCTTCCAGTAATTATGTCATTTGTTGTGCTACTACAGTCAGCGTGTGGAATTCTTACCAACTCACTAAATTAGAGAGGGTTGTTATTACTTAGGATAGTTTGCAAAGAGGTTCCCCAGATTTCCTATTGTTTGAGTGGCTAAATGAGAGAGTTGACTCAGTGAATTAATTCACTCGGCCCACTAGAGGAATTATGGGATTTTGCCGATATAGGAGTGACCTACCCCACAAGCTGATTTCTGAACGTCAATGCTCTTATTATTGGTAGCATGATTAGAGAGTTTCTAAATATATA
Source organism: Trichopus zeylanicus subsp. travancoricus (assembly GCA_005019695.1). Taxonomy (NCBI): domain Eukaryota; kingdom Viridiplantae; phylum Streptophyta; class Magnoliopsida; order Dioscoreales; family Dioscoreaceae; genus Trichopus; species Trichopus zeylanicus. The sequence goes on along the minus strand of RXID01014616.1, from coordinate 199,546 downwards.
TATGGAGAAAGATGGCAGGGTAGATCTCAATGAAGATACCACTATTGATGAAACCCGATTGTATACCAATTTCAGTCTAGGAAACTACTTGAGATCAGATATGGTAAGCCGCTCCTCTATTAACCTACACAAAGAAAGAACCTTGAAGAAGACCACCGAGAATTCTCCAGCAGTAGCCACTTTGCACTTAAGTTAGTTTTACACTCAGAGTAATAGCTTTTTATCAAAGATTGAGTATTAGCCCTTGTCTCTCTATTTGCCATGCTTTTTATATTGTACTCGGAGATTAGTTGTATCAATATCCAGTAACTTTAGGTAACTATCATGTCGGATTTCTCGTAATGGACAGTTATTGATCTCAAATTCTTCAGGATTGACTTTCTCGAATAACTATATATTAGATACCATAATTATATGATGATTGGTTGTAAATTAGCCAAGACATCCAAGCCTATTTATAGCCTCAATTTCTTATTAAATTACAGGCCGACATGTGAGTCTATTACAGAACCGAGGTGACCAAACTTACTACTCAATTAGGTTTTTACCTCGGAGATATTGGTTCACTACCCAACTTTTGAGCTTGGTTCAGATAACCTTTTAACTCAAAGTGTCTACCTCAATCAATTACTTCGAAGGTTGACCCTTAGTTACCTCAAGTAGAATTTACTTCAAAGTTGGCTATTTGTCACCTCTGACTTTTAGCTCAAGTTTTGGTTAATGTTTACTTGATTTCATTAAACCAGTCCTTATAATTTGAGGTATCATCAATTTTATTTGAAAAGCATACTAGAACAACGAAGTCTATATTATTTACTGTAATTCAGATGTGCAACTTGCAGTTTTTTGACCAAGGTCTTGCTTAAGGCAAGGTTTGAGAAGCTTAGAGAGACAATTGGAGTTTGCCGCAAAACAACTAAGGATGAGTGTTAAGGTATAATTATTACTACAATTCTAAAAACTTCTTACTTTAAAGATATTTTGTTCTTAAAATTTTTTTTACTTTTCTTACAAATAATTTAAATTTTAGAAAAATCTTCTACATAAGGAATCAAAATATTTTGAATCTAAAAACTTTAAAGCCTTTCTCTTTAATTTGAAGTTCTTTACTTTCTCTCGTTTCTTCTTTCATTTTTAGCTTTGTTTACATCAGTTCACCTTCTTTTCAACAGAAATCAATGATTTGTCAAAAGGCTAAAATGGGTGGTTGGGGATGGCACTCAGATCAGAGTTCACAAAGACCCATGACTAAAACCAAGGTTGTTGATTCTTGATCCATTATTTGTCATGCCAATGGACAGCAATGAGGAGTTGGTGGTAAGTGATTTATTTGGTGGCAATGAGTGCGATTAGGAGTAGGTACAACAAGCAATGCCTCCAGAGATCGTTGGGAATGTCTTGGCGATTCAAATACCAAGTAATCCTATGTTTGAAGTGATAGGACGAGACCAAAGAGGAGGATGCTATGTGGTGAAATTTGCTTATAAGATTCTGATCTCGGAGCTGGAAAATGTGGAGTGAAGAAATTTTCAATGGATTTGGAAAATACCTATTGCTCAAGATTCAGAGTTTTCTATGGAAAGCAGCATCGAATTGTCTACCTATGACAGATTTTCTTTGCAATAGGGAAATGAACGGTGATACAAGTTGTCCGGTATGCCGGGATGCTGAGGAGAATTTGAATCACATATTGTGTGAATGTCAGTTGGCTAAGATATTTTGGCAACGTGTTAAAAGGATACTTAATGTTGAGCTAAGATTAGAATTCTTCAATGATACCTTAAAACGGTTGCGGCCCTCATAATCGTGTTTGGGACCAATCTCTTTCGCAGTATGGCATGTTTGGTTGAATAGGAACTCTTGTGGTTTCCAAACCAAAGGCCTAACTATGGAGTTGGTAGCTCAGAAATGTCTACGAGCTGCAAAGAAATTTAGCGTGGTTGTAGAAGCCAGAGCAGCTCAAGAAATAATGAAAAAGCGCCATATCTGGTTTCAATGGGAACCGGTGGCCTGGCTCAAAATTAATTTTGGAGTCAATAGTTGGGACTGCCATTAGTCAGCTCGGGCTTTTGTGGTAAGAGTTCAAATGAACAAGTGAAGTTAGCAAGATATCCAAGGGCGATTCTATTTTTAGTGTGGAGTAGATTAGAGCATGGTTTGGGTTATGATAAATCAACCAAAATTTTCTTGGCAAACCTGTGTGGAATGAGGGAGATTGGAGACTAGTAAGTTGGAGAGAGGTTGCAGAGGTACTCTTTAATAATTGATTGTCAACTTTGGCCCATGTCCTTCCCAAGCTGCTGAGTCTCATATCAGTATCCAAAAACCAATATGATTCCAGATTGGGTTGCAGGATTTGTGCCCCATAAACAAATTACAAATATAATTTGTTGGTAGGAGCTCCCTGGAAAGCTTCAAAGGTTAGCTACTGGTATTGGAGCAACAGAATGACAGGCGCAACATTACTCAATAAATATAATCAAGTTTTCTCTTTCTTTGCCAAAAAAAAAAAAGAATTGAAAAAATGAAGCCATAGAAACACTAAATGGACATCATGGATGAAGGAAAGTCTTGAGAATCATTGGATAAAGCAACAATTAACAGATTTCTTTGTTACATTTTTCAGCCCATGCAAAACATTTCCTGGTACATGTATAGTATGTCTAGTACACCAACTCAAAGAAACACAGCAATCTTGCATTACAAAGCTATATAAAGTCGAAACAGAAAGGTGTGGCTGAATAAACTATCTCATATGCTCGGTCGAAAACTGATAGGCAATTTGACCACATTGCTACCGATGCAATGGAACTACAGCTATATACGTAATAGATAAGCAGGTTCATTTCCAAGTGGATTTACTCACACTTGATGGAGCAGTATATGTGTCGCACAAACAGCAGTGAAGCGCGGAAGCCCACAGTGCCCAACATGAGGAAGAAGCCATAGCAGACACAAGCCATGTAACCAAAGAAGAATGATGTCTGCATAAAGCCCGACATGTCTGATCTCGCATGGTAGTAGTATAAGCAGTAGCAGAATATGAATATGCCAGTGGAGCCTCCACAAAGAACAGACCTGCATAAAAACGATTGAGTTGTCAGAAAAAGAAAAAACCCTGGTCTTGTTTCTGCAGGATTTGAGTTAATCAAAGATACCAGCACTTTGTCACATGTGAGGAGAAAAACTCAAATATCTACAAAGACTTGTAAGAGGCCAGTATGAAATATGATGGTGAATAGATTACTACATTGTTAAATGGGCACAGAAATTAATAAATCATGATTGCTTACAAATAAGAAAGGGAGATGTGAAAAAACAAAGTGTATTAGAGAAAGCAAGTATAATAGAACTCAAGGTTAGAAAAGCAATTTAAGATATTTCAAACAAAGCTTATCCAGTTACAAAACCCCTGCAGGAGAAATATAAATAAACACACCTTCATACAAGGAAAGAACAAACAAAAATAATGGCAACGAAAGACTGTCAACATATAAACAAATAAATCATCTGAAAGATAAGTGCTCCAGCAAATTAAAAACACCAATCTTAGGATACTGCAGCTGTACATCTAGATGCAAGATATTAAGTCAAAGCATGTTCAACCCAGAAATCAAAATAGTGCACAGGTTATACTAAAAAGGAAAACATAGTGATCAGCAGGTTGTGAAGTAGTCACTCATGTTCTCATGTTTGACCATGTCCCAGCCAAATCATGTTCAAGAAGAAATATCATGTCATTACAAAATCAGAAAAACCAGGACAGTTTAACAAAGAATAGAAAAAATTATCTACAGATAATTAACAAAAAAGGAAAGGATTTACCTCCACCACCACTCATGATCCTCAACAGCAAGCTGGAAGTATGTCAATGCCACCGTTATGAATGCTGTGACGATAATGAGGATAATGAAAACAATGAACAGGATGCTATATATGGTGTAGATTTTGTGACCCCACACACTAGCAAATATGTAGTAGAGCTCAATGTAGATAGCACTGAATGGAAGAAAACCAGCCATTGCCATCTGAGGAATAGTCCCTCTATACCAAGGCAACTGAGGGATTTCCCTCGGATACTTTGTTGTGCGGCATGGTGCTTGGAATTCCGTCTTGCTGTTTTTACCAGCAATACCTCCTAAAACAAGCAAAGGAGCAGTAACTAGTGTCCATATGAGAAGGATGACAAGGATTGTTCCGAAAGGCAAGGCTGCAGTAGCACTATATGCAATGGCAACTGTGTTCAGAAAGCAAAATGTTAAGAACAATGGCCCACAGAATAGACAGCCAGTCAACAGCAAATTTCTAACCTGTAAAGCAAAGAATAGAAGTTCCAATAAGTAGAATCCATTTAGCACGAATTTTTCAAGTGAACAGGTAAACTAATAAAGCACCAGCAATTTGATACCCAGTTAGTTCCTTCTAGTTGCAAATAGAAAGATGTAGCAGTGTAACCAGCAATTCCAGATGTGAGGGCATAGATAACCACAAGCGCTGTAAATAGAGCCCCTCTATTGTATGGATAGAATACTCCAACTAGTGCAAGAAGAAAGATGAAAATTGCCCTAGCACCATACAAGCATTTATTAGACTACAACCCCCCAAAAAATAGGAAACTATTAAAAGAAGGAGGAGAATTCTTACAGAGCTAAAAGCTGAGTTCCAGATCCAATAACTGCAGAAAAGAGAGACTTGTGCTTTGGGAATCGGAAAACATCACCATGGATATACTTCCATCCAGTCTCCTCTTGGTCCTCAAGAGATTCATCCTCGTGTGAATACCTTTAATGAAAAGCAGTTAAAACATCTAAGCTAAATTGATTTTATAGTATTAGAGGCAACCAAAAGGAATGGTATTCTTACTTGATGAAGTCATTCTTTAGGACACGCATGAGAATTGTAGCAAGAAAACCAGTTAAAAGGAGAACTGTCACACATGAGTTAATTATAGAGAACCAATGAATTTCTAGATGTTGGGGCATTGAAGAAGACTTTGAATATTTTTCCATCCTTTTCTCAAAAGGAATATCAGTTTTCCTCCAAGTTACAGAATATGAGAACTCCAGATCAATTTCCTTGTCCTCTGTAATATCTACTGCCAAATTTGGATCTGTCTGAACATTTATCTCAATGACACGGTCATCATTGTAGAAAATGTCGAAGTGAATGTGCTTAAATAGCAAGTACTTGTACTCACTTGGGTTGAGTTTTTCTTTGTCGGCCTTCCCCAAGAATCCCCAAAAGGGCAGATCATCATAGTACATTTGAAAATAATAGTCCTTCGAGACAGCATCTCTAAGCTTTCCAACTTCTTCTTTAGACAATGTCTTTTTACAAACAGATTGAGACTGTTTGTCTTCCCTAAAGTTCAACTCATATCGAGCATCAACCAAACGATCCCCATTTAGGATTTCACCAAGTGCTTCAGTCTTATCTTTGACATGCTCTGAAGTAAGCAAGCCAAATAAACAATGAGAAGTATGATTCTGTCGAACCGAGGAAAATGCTTCTTCTAGCATAAAATTTGGCAATCCATCAAAATATTAAAGAATAATGTGAGAAGTTTAGCACACCTGGTGCACAGAATGGCAGATCATAGTACCGATAAGTTTCACTGCAAATTCAAGAGAATAGTTCAGATCAGTGATACATTAAAGAAAAAGAGAATCAGATCCAAACAGCACATCATAAGTTCAATTTAGAAAGAATAATTTCCCAAACTATGAGATTCAGAGCTCATCAAATACGCATTTCATACTATGCTGATCCCCTTGCCAAAATATAGACGATGATAATGAAATCGTGGCCGAGTAAAGTTTCATGATTGAAGTGCATTGAATAACCACGACAGCTCAATGTGCTAAACATCTCAATAAAAGGTGTCTTTTGATGAAACCCTAGAAATCAAACCCAAAGTCAACTCCCCAATCATCACCAGGAGAAACAACAAGAGTACAAACAAAGGTCGAGATCTATCTTCCACTTGCGAGGAACAAAGACATAAATCTAATTAAAAGCAAACAACATCAACCACTGCAATTACTACAACTAGAAGATCAACCAATACAAGTAGTACCATTATAGGATCAGCTAACAACTCAAAGGCCACCAAAAAGTCCACAAACAGATCTTTCACAACAACAAACAAAAAGCAGATCACAGCAGATCCAGAACGAAAAAAAAAAAGAGTTACATTTGTAAGAACAAATCTCAGCATTTACCTTGGATTGTGAAAAGGCCCGACTTTGTTCGCATAGAGAGGAACTCGTTCCCTCTCTTTGTACCTGTGATCAGACTCGCTTCCCTGCGCGCCCATCCCACAGGCCAGAAAGAACACCGCCACCATCATCTCCACAGCTCCCCCCATCCTCCCCATCCTCCCCATCCTCAAACCTCAGATCTTTCGCTTAGAAAACGGCCAAAAGACCCAAATTTTTTCCCCAAAGGCGAGATCTTTCACAGCAAGTTGAGATCTTTGGGTCAAAAATCCAATCTTTTCGGCAAAATCCCCCAAGTGGAGACGGTTTCCGCCAGATCCAGTGGGGGATGGACGGGAGATCTGAGCGCAGGGGAGCAATACCTGAGGAACTCGAGTAACTCACTAAATCTAGCAGATGATGAATGATGATGCTGATAATCATGGGTTGGGCTGCTGTCCTCGCTTCACATTCGGGTCAATTGCACACGGTGAGAGCCAGATCGTGTAAAATTTTCCGTTTTCTAAGGGATGTTTGTTTTACAGAACAATCAAGTCCTAAAAGTTATAATCCTGATTAAAAATTTTAATATTTAATTTATAAAATTTAAATTTATGAGAAAAATGAAAACTTTAAGCCACATGAATAACTGGTGATCACAAATAATTTTCAAATTTTTTAATAATTAAATATATATTTTAAAAATATTCCAAAAATTATAAATTTTTGATAATTCAGATATTTTAGATCATAAAAATATTTTTATAATTAATCATAAACTTTTACTAATTAAGATATATTTGATATTTCAATGTATTTTTAATAATTAAAATGACCTACGTATTTAATATTTTTAAAAAATAAAATTAACATTAGTCTTCAAAGTACTCACAAAGAAAGTATGATAGCAAAAATTCAAGATTTTCATTGTAAGTAAAAATCACTTAGATATTTTAAAATCTATAAAATTAAAAATCTTCAAACTAAATAAAAAATTAGAAATTTAGAATTTTCAAATCCCTCTAATTAAACACACAAAAAAATTTCAAATTTTTAAGATTTCAAGTCCAAAAAATTTTAATTTTTTAGGATACCAATTTCAACAAAATAATAGATCCTAAGGGCATTTTTGTTTTGAAGGAAAATCAAACCCAGAAATTAAGATCTTGAAAAATTAAATATCAATATTTATTTTATAAAAATTTAATTTTCCTTTGAAAAAAAAGCTTTGGTTTTAAGATTTTTTATATAAAAAAATTTTAAAAATAGGTCTAATAATATTTCAAATTAGGAATTGTTTGGTTATATGAAAATGAACAAAAGTGTGAAGAGGTCACCTCTTTTCACTTCTAAAAGTGGTTAAAAGTGTTCCACTTCTATCATTTGGTTGAGATTATTAATATTATTATAATTCAAAATATTATTAAATTTACCTTTAAAAGTCAATTCGGGCAAATAATTTAAAAGTAAAATTTATTTTTCACTTTCAAATCAAAAGCAATCGAAAATGGTTAGAAATAAATTGATTTTCGAGAAGTCACTTTTAAACAACTAAACACCGAAAGTAGAAAAAAGTATTATCACTTTTACCTACTTCTCCTTATTTGTTAGCAAATAAACAACGCTTAAAATGACAATAATAATTTCATATATATTAATAATATATGTTTCAAAAAAATTCTAAAATTTTTAAATAAATAATACTTAACATATTAATAAGTACACTTTCGTAATGTATCTCTATTTAACTAAACATCAAAAGTGGATCACTTCCAACAAAGGTTTTATGTTTCAATTTTGGGATCAGTTTTTGTACTCATAAAAATTGATATGTTTTAGTCGTTTCAACTAAAACCAATATATTTATGTTTTGATCAAATTAGTTTTTACTTTTTTAACTAAATTTTGACTTTAAATTATAAAATATTTAAAAATTTTGAAAATTTTTTAAAAAATTTATTCATATATTTTTAAAATTATTAAATAAAATAATTTTTAGGTAGAAAATTTCTTAAAATATGAAAGAAAGAATATAGCCACGAGGGCTTAAACCCAAGTCAAAAATGATCCAAGATTAATTATTGGCCATCTAGGCCAAACAACCTTTATAACACACACACACACATAGATATATAATTAAACAATATATTTTAAAAAATAAAACCAAATTTTAGGTCAAAATTAAAATATTTGTTCTGACCATTTCCAAAAGTGAGTTGAAAGTGAAGAGAAGTAACTTCGGAGCATTTTCATCCACTTTTAGATAATCTATGAAAGAAAAATAATATATTTTTTGGACCTAGTTGTGAAACTTACTATTGTTGGGAATTTTTTTTGTAAAATAACTTTAAAATTATGTCACCTCGATCATCTTCTTTCCTGTGCAAATTGCTACAAACAAAGGGCAATAAATCTAGGGCTGGCCTTCTTCTCGTGATGGTGGTGTAAGTCTTGATGGTAAATCTAGGTTGGTTTCTTTCCTTTCCTCTTTCCTTCAACATTGTATTCTAAATATCTCATGATCTTTTTGAAACTTAAAAAGAAATTGGCTGTATTGATGCAATACTACATGTTGAGATTTTCTTTTCAACCTAGTAAGCTTAGATTTTTTTTTTTTTAATTGTGCTTTTGACTACTCAGTTTTGTAATACATGATATTAATGAGGGATCATATTTTCTAAAAGAAAAAAGCAAATTGATTGAGAGTCGGGAAGAGGCTAGCCTAATTTGGTAGTGATTTAGGTGTTAAATTTGCAAGGTTTCATACTATGTTATTTACTTCTTCTAATATCAAATCTACTTTTTATTCTATAATGACCCAAAAGTTAAAATTTAAGTTGTCAATTTTATGATGTTAATAGTCATAATTACTCTTGTTTTATGCTTTAGCTTCGGACGAGGAGGCTTGAAATAGTTTTTTTGTGTTTGTTTTCCTTTCCTCATTAGGTAAATGAATAACTTCCAATTGTGTTGAGTTCACAACCTAATTTTCGAAATTTTATATATTTAGACAGTTTTAAATTATGAATATATGTTATATATGTTTTTTACAATGCTTCTTTCCATTTTAATTCCTTATGTGAGGATTATTCCATATTTTATAATTTTGTTATATTTATTAGTCTATAAAATATAAAATCATGCATATGATTTATAAAAGTGATTGCTTAGTTTTTTATTTTATCTCAAACTTTTGTGTTTTGAGTATGAAAAACTATGCGTGTAATTATGAATAAGAATTTTTTTAATTTATAATTATTCTTAAAAGTTTGTATTATGATTTATTTTTGACTTGGTCATTTCCCTTTTACATTTTTAATCCAGTAATTGAGGATAATAATAATATTTTATTTTGATATAACCATTAGAAATAACAATAGTATTATATTCTAGTCTAACCATTGGAAATAATAATGGTATTTTATTTTAGCCCAACCATTGGAGATAACAATGGTATTCTACTCCGTTCCAGCTATTGGAGATAAGAACGATCTTATCAACATGTATTTTTATTTTGCAGAAACCAGTTATGTTATTACTTATGGGCATCAAAATAGTGGCATAATTCTAATAATACCCCTTTTATAGGTATCTTCTGACTTCTGTTATACCCACAAATTTCAAGTGTTCTAATTTGTATCTAATTCGGGTTACTAATTTTATGTGAGCCCACTAGTTTATATAAGAGACACCACCATTATGTTTTAGCTTAATTTATAATTTTCTAGATAAGATCTTATCAATGGGTTTAGTAACCTATTCTTATCAAATTCTTGTATAATCATATTTATGTTATTTACTTTAAACTTTGAAAGAATTCAATGTTGCTTTGACTAAGATCTTGAAATTATGTATATATTTAAAAAATTGGCTTGACATGATATTACTCATTCTCTTATAGATTTGATCTTAGAAACTATCTTCAAGAAAGAGATGTGTGCCATTCGACAAAATTATGTTTAGATATTATTTCATTTTACCATTGGAAGGGATTATCTAAGATTTTATTTGTCCATTATCTAAGCTTATGAGTTTAGTTAAGATTTATGTTATTTAATTATTTAGAATCCTGTAAGTTATTGAACACTCTTAATTTGTGGAATCATTATTTTTGGTTTAGATGATATCCTTAATGGTTTGGTTTTTTAGTGATAAGATATTAGAGACTTGATAATCGGAGAATATTAATCATACTTGATAAAATAATAGTCACAGCTATTGGACTTGTTAGAAAAGACATATTTTATACAGGATGAGTCTTGTATATTAGTCATGTAGGCACATGTATAACGTCTGTCATGTCTCGATTTAAGGGTATGATAGATTTGATGATATCGAAGCTCTACATTTAAATTCTTATTGAATATAAGCATTGAATTAAATATATTGTGCTATCTCTTAGTGAGATATGAGTATAGGTAGAGTTTATAGGTTCAGATAATATATATGTATTGCTATTGTGATTACTATTCTAATCATATTTGACAAAATTATTCTTTAGACATTATTTTATATTAGAATTGGAAGTGATTATATAGGATTTTATTTGTCGATTATTTAAGCTTGTAAATTTAGTTAAGATTTATATTCATTAATTATTTGGAATCTTGTGACTTATTAAACGCTATTAATTATGGACCCATTATTTTTGGCTTAGGTGATGTCCTTAATGGTTTGTTTATTTTGTGATAAGATATTAGAGACTTAATAGTTTGAAAATAGTGATCATAGTTGATAAGAAAATGGTCACATGTTGTAGACTTGTTAGGAAAGACATTTTGTAATTTTACACGATGAGTTTTATATATTTGTCTTGTAGGCAGATATATGATGTCTATCACATCTCAATTTTTAAGCTTGACATAATCAAACAACCTCTAAATGAAAAATTTGAAACATTTTTATTTTTGATTTTTGGTTTTGGTCCACCAGCAGTAATGGGTTGGGAGGAGTTTAGTTGGTTGAATGCCACACTAGCAACTATGCTCTAGATGATGGTTGTTGAAAATGAGAAGCAACAATAATCACACTCGAGATGAGTTGTTGAACAGCAAGACCTAAAGGAACATAATCATTGCTAAATGCATGTTGTAGGCACCAATTTTTTTTTTCTAGGCGACACGATATTTTCTTACCTTAGCTAAGGTATGCCTTTTCAAATTAGGAGGAGGATTTCTCAAAATCTTATCAGCTTAAAAGTGCAAAGGGGACACATAATAGATTAAGAGCTTGTCCAAAAAGACCAAAAGGTTTCTCTATTCGACACAAGTCCAATCAAAAGAGGATTATGACTTGAACTGTTGAGTTTTAGATGTCTTGAACTCTAATTAGAGTTTGAATTAAAGTAGGAATCCAAAGTTGGATTTAGATTTATATTATTAGGAGTTGTAATTATGCAATACTCAGACCCAATAAGAGTCTATAAATATACTATAATATATAGGGCTTATATGTGGCGTAATATAGAGGTTGAACTAGAGAGAAATAGAGAGAGAGGAATAGAGAGAATAGAGAGAAGAGAAAGAGAGAGAGTGTTAGCTCTCGTGTGTGGGTCTTTCTAGTGCTTCTCGGTGGTCTCTCGTGGTGATTTCTCGTGATACTTTCTTGGAGATTCTCTCTGAAGGTGGAGGCGTTGCCAAGGCTTGGAGAAAGAGTTTAGTTGAGTAAGAAAGAGTGAAGTCCTTCTTTTAAACTCTTGTAAAAGCCTTTATCTATTGATAGTGGATCTCCCGTTGTCTTATCTTGTTATTTTCTTTTATCTTGTATTACTTCTCGTTTCTTGTGTTGTTTGAAAACAAGGTGATTCGTAAAACTCCCGCTGCGAATCCCAACAATTGGCATCAGAGCCTAGGAGCAAACAACCAAGATGACAAAATCCTTACTCGAGGTGGAGAAGTTTGACGGCAAGATAAATTTTGCCTTATGGCAAAAGAAGATGAAGGTGGTTCTTACTTTTCAAGGTCTGCAAAAGACGTTAGAGGAAAAAGAAAAGAGACCGGCCAAGATAAGCAATGAAGACTGGGAGGAGATAGATCAAAAGACATTGAATTTAATTATTCTAAGCCTGACTGATGAGGTTTTGTACAATGTCATTGACGAAGAGACGACGATGGACATTTGGACAAAACTTGAGAAGTTGTATATGTCAAAAAGCCTCACAAACAAGTTCTACCTGAAACAACAGTTGTATGGACTGCGTATGAGCAAAGGTACAACTATATTACATCACCTGAATGCTTTCAATAAGATTATCAATAATTTGCTGAAAGTTGATGTGAAGTTTGAAGAGGATGATAAGGCGCTGATTCTCCTAATGTCTCTTCCTGCTTCGTACGATCATATTGTGACCACAATTCTTTATGGTAAAAAAACTCTCAAGATGGAAGATGTGACAATTAGTCTTCTTTCTAATGAGAGAAGAAGAAACTCAAACATTAATATGGAGTTTGGTGAAGGATTGGTGGCTCACGAAAGAGGAAGATTAAGAGAGCGTGAAGAAGGCAAGCAACGGTCCAAATCAAAATTGAAGGCGAAAATACAATGTTATTCATATAAGTATGGCCACATTAAACGGTATTGCCCTGAACGTGGGAAAATAGAGTCCTCTAATATGACGACGGCAATAGCGGATGATACTTTTGATAATAATGCGGATGGAGACGTTCTTGCAGTATCCTCAGAAATAGGCACTTCTGGTAAGTGGATTTTAGATTCTAGTAGTTCTTATCATATTTGCTCCAGGAAGGATTGGTTTACTTCTTATGAGGAGAATAAGAAGAAAAGTACTGTTTGGTTGGGCGATAATTCAGCCTGTGAAATCGTCGGCGTGGGAATAGTCAAAATCGAGATGTTTGATGAATCGATTCGTACTCTTACTGGGGTGAGGCATGTCCCCAAGATGTGAAGGAATCTAATTTCATTTGGTGTACTGGACTCAAAAGGCTGTAATTATTTAGCAAGAGATGGAGTCATGAAGATGACACGTGATATTAGAATCCTGATGAAAGGTGAGAAGTGCGACAATGTTTATCGATTGATAGGAAACACCATTGCAGGTGGAGTTCCGATGGCTACAGTAATGAAGAGGAAGCATGATACTCGGAGTAATTTGATGTCTCTTCAAATTACTTTTACTACAACAGCAGACACAGGTCATCCAAAAAACTTCCAAAAGTACAAAACTGTAGGCATGAAGAACAAATTCGAGGTTGGCTTAAGTTCGCATCTTGAAATTAGCTGAATAAGCTAGTAGCCCAGGGGCAAGGGCTGGATAAGAGATGACGGCTGAAGATTCGTGATGATGGCATGCTTGAGTTCAAGCCAAGGTGGAGATTGTTGAGTTTTAGATGTCTTGAACTCTAATTAGAGTTTGAGTTAAAGTAGGAACCAAAGTTGGATTTAGATTTATATTATTAAGAGTTGTAATTGTATAAAACTCAGACCCAATAAGAGTTAATATATAGGGCTTATGTGTGGCGTAATATAGAGGTTGACCTAGAGAGAAATAATGAGAGAGGAATAGAGAGAATAGAGAGAAGAGAAAGAAAGAGAGTGTTGGCTCTCGTGTGTGGGTCTTTCTAGTGCTTCTCGGTGGTCTCTCGTGGTGATTCCTCGTGATACTCTCTTAGAGATTCTCTCTGAAGGTGGAGGCATTGCCGAGACTTGGAGAAAGAGTTTAGTTGAGTAAGAAAGAGTGAAGTCCTTCTTGTAAACTCTTGTAAAAGCCTTTATCTATTGATAGTGGATCTCCCGTTGTCTTATCTTATTATTTTCTTTTATCTTGTATTACTTCTCATTTCTTGTATTGTTTGAGAACAAGATGATTCGTGAAACTTCCGCTGCGAATCCCAACATTGAACTTCTACCCACCCCTAAGATATGGAGTAGAAGGTTGAACTCCATTCATCTCAAAGGAATCTTATGGATCATCTTTACATGAAAATTAAGCTATCTCATTCGTATTCTTATGTCAAGATGATAGATCTAGTAGACTATGTCATCACTATACCTCCAAGAAGAATATACAAAGAGATAAGGAAGTTGTCTGGTGTTGAGCCTTTTCTAACATGTTACAAGATGTAGCTCGCACGTGGTATGGTGGACTCCTATAATGGAGCATCCAAACTTTTTCAGAACTAGCGAGGTTTTTTCATTGACCAATTCATCTCATTGGTTTTGAGGAGCAATGATGTCACTACCATGTTATAGACAAAGCAATGCCAAAAGAGACACTATAGAGTAAGGTTTTTAATTTTAGTCGAAACGTTTCGATTTCAGCTTAACCTAAAATATTCTAATTTCAATCTAACCTGAAAATATTTCAATTATAAATTTGATTCTAGACCTTAAATTATATTATTTAATTTTATATGTTATATTTATATTATAATGTCCTTATAACTTAGTTGGTTAGGGTTTGAATTCTAGATCTATATTGACTTAGGCTTTGAACCATGGCAAATGTATTTTTTTGTTTCTTGGTATTTTCAGTTTTTTACCAAAAAAATTTAAAAATTTAAAATATATATGTATATACATTATTTTTATATTTTTTAAATATGTGTAAATCTAAAATCAAAGTTTAGTCATAGAAAAATAAAAAAAATTTGATAGAAACTGAACCGATGGAAACCAATTGAAATGTATCGATTTTATGGATGTCGAAATCGATTCCAAAACTAAAACTTAAAAACCATACTATAGAGTTTAATGCTGCACATTTGATAGTATGGAACCTTGATAACTATCCCCCTTGCTGCTCCCATCAATGGCTTCCAAAAGCCACAAAGTGGCATATGAGTTTGCCTAGAACTTGTCAACAACCATGTTGAATTTCCTAGAGCAGGTCCGACGACACAAATGTCATGGAGTCTCCAGTGGCTTGCTAGGAACTGGGGGATCCTCCAAGTCAAGGACAGAATAAAGAGCTGAAGCGGTCGGAGCTGAAGAAGTAGAGGACCGTAGTAAGAGAGCGGGTGCTAGGGCATACCACCTTCACCCCCTTGAAATGCTCTAGATAAGAGTTTCAGCTCAAAGAGAGGACCATAACCATTCGCGGACACCTCCCAAATTAAATTAAGAAAGCAAAAGGTTTGATACCAACAAATTTTGCTCACGATTATGACCATGACATTGATAAATATATGAATCTGAAGATGGAAATTGAACGCTTGATTTTTGATAGGCATCTCCAGCAATTTGTCAAGAATAAGCTTCACGAGGGACCAAGACCATAACCTCAAGAGAGATAGAGCATCCAACAATCAAAATGGGCAAAACCACCCTCATTGTAGAGAGATGGCAGTAATATTCGGGGAGCCATAGCATATTATCCACTATAACATGTCAAACAAAATAAAAAAGACTACTTCTCTACATCTGCAGAGCAACCTGCTCTTGCATTCAGAAAAGTGCAATCTCTTGTATCCAATTCCCCGCCCCCGCGATTAAACGCAAACCAAATGGTCGTCAAATGTCGATTCTCGTTTCAAATAAACCCTAGCAACTTCTTGCATACACAAAGGTGCCCTAAAATAAAAATGCAGTTCCTGGTTGAAGTAGCAGCATAAAGTGAGTGAAAGACAGAATAACAGAATATATAGCAAAAATATAACAAAACCTATCAAAATTCTAACAAAAGTTACAACATCAAAACTATAAAAAAAAAAAAAACACCCTGAATTAACTCCATCAGCAACCTCTTTATGCATTAAAGAAAAAACAATCAATTGTATCCCACTCCCCAACTTAAACAAGAGATTAGACAATCCTCAAACATGGATTCTCATTTCAAATAAAGCTTAGCAACACCATCTTAAATACATAAAGGGCTCAAAAGAGATAATGCAGCTCTACTTTCAATTGCTTTGCAGGTTAGTTCAATAATTGCACCATAAAAGGCACATAACCGACAATGTGATGCATATTTTACTTGCTTTAAAATGTATGACTTAGGAAGAGAGACAGTTGAAGACCCCTTCCACCCCACCTCCATCATGCTGTTGGTCTTCCAGATGACTGGGACAGAGGCAGATCAAATTGGCTCACCCCAGGGCTCAAACTCTAAGAAACCTCACAAAACACCAAATAGCACCATCCTTTGAAGTTTCAACATTAATATCTTTCTATTCCCTAATTCAGCGAAGGTCTATAAGTCATTTTATGTCACTATTGAACTTTCACTGAGGAATTACTAGAGACTTGAGAACCAGCTTATCACCAAAAATAAAAAAACGAAAATCTAAGCTGGCTGCAATAAATAAATAAATAAATAGAAAAAATCCAATGCTACCTGGTCATCAACAAGGAACCAGAACATAAGCCCTTTAGTTAATCTGAATCTTTCAATATAGCCAGTGAAAACATAATGGACTTAATCATCTTATGAACCCCTGAAGAACTTAGCATAGTGGAAAAGAAATAAAAAACGGCAGACAAGTAAAAGAATGGCATGGGTTGTATATGTTCATAGACACACGTCCATTAAGACATTCAGCATGATTGCACATCAGTTTGGAGTGCTAAACATATCAAGTTAACTACCAAAACAATAATTATTGAATCAAATAGCATCCCGCATGTATAAATCCAAAGTGCTAAACATGTTGAATCAAATAACAGATAAGTTTACTACATTTTATAGCCATGCAAAAAAGACAATGCATACACATTGTCCGCTAATTGAATCCTAGCTAGTTGTATACACCAAACAAAGACAAGTTTTGTTTGGTTCCCCATTTTTGTTTCTTTACTGCATAATGCGAGGAATTATAACATGGAAATGTCTGATCTCATATACTAAACTGACAAAGAACATAAATAACAACAAGATCTGTAGCAAACAATTACAACCTTGCATTTTTTCCAAGAGAATATAAAATCATGTTACTTGCAACAGCAGAATGCTATCTCATCTTAAGGATATGAGGCAACCACTTAGCCTAGTTCTTCTGTGAAAAATACCTTACAAATGTCCGTTATGCATGAAATGGAAAAAAAAACCACCTCAAGACATGGAATGGCAATGAGAAATCCACATAAAAAGATGAAAAACCGAGGCTCGATGTTCTGAACCTTCACCAATGCCCAATAGCAACCTCTTCTTGCATACCAAAAAGGACAATCTCTTGCACCTCACTTCCCAAATTAAACAACAAAGTGTCCAATCATCAAATATAGATTCTCATTTCAGAAAAAACTTATTAACCTCTTCTTGCATACATAAATGTGCTCTAAAGTCAAAACTAAGTTCTTGTTTTAATTGCATCAAAAGTTTAAACTCATTAATGCCCGCCTTTCTTGTTTGTGAATGCGAAAGACACTTGTGCTTGTCTTGCTGTTTCTCTCATGATTCAGTGCAAACAAAAAACTTAACAAAGCCGATTTATGCCTTTCTTCTTTGTGAATGTAAAAGACAATAGCTCTCATCTCGTCTTGTGTCTCATCATTCAATGCAAGCCAAAAACTTAATAATGTCATTGATAGTAGAATGTTTCTATGCACTTGTGTCTGAAATAGCAACATAATGCAAGCAAAAACAGATAGACAGAATATATAGCAAAAGATATAAAACAAAAACTATCAAATTTCTGACAGAAGTCGCAACACTGAATCTCAGATAAGGACTCCTAGTTAACTCCATCAGCATTTGTATGCGCCAAGATCAGCTAGTAAATAACATACTTGGGTATATCCACACAGGAGAAGGCCAGGGATAGAGACCAAAGTTGGTTGGAGAGAGAGGAGATGGTAGCGTAGTATCAAATTTTGCATCCAACGGGAGCTCAGTCCAACCTTCATGACATGGTCCAGAGAGGTAGATACAGTTGCTTCTCCCACCCCACCGTGAAGGTTCCATACATGCCACCGGCGAACACCAAGGATTAAGAAATAAGCAACAATCTCCCAAGCTATTCAATTTTTCCCAGACCATCTCTGACAAATGAAGTCTATAAACCTCCACCTTGGTGAACAGCGCAACTTCTCTCACCAGCGCGAAGTGCACCAAGAGTAGCTCCCCACGGCACTCCACCATCTGCGGAGGAAAACGTTCAGAGAACCACGAGTAGAACATCTTAACCCCCCTAAGCTCAAAGGGCCCAGACACCGGAGTCCGCCCAACATCCGTGAACTCCAGGACGAACAAGTGCTGCTTGGAATCCAGAACAAAAACCTTGCCATCGAAAGACAAGGCCTGCTTGACGGGATGGATACTAGCAGGCAATCTCAGGATTGACCATTCCGTGTGCCTCGACATGGAGCAGAGCAGTAGGTCGAAGTTGGAGAAGAGGATGAGGCAAGAGGAGGGAGATGAGATCGGGGCCGTCAGTGCGCTGTAGTTCAGGAATTCGCTGGCGATGGGAAGTTGTATCTCTACTCTGCGGCCGGTGAAGGGGTCGACGAGGACGAGCTGGCGGAGGCGGCGGGATAGGAAAATGAGGAAGCCGAAGGAGGAAGAGGTGAGGAGGTGGTCTTCGGCGAGACGGAGGGTGAACGAGAAGGAGGGGTGGGATGGAATGGGCGAACGGAGGTGCCATGTCGGGGTCGGGGGCCGACGGCGGAAGCGGTGACGGCTGGCGGACGAGGAGGAGGGGATGGGGAAAGGGAGGAGAAGGAGGGGAGGGAGGGAGGAGAGGAGGGAAGGAGTGGCGGCGAGGTAGGTGAGGTAGACAGAGCGGAAGGAGCAGGAGACGGAGGAGAAGGAGAGGAGGTCGCGGATGGAGCGGAGGCGGGAGAGGACAGAGGATAGTACGAGGTCCGGCAAGGAGGACCAGTCCCTCTTGTCGCCGGAATCGACGACGACGGCGGCGGCTGCGGCGGCGGCGGCGTTGGAGCCGGATCTCGTCTCGCGCTTCCTGTTCC
The DNA here is from genome assembly GCA_005019695.1 of Trichopus zeylanicus subsp. travancoricus. Classification (NCBI taxonomy): domain Eukaryota; kingdom Viridiplantae; phylum Streptophyta; class Magnoliopsida; order Dioscoreales; family Dioscoreaceae; genus Trichopus; species Trichopus zeylanicus. The sequence goes on along the minus strand of RXID01014616.1, from coordinate 180,488 downwards.
TCTTCATTTGTTTTCTCGTTTCTAGGGACTCGATGGGATAGGGATTTCGTCTTTTCCTTGAATCGGTTTCGATTTAAATTCATATGTTTGGATTTTTTTGACCCAAACTAATTAGTTGTTAAAATTCAGCCGTTTTTATTCTAATTTAATTTTAGGAATAATTATCTATACGTTCTTATAATTAATCTTAATTACCTACAACACCCTAATTTCCCGAATTATCCACACCCTTCATTGTTATTTAATCAATTTTTTTTCAAAAAAATTCCGATTTTATCCTTAATTATTTTACAATTAAACCTCTAAAAACTTATTTTTTATTATTTAACACCCTGAAATTCGATTTTTTTCAAATAACACGTCGAAATTATTTCGATTTACAGAAAAGTCTCCGAAATTCGGATCTTTGCAAATACCACCCCAAAATTATTTCAATTTACAAAAAAAATTCCTGAAATTATTGCGACTGCGGCGAGGGTGGTGGCGTGCGGGCGGCAACGCCGGAGGTCGGCGGCGGGAGCGGAGGCCGGGGACGAACGCCGAGGCCAGCGCGCCGGCGGGCCGGCCTCGGCCTCGGCAGGTGGGTGCGAACTGCCTCGGCCTTGGCCATCTGTGCCCGTGTGCCGGCGCGCCGGCCTCGGCCTCCGTCCCCGACACGCGGGCCGGCGTCGGCCTCGGCCTGTGTCCTCGGCTGAGGATGGAGGTCGAGGCCAGCACACCGGCGCGGACTGCCTCGACCTTGGCCGTCCACACCCGCGTGCCGAGCCCGAGGTCGAGGCCGGCGTGCCGGTCTCGGCCTCCGTCCCCGGCACGTGGGCGCGGACGGCCACGCCCACGTGCTGGCGCGCCGGTGCGCAGGCCCCAGCCTCCGCTCCTGCCGCCGACCTCCGGCATCGCTGCCCGCACGCCGCCACCCTCGCCGCCGTCGCAATAATTTCAGGAATTTTTCTATTAATTGAAATAATTTTGGGGTGGTATTTGCAAAAATCAAAATTTCGGAGACTTTTCTGTAAATCGGAATAATTTCGGGCTGTTATTTGAAAAAAAACCGAATTTCGGGGTGTTAAATAATAAAAAATAAGTTTTTAGGGGTTTAATTGTAAAATAACCGAGGGTAAAATCGGAATTTTTTGGAAAAAATTTGATTAAATAAGAATCAGCGGAGTGTGGGTAAATATTTTCGAAAATGAGGGGGTATGGGTAATTCCGGAAATTACGAGGTTGTACGTAATTAAGGCTAATTCACCCGTTTTTATTCTAATTTAATTTTATCAATCAAAATTAATATAAAAAATTTATTTATTTTTTATATAATTATTAAATAAGTATTAAATTAATATATAAAAATTTATTTAATTTTAATTTTTGAAAAATCGGTTATTTAGTAATATAAAATTAAAAAATAAAAAATTGACTATCGCATTCTACGTAATAAAACCATCCTCTCCACTATCTGATCTCCTTTTTCTATATCTTTTTAGTAATATGAGATGTTTCTAATTCATTTTGTCAAATTGCTCTCAAATATATTTTTTTGATAGCCTCATCGAATACTTATTTATTGGCACTTGGTATAAGATTAAGAAAATATATTTTCGGTCTTTTGTTGCGAGAGGTGTGATTACTAGGAGCACATTGGATGAAATTGATGGAAGTTTTTTTTTTTTTATGTGTGATGTTGGATAACTACATTTTTTTATATTAAAATTAGAGATTGAGTTCAACTTAAATTTTAACTCAAATTATAATTTGTTAGAATTGGTACAATTAGACCTGTGCACTATTCGGTTCAAACCGAATAAATCGACCGAAGCGAAATTGAATAATCAATTCGGGTTATTCGATTTTCGGTTCAGTTCGGTTTTGAAAAATAGAAAATTTAAAATTCGGTTTTGGTTTTAGTTTTTGAGTTTGAAAAACCGTAAAAACCGAACCGAACTGAATTACATATTATATATAAATACATAATATTGGTTTTGGTTTTATTTTTTATTTTAATTTAAATATAATTAAATTTAAATTAAAAAATAAATCAGTTTAAATTTTCGATTTTCGGTTTAAATCAAACCGAACCGAATATTTCGGTTCGGTTTTAGTTCAGTTTTTATAGTATTCGGTTCGGTTCGGTTCGATTTTAAATCGAATGCACAACACTAGATACAGTTACAGTTTGAAAGTCATATATCTTAAGATATTCATTCAAATTCAATAAATAACTATCTATTGTAAAACTAAAATCGATTTCTATAACATTCTTATTTACTATTTTGGCTAATTTGATATCTATATTGGTCAAAATTAGAATTTATTTAGAAGTTCAAGTCAATAACAGCCCTAATCCAATAAGAAAAAAAATTTAGATCTTTTTATTTAAGATATATTAAGTAGAATTCTTACTAGAACTTTAGTCTTTTTTTTGTTTACATCAAATAGAACTCTAAATTTATTAGAGGGCTATATATACAGTGCAAAATTATAATAGAAGGAAAAAACCTTTATATCAATAATATTATCTTATTTTAAATTTATTCTTTTTTCATTTTTCTTGTGAATTCAAGGTTCTATCGTAGTAAGAGGACGATAATCTTCTTTCTATCCCTTGTGTCTTCTCCCTACTACAACAAGTGGTATCAAAATAATGATATTTTTCATGTTTTGCACGTTTGGTGCTGCATCAATGTGTTATGTGTTATTCAATATTCTTTTACTTTTTTGTTACATCTATTATGTATTGTAGACATTCTTCAATATTAAGCATGAGTTATTTCTTTTTATGTTTGTTGAGTTATGCTCGAAACTTTACAAGATAATATGCACTTTATTTTTATTAGTCATACTATAAATTTATGAATGAACAAATATTTATTTCTACTTGTGATATTATTCAAAATTTTGACGGTATGTGTTTATTTTGTAATTAATTAATCTTTATCTTTGTACTGAAGATCTAGTAGATGATGGTGATCATTAACCAGTAGTCATGCCTAAATATTTCTCACACTAGCTTCATCAGATAATCAACAAATCTAGCAATGGATATCCACAAACAAAGAGAGAGAGAGAGAGAGAGAGAGAGAGAGAGAGTTGTTTTTTTTAAGAATCTATGATATCCACCCCAAGGATGTACTTATATCCTTGGAAGAGGAAATAAGGACACCAAAGGACTGGGCAATATTACTCCAAAGACTCACATGTGTCTTATGGTCACTAGTGGCACTCTTCAATATTCAGGATGACCAAATAATATCAATATCCCTTGATACATGTGCCAATATGGCCATGACTTTTGAAACATCAAAAGATGGTGATATCCTTGATGGGATTTCATCAGAACCAAAAGAAAAGGGACATGATGTAGCCAAAATGCCTTTAGACAAACCTTCATCGAACCTTAGTCGATATGATGAATCACTTAGTGAAGAAATAATTCTCAAACCAAAAGAAGCTCCACCAGAACTTGGGGATGGGAGGCAAGCCACAATTAATGAGTTGATGGAGATCAACCTAGGCTCAGAGGAGAACTCCAAACTGCCTTTCACTGGCACTCAACTTTTAGAAAAAAAACGAGACCTAGTTCAAAGTAGTGCTCCAAGAGTACATTGACTGCTTTGCATGGTATTATAAGAATATGCCAGAAGTAGATCCTGAAGTTATAGTCCATAAATTAGCCATTAATCCCAAACTTTCACCTATCAAATAAGCACCTAGGAAAATAAAACTTGACCTAGAATAGAAAGTGATAGAATAAATGAAGAAATTGATCGAAGCAGACTTCATTAGAGAGAAAAAAAAACCCAAATTGAATGGCAAGCACCGTGCTAATCAAGAAAAAGAATAGCCTAAATCCACATTTATGTGGATTATAGGAATTTGAATAAGGTATGTCTAAAAGATAATTTTTCACTGTCAATAATGAAAATCATAATTGACAACATTGCTAATTTCAAAATATTCTCTTTCATGGATGATTTTTTAAGATATAACCAAATCAAGTTATATCTTGATGATGAGAAACATAAAACCTTTGGGACACCAATTGGCATTTGTTACTACAAGGTGATGCCCTTTGGGCTCAAAAATATGGGTGCCATTTATCAAAGGGCCATGACTCATATCTTTAATGACCTCATATACTAGTTAGTGGAATATTATATAGATGAGTTGGTGGTCAAAATTAAGTTCAAAGATAGGCATGTCCAAGACATAAAAGTGGTATTCGACCGCCTTGAAAAATATAACTTAAAGATGAATCCAATGAAGTGTGCTTTTGGAGTATCATCGGGGAAATTCCTTGGCTTCATTGTTAGACATTGAGGGACTAAAATCAATCTATCTAAGATCAAAGCTATTTTGGATATGCCACCACCCAATAAGTTAAAGCAAATGAGGTCATTCAAAGGCTGGCTTGTATACATAAGGAGATTCATTACAAACCTCTTCAAAAAATGTAAGCCTTTTTCTAAGTTGATGAAGATGGACATTCCATTCATTTGGGATCAAGACTACCAATAGGCCTTTGAAGAGATCAAGCAATATCTTCTAAAGTCACCAATCTTGGCAACATCTCTACTCGATAAACCCCTTATCCTCTATATAGTAGCAATGGAATGATTTTTGGGGGCACTACTTGCCTAGAATAATGAAGAGAATAAAAAGAATACACTCTACTATCTGAGTAGAATACTGATGGGGGTAGAAAGTAACTACTCTCACATCGAAAAGCATTTCTGGCATTCATATTCTTGGTCAAGAAGCTGAGGCATTATTTGCTTTCTCATCAGGTCATTTTTAATATTAAATATTAATCCTATGAAATACCTGATGACTAGGTTAGTACTCATAGCAAGGCTATCAAAGTGGGCATTAATCCTCATGGAATATGATATCAATTTCACTCCCTAAAAGGCAGGTAAACCCTCACTAGTTTTCTTGTAGCTCATCCAATACCGGACGGTTCTCTTCTAAGTTGCAAGTTTTCTAATGAAGAAATCCTTTTGATCAAAGAAGAGGAACTTTACTGGAAGCTATATTTTAATAGAGCATAATACATCAAACTAAGGATTAGATGAAAGCTTCCGTAAATCAAAGCAGACATTAGACTCATTTATGTCACTCCGAATGTAGGCATTTTATGATATTCCTATTCCCTTTCAAAATCATGCACAAATAATGAAGTTAAATATGAGGCCTTAATTGCAATACTGAAAATGGCTCTCAATATGAAAATATCATGCTTACATATTTTTGGTGATCAGCCAAGTCCAAGGTGAATACAAAGTTCACAAATCTGAGCTTCTGAAATACAATGAAAAAACTCGAGCTTATAAGGTAAATCCCACAGGTTCAAATAACTAGGGTTGCCCTGTCCATCAATGTGAAAGCTGACTCCTTAGCCAAACTAGTCAAGGCACTGCTGACCCTGATATAAGATAAATTCTAATCACAGACTGTATTAGACAAGTGAATAGCTCAGTCTTCAGCATCAAACACTAGAGAACTGAATCTAGACTAGTAGAAGAGGCTATAGATTGGAGAATACTATTCTAACTATTTTAAAAATGGAGAACTCATAGAAAATAAATCCTCACAAACATAACTCAAAAAGAGGGTCTCACATTTTCTACTTATCAATAACACTCATTATAGAAGGTTTTTCGATCAACTACTTCTGTACTATCTCTCAGACAAAGAGGCCAAGAAAGTTATATATGAGGTGCATTCTAGGATTTGTGGGCCTCATCAATAGTGTCCCAAAATAATGATGAATATTAAGCATATGGGCTACTATTGGCCCACGATGGTCGGAGACTACATTGAATTTGCAAGAAGATGTTACTTATGCCAAATTTTTTGTGACTTCATCCATTAAGACCCAAATCCTCTTCATCTAATAGTATCCTCATAGCTATTCGTGGTGTGGGGCATAGATATCATTAGCCCAATTGAACTATCTTCTTCTAAAGGCTACCACTTCATACTGGCAGCAATCAATTATTTTTTTCGGTGGATTAAAGTGATTTTATTAAAAGAGGTAATAGTGAATACTATTATCCACTTCTTTTAAGAAAATATCTTGTACCGATTTACTATCCCTCAAAGGCTCATTTCAAATAATGGACCATCTTTCGAAAGTTTCAAGGTAGGACGATTTGCGCATCATCATAAGATAGATTGGAGATACTTATCTATCTATAATGCAAGAGTCAATGGGCTTACTGAGACATTCAACAAGATCCTTTTCAAGATCTTAAAAAAATTTATTGCCAGAAACAAGAAAGACTAGCACCAAAAGCTTACTGAGGTACTATGGGCCTATCGCACCACATATCGAACTCCTACACAATCAATGTCATATGCATTAGTGTTCGAGATTGAGGCAATCTTACCACTAAAAGTATAAAGACCCTCTCTAAGGATTGCCTTGGAAGATGAAATCATAAGAGAATATAATGTTCATCTTCATCTTGATAAGCTAGACTCCTTGGATGAGATAAGGCTTGTAGCCCAGCGGAAATTGAAAATGTACCGAGCACAAATGTTCAGGGCCTATATTAAGATGACTTGATTAGTCCTTCCAGAAGGAAGAAATGATCTTAGTCTTGAGAAGACTTATAATTCTAAACCAAAATAAGAAAGACAAATTTGAGCTTAATTGGGAAGGTCTTTTAAGTCCACTTCTCTGTGGCAACCTAAGCCCACTCTTACATGGTAGTTTGAGTCCACTTTTATGTAGCAAATCAAGTCCACTTCCACGTGATAAGCCAAGTCCACTTTCACATGGTAAATTTAGTTCACTTTCATATGATAAATTTAGTCCACTTCTATGTGACAAGCCAGTCCACTTCTACGTGGCAAATTAAGTCCATTTCTATGTAGCAGATCAAGTCCACTTTCATGTGGCAAATTAAGTCCATTTTTACGTAGTGGATCTAAGCCCACTTCTTTATAGCAAATCAAGTTCACTCATTGTGGCAACTCAAACTTATCCTCATGTGGCAAGTCCATCATCATACTTATTAACAAACAGAGAAATCAAAACTTATTTCGCTTGGCCAGTGTGAGAAAGAAAAAAGTGGGTATATGATGTTGCAAGACCAAATCTGATGCAAAGCAAAGAAATTCTATAAAATAATAATAATATTCCTAAATAAAGAAGACCAAAATGAGTAGAGGCTATAGACATAGAGGATAAGCATAATCCTAAAATACATAAAGCCTAAACAGTGCTCCCAATCGTAGCAACTCAGTAGTCACTTGCTCACACCTCTCCACCATCACCTGAAGAGGCAAGTGATACATTAGAAGATGGAAAAATTTTCAAGAAAAAGAAAAGGATAATGGGTCATTACCTTATGTTGGTGACAGTGGATGGATACCCATGATGTGAATATCCCTCAACTAAAGCATGACCCAGGAACTACGTCTACAATAAGGGCAATATTAGTGCATACACAATGTAAAGTTTGGCAAAGCTCAAGTGTCCCTTACCATCAGAGTCTAAAATATCATTGGGAAGTTCTCCAAAATCTTTATCCACCTAAAAGAAGAGAATTTTTCAGCCAAAAAAGGAGGAAAGAAAAGAAAATGAAATTACTAGCATTTAAGGATATTCACATCTGATTAATGGCTAATCGATGTAGGTGATGAAAAGGCCAGTCAAACTGCTATACTCAAATCAATACTAAGAGATTGGCATATTGGTGTCGGTAAAGGAAGGGTCACCCCTAGTCCTGCATCCATGTCAATAATGGGAAATGAAGAAATCGAGTCCTAATATGGTTTATGCAAACCCACTCTCGTGCTCTCACCTATATATAGGCCCATATGTGTCATTGGGTGCCTCCAAGCATTGGTCACATGGTGGTCATATATAGGTCGAGGTGCCTCCCACCTTGAGCTCAATCTGGGACTTGCATTACCCCAAAAACAGCCATCACTAGCTTTGTAAGAAGGGATAGGTCTGTCTTTATTAGATCTAAGGCGAGCAAATTTATAAGCTGGAGCCTTCTGTGCCTCTTGAGTCCTTTGCTATTTTGACCCTCTGCTACTCACTGCTTACTTTTTCTTGTTGCACGAACTAGGCTCATTTTGGAATAGAAACTCAAAATTAATGTGAAAATATCCACCCATATTGTCAGGCCATACTGTGGCATAGGAACAAAGTACCTTGGCTTCATGCTTAATGTCAAAAATATAATACTCTAAATTATCCTAGATACAAGTGAAGTATAGCCAATAGCCTGCTAATTGGCCGAGACATGATGGTGGTCAAGGAGCAGGAACATTCTCAGGAAAACCCTGATCATACTCAAACTACCAATAAAATCAATGTGGATTATGAGACTCCACAGCTAAATGCTCTCTAAAATGAAGTGGAAGCACGCCATGCCTCAAAGAGATAATATACTCATAAGCCCCTAAAGATAAGGGACGATGAGCCACATTTGCTAACATGTTAAAATCATGAAGAGTGAAGGGAAAAGCTTGTCACTCAAAATTTCGAGGATCTCGCACATGCATCCTAGCCTCTTTAGGGGAGAAAGTAGAGGTAGTTGTACCTATAATCTGAATCATCTTGGGGGCGGAGACTGAATGTGAATGACATAGCATTTTAATTTCATCACTAGGATCCAACTCGATATACATCCTCTTAAAATGGGCATAAATCCAAGAATAAAAAAAATGAATGGTGGAACCAAATTGAAGAATCACCTAGTTGTGTAGGACTATCCAACATTGCTCTGAAACTAGCATATTTCAAACCTAGGCGCTAAGGCAACCTTCTACCTATGCACCATCTTACAAGCCATCACAACTATCTCTAGATGAATATCTTGCCCGCTATGTGGCATGACAAAGTGACAAAGACATAAACTCATGAAGGCTGTAAAATATGTCTACGAATTGAATTCCAGAAAGATGTCTCCTGTGTTGTGCATAATCCGGTCAAATTTAGTTGGCTCACTTATCAAATTTTGTTTGTAAAAAAATATCGATCCAACAGTTGAAATATACCCTCTTTTGATTATTTGGACACCAACCATTCATAGACTCTGAGGAGATTGTGTAAAGTATAATAGAAGTCAAGGCCTACATGATGGTCAGTAGAGATGTACTCATCGTAAAAGTCCCCAAGGATGGGGATCTCGACTAGTTACTTTATATCCCATAAAGAAACACTAATCTCACCATATGGAGTATGGAAGGTATTAGTGGCATGTTCTACCTCTCAATCACACCACACAAAATCCCTGAGTCTCTAGCATATTGTCCCGTAGATGCTATGACTCCTAGGATGCGGAGTCCTACAAGTTGGGTTGAGAATTAAGATACTACATCATCGACCCACTTGGAGTAATTCTATAGAATTGGAGGATAAAGGATGATAATTATCAGAATGCACTCGCTTTCGATATTCCTAGGGCTGGTATGCAATGAACGCTTTGGCATTGGTCCCAAAAATTAGGAGGAAATAACGTAAAGCCAAACTACCTTTCTCCCCAATCCTCTCAATCACAAAGGATTCCATGGTACATTCAAAAAATGTGAGCCTGGCAAATAAGAGAGAAGGGGCAAAGGAAAAGGACACTATTGTGGGGAGACAGAAGAATAAATATGCAAACTTATCAATTGGACACTTGTAGAGGTAGTAATGAAAAATAAGGCACTCACTCTTCTTTTCACATCCTCTCTCTTCGTCAAGAAAACTCATAAAGTGGATGAGATGGGGACACTTTGTTTAAGTAGATTTTGAAACTTTACTCCAAATTAAACTTGGACACACGCTGAGCTAAATTTAAACATTGGATCTAGATCCATATTTGGATCAAAAGCTAAAATAATATTTAAATTAAATTAAAATTTGCAAATAGACCCTCAAAAATTTTGATTTGGGAATAAGTCTGAGCTTTTATTCAGAAAAGATCCTGAAAATTCTAGAATTTTACAAATATATCTTTTTTACAAAAAGCCCTCGAAATTTATAAAATCATATTTTGATCTATTTTTCGGTAAATTTCCAAAAAGACCCCCAAAGATTTTTATTTGTGGATAAATCTGAGCTTTTATTCAAAAAAGATTTTGAAAGTTTCAAAATTTTATAAATATATTTTTTTTACAAAAAGGCCCCTAGAGTTTACAAAATCACATTTTGGTCTAATTTTTTGAAAAAAAATTCACAAATAATTCTGTGAAAAATTTAACATCTGAAAATAATATAAAATTTGAATTTTCTCATCGAGAAAACAAATCCCAATCAATTATGTGTCAATTACAATTTTTTGAAAAATAATTTCATCCCCAATCACGCTTTTATTATATTCCAAAATCAACCTAATCAAATATTTGATTTCAAATCTGCTTGAGCCTATAAAACGAACGAGAACGTACAAAGAGTAAAAGAAGAGCAAGGGAATGAGAGATAGATTAGCAGTTGGAGAAAAAGAGAAAATAGAAGAAGATTGACCAGGAATCGATCACAGAGAAAAAAGAGGAAAGCACAATAAGTGAACTCTTATCCAACTATCATTTTGTTCTCTTCCACACTTCTGCCTTTTCTCCCTTACTTCCTGTTTATACTCAGCATAGCCCGCCAGCCTCCTCCATAAGTTTTGCACAGCCTACTAGCCGCCTCCCCACTGCTCCCAACTGACCTAAGTTGCCAGTCCACCCTAGTTCTCGAGCACCACGCTCGCCACACAGAACTCATGGCCTCTTCAAGCTCTGATCGCCGACACCCTCCAACACCAAGCGGCATCATCACTGGCAAACTGCCCTCACTTGTTCACCTTCGGTCGATCGAGCTCCTCCTTCTACTAACTTGTTCTCGTGAAGGCCTGTCCACTAGCCATCACCGCTCTCTGCACCATATCATAGACGGCCAGCCACCATCACCCGCCTGTTGCCCGCTGGTGGCTGGATCCAGCCAAGCTCCGATCTAATCTGATCATAGAACTAGAGAAGAGGAGTCGCCGGCCTCTTCTGCTATGCCAATCACACCCGCACCGCCTCCAAGCAGCTTCAACCACCTCTTGCCACCAGCTATAGCCAAATCCACAAGACCTGGCTAGATCCATCCAAGACAAACCTCTGGACTACTGTCACACCCGTTGTGAGTGGTAGGTGCCACCACAACGAGATCATGTAACGGATCTCATGATCAAATGAGGCGACGGACTGCCTCGAACATATGTGTGCGCGGGCAGCACACATAGCAGCAAGTGACGGTCACGACATGTTTGGGTGGGGACCCAAACAGCCCAAAACCATCCTGCAGACCGAGCAGCAGGTCAAGATGGCAAAAGGGAGCTGCAGTTGAACTGCAGGGCAGCAGTTGAACTGCAGGAAGCAGTTGCTGAACTGCTGGGCAGCAGTTGGACTGCAGGAAGCAGTTGCTGAACTGCTGGGCAGCAGTTGGACTGCAGGGCAGCAGTGGAACTGCAGGGCAGCAGTTGAACTGCAGGAAGCAGTTGCTGAACTGCTGGGCAGCAGTTGGACTGCAGGAAGCAGTTGCTGAACTGCTGGGTAGCAGTTGGACTGCAGGGCAGCAGTGGAACTGCAGGGCAGCAGTTGAACTGCAAGAAGCAGTTGCTGAACTGCTGGGCAGCAGTTGGACTGCAGGAAGCAGTTGCTGAACTGCTGGGCAGCAGTTGGACTGCAGGAAGCAGTTGCTGAACTGCTGGGCAGCAGTTGGACTGCAGGGCAGCAGTGGAACTGCAGGAGGCAGTTGCTGAACTGCTGGATAGCAGTTGAACTGCAGGAGGCAGTTGCTGAACTGCTGGACAGCAGTTGAACTGCAGGAGGCAGTTGCTGAACTGCTGGACAGCAGTGGAACTGCAGGAGGCAGTTGCTGAACTGCTGGACAGCAGTCGAAATTGCAGGAAGCAGTTGGGGAACTGCAAGGCAGCGGTTGAAACTGCAGGGAGAATATTGTGGAGCATGTTCTCCATGATCTCCAGCAGTTGCTCACAGCCAAACGTGTACTATAAATAGACTAGGGGGTCTATTGAGTTGAATACACACAGGTAGAGAGACTTGTAGTGTCACTCCGTGTCAAGAGTTGTATTTCCTTTTATGTGAGCAATAAAAGGGTGGCAAGATTGCTGTACTTCTCTTCTCCTCTATACTCTTGTGGGCTTGTGCGAGTTTGGCGGGCTGAGGTGAGCGAACCTTGGCGCCATCACGGGCAAAATTTCAGGGTAGAAATTCGCCGGTGTGACAAGTGGTATCAGAGCCCGGTTTGGTGAGAAACCGGTTCAGCGAAAGCCAAAGCCATGGTGACGCAAGTAGAGCTTCGGGATCGGTTGATTCACATCGAGGAGATGCTGGGAAATCCTCCAACCGAAGATGCGGGCGGCATATGGGCACGGTTAGCTTGGCAAGAGAGCCAGAATGCTGCTCTCAAGGAGGCCCTTGTGAGTGAGGTGAAAGATGCGGAGGAAAGGTATGCTGCGATCATGGACTCCATGAGATCAAGTCTAAAGTCCTTGGAGCAGGACTTGATGGTGGTGAAGAGAGCGGTGGCTAACTCCATTACTGAAGGCGGAGCTCCTTCAAAGGTAAGAGTTCCGGAGCCCCATTCCTTTAATGGCTGCAGGAATGCAAAGGAGTTGGAGAACTTCTTATGGGATATGGAGCAGTACTTCAAGGCTGCTCACATTCCGGAATGGGAGAAAGTCACCATCACCAGCATGTACTTGAGTGGAGATGCCAAATTATGGTGGCGTACCAGAGCATCGGAGAATGCTCAAGCTGGGAGAGCTCAGCTGGAGGATTGGGAGATCCTCAAGAAGGAACTAAAGGAGCAGTTCCTTCCGTGCAACACAGGGTGGATTGCGCGGAATCCCTGAAGAAGCTGCGTCATTCGGGGACCATAAGGGAGTATGTGAGGGAATTCAGCTCCCTCATGCTCGACATCAACAACATGTCCGAGGAGGACAAGTTGTACAACTTTCTTTCTGGCTTGCAGCAGTGGGCTCAAGCTGAACTCCGACGGCAAGGAGTGAAGGATCTTTCTTCGGCCATTGCTTCTGCGGAAGGCTTGGTGGATTTCAAGCTGACGACAACCACCAAAACGGCCATGGAAGGAAGGAAGATGGGGCGTGCACATAAGGATGGCAAGAAGCCCGAGGGAAAGGGCAAGAAGGTTGCGGAACCAAGCCAGTCCAAACTGCAGCCCACCAACAGAGAGCAGGGCTGTTTCATATGCAATGGTCCTCATCGGGCAAGAGAGTGTCCAAGGAGGGAAAAGCTATCTGCTCTAACTCTCAGGGAATCTGAGGACGAAGGACGTGGTGCGGCCACATCACGCATGAATCCATTGCAGCTACTCAACTCAATGACGGCAGAAAGGCAGCCGCCTTGCAAAGGGTTGATGTATGCATCGGTACTACTAAATGGGAGGCCTGTTTTGGCTATGCTGGACACAGGAGCGACCAGCAACTTCTTCTCCCATAAATTGGTAAGTGAATTTGGTTTGCAGGTGCAACCAAGTTCATGGAAAGTGAAGGCGGTAAACTCTGGGCCAACTCCGATTCATGGAATGGCCAGCGCAACCCTCAAAGTTGGAGCTTGGGAGGGAGAGATCAGTGTGACAGTCTCGGCGCTCGATGAGTTTGAGTTTATCCTGGGGATAGACTTCTTTGTCCAAGCTAAGGCTAGCTTGGCGCCTCACCTATCAGGTATGCTGATTTCTACGGAGGAATCACCATGCTTTATACATGCAGCGTATGGAGGGAAAACTGCAGCAGCGGGTATGCAGTCTCCCCAACAGCTGAAAGCTGGTCTCAAGAGGGGCGAGACCACATATGTTGCAGCACTGATCGAGATACAACCGGATCAGGTCGTGGAGGTACCTGATGTTGTTGCAACTATCCTGGTGGATTACGCGGACGTGATGCCACCAAAACTGCCCAATGAACTTCCCCCTCGGAGGGCAGTTGACCACAAGATCGAGCTGGAGCCAGGTGCGAAGCCTCCTGCTCAGGCCCCTTATCGATTGGCGAATGCGGAGCTTCTGGAGCTGAGGAAGCAGCTCAATGAACTGTTGGAGGCGGGACTGATCCAACCGTCGAAAGCCCCGTATGGTGCCCCGGTGTTGTTTCAGCGGAAACAAGATGGTTCACTTCGGATGTGCGTGGACTATCGGGCACTAAACAAGGTGACCATCAAGAACAAGTACCCAGTGCCAAATGCAGGTGACTTGTTTGATCGATTGGCCAAGGCAACATACTTCACCAAGTTGGACTTGCGATCAGGGTATTGGCAAGTCCGGATTGCTGAGGGAGATGAGTCAAAAACGACATGTGTCACGAGGTATGGCTCATTTGAGTTTCTAGTCATGCCTTTTGGATTGACAAATGCTCCAGAAACCTTTTGTAACTTGATGAATGAAGTATTGTATGAGTTCTTGGATCGATTTGTGGTGGTGTACTTGGATGACATTGTCATCTACTCGGAGACGTTGGTGGACCACGTCGACCACCTCAGAAAGGTATTCTCTCGGCTTAGAGAATACAAGCTCTTCGTCAAGAAGGAGAAGTGCGAGTTCTGTCGAAAGGAAATCAGGTTCCTTGGGCACAGGGTGAGCAAGGGACAGATACAAATGGATGAGAGGAAGATTCGGGCAATCATCGATTGGGCGGCCCCAACAAAGGTATCGGATCTTCGTTCTTTCCTCGGTTTGGCTAACTACTATAGAAGATTCATTCAGGGTTATTCAAAGAAAGTGAATCCCCTGACTGACTTGCTGAGGAAGGATCGAAAATGGGCATGGACGGACTCATGCCAAGCGGCGTTTGACCAGCTGAAGGCAGCAGTGTCAACAGAACCGGTGCTGCGATTGCCTAACTTCGAGCTTCCATTCGAGGTACATACGGATGCCTCAGATCGTGCTCTTGGGGAAGTTCTTGTTCAGGAAGGACACCCAGTGGCGTTTGAGAGCCGCAAGCTCAAGGATGTGGAGCAACGTTACACCACACATAAGAAGGAAATGACAGCAGTGGTGCACTGCTTAGACACCTGGAGGCATTATCTATTGGGAACGAAGTTTAGGGTTGTAACAGATAATGTTGCAAACACCTACTTCAAAACCCAAAAGAAATTGACCCCCAAACAAGCTCGGTGGCAGGAGTTCTTGGCTGAGTTTGATTTCATGTGGGAGCACAAGCCGGGACGACAGAACCAAGTAGCGGATGCACTGAGCAGAAAGGAAGTGCAATGCTACGTAACTGCGCTGTCCACAGTGCAGTCAACCCTGCTAGAGAGGGTTAAAGAACAAGCCGACGCGGACCCAGAATACGTCCAACTCAGGGGAGAGGTACGTGAAGGGGTAATTAAGCGTTATTGGCTTGAAGATAACTTGTTGTATGCTAGAGGCAAAGGTTGTACATCCCAAAGGCGGGAGGGCTGAGGCGTGAGCTGCTGCGAGAGACTCACGATCCTCAATGGGCAGGACATCCTGGAGGGCAAAGGATGATGGCACTCTTGTCCAGGTCATACTATTGGCCAAAAATGGGGGAAGACGTCGAGATGTACGTCAAGACTTGTCTTGTGTGCCAGCTTGACAAGACGGAGAGGAAGAAACAGGCAGGGCTGCTGCAACCCCTGCCTATTCCAGGAGAAGCCGTGGCAGTCCATTTCCATGGACTTTGTTTCGGGCTTTCCCAAAGTAGATGGGATGAGCTCAGTGCTGGTCGTCGTCGATCGATTCTCGAAGTATGCGGTGTTCATACCAACACCACACGCATGTCCAGCAGAGGTAGCAGCTGGGCTGTTCTTCAAGAATGTGGTGAAGCACTTCGGTGTCCCGAAAGACATCGTGAGTGATCGAGATGCTCGATTCACGGGCAGGTTCTGGACAGCACTCTTCAACTCGATGGGTTCAGAGTTGAAGTTCTCTACGGCTAATCACCCACAGACGGATGGCCAAACGGAGCGCATCAATGCCTTGGTGGAGGAATACTTAAGGCATTATGTGACGGCCAGCCAGCAAAATTGGTTGGAGCTGTTGGACACAGCCCAATTTTGTTATAACATCCACAGGTCGTCGGCTACAGGAATGAGTCCTGCAGAGCTTGTCATGGGACAGCAGCCTCTCACTCCTCTCGAGTTGGCTCAATCGACGGACCAAGGAAAGTGCCCTGCTGCATATCGCTTCGCCAAGGAGAAGGAGGAGCTGATAGAACAAGCTCGAGACAGCTTGCGCAAGGCAGCAAAACGCATGAAGAGGCATGCGGATGAACGAAGGCGTTCATTGGAATTCCAGGTTGGAGATATGGTGCTGCTGAAGCTCACTCCACAGATATGGAAGAAAATCAGCAGTAAAACCGTACATCGAGGGTTGGTACCAAGATATGACGGCCCCTTCGAGGTGATGAAGAGAGTCGGGCAGGTTGCTTACCGGTTGAAGCTACCCGACAGGCTGAAGGTACACCCAACATTCCATGTAAGTTTTCTCAAACCTTTCAACAGGGACTTGCTTGGAGATAGACAGCAAGTAAAGAGAGCTCCACCGGTAGTTCGAAAGCAGTTCGACAAGGAGGTCGAGAAGATCCTTGCACACCGGACCATGGGGCAAAGCAAGAAGAATCGACGGACTGATTTTCTTGTGAAGTGGAAAGGCGGCAGCGAGGCCGATGCTACGTGGGAGCGGGACTCTACACTATGGCAATTTGAGAAACAAATTAAGGAATACATGGACTCTACTCCGACGAGGACGTCGGACTCTCTTGGTGGGGGAGGTTTGTCACACCCGTTGTGAGTGGTAGGTGCCACCACAACGAGATCATGTAACGGATCTCATGATCAAATGAGGCGACGGACTGCCTCGAACATATGTGTGCGCGGGCAGCACACATAGCAGCAAGTGACGGTCACGACATGTTTGGGTGGGGACCCAAACAGCCCAAAACCATCCTGCAGACCGAGCAGCAGGTCAAGATGGCTAAAGGGAGCTGCAGTTGAACTGCAGGGCAGCAGTTGAACTGCAGGAAGCAGTTGCTGAACTGCTGGGCAGCAGTTGGACTGCAGGAAGCAGTTGCTGAACTGCTGGGCAGCAGTTGGACTGCAGGGCAGCAGTGGAACTGCAGGAGGCAGTTGCTGAACTGCTGGACAGCAGTTGAACTGCAGGAGGCAGTTGCTGAACTGCTGGACAGCAGTTGAACTGCAGGAGGCAGTTGCTGAACTGCTGGACAGCAGTCGAAATTGCAGGAAGCAGTTGGGGAACTGCAAGGCAGCGGTTGAAACTGCAGGGAGAATATTGTGGAGCATGTTCTCCATGATCTCCAGCAGTTGCTTACAGCCAAACGTGTACTATAAATAGACTAGGGGATCTATTGAGTTGAATACACACAGGTAGAGAGACTTGTAGTGTCACTCCGTGTCAAGAGTTGTATTTCCTTTTATGTGAGCAATAAAAGGGTGGCAAGATTGCTGTACTTCTCTTCTCCTCTATACTCTTGTGGGCTTGTGCGAGTTTGGCGGTCTGAGGTGAGCGAACCTTGGCGCCATCACGGGCAAAATTTCAGGGTAGAAATTCGCCGGTGTGACAACTACCATGGCCCAATTAGGAGAAATAAGGAAGAAATTCACAGGCCTTAGGAATAAAACAAAAAATAAAAGTAG
Organism: Trichopus zeylanicus subsp. travancoricus; assembly: GCA_005019695.1. Classification (NCBI taxonomy): domain Eukaryota; kingdom Viridiplantae; phylum Streptophyta; class Magnoliopsida; order Dioscoreales; family Dioscoreaceae; genus Trichopus; species Trichopus zeylanicus. The sequence continues at coordinate 162,866 of RXID01014616.1, read as the reverse complement.
TTGTGTAAAAAAAAGAAGGAATTTGGCTAGCAGTGTCCTGTCCCAGTTTCTATGTTAGCACTACTGCGACCATTCGCAGTCCTTTGACATGTCGACAAACTCCATCAATACTACAGCCGCCCGTGACCCTTCTCAAAGACAACGAACCTTTGACACTATTACGACCACTTGTATTCCCTCAAAGATGGTGAGTCCTTGTATCTAATCAACCTTCGAGCTTACACTCAGCTACCCTTCGGGCCGCATCCAAGCTAACCTTCAATCTTACTCTCGCTAGCCTTCAGACTCGCACTTAATCAATTTTTAAGCTCATACTTAGCCAACCTTCGGGCTTACACTAAGCCAACCTTCAGGCTAGCATCCAAGCCAATCTTTAGGCGTGCACCTAGCCAACCCTCAGGCTCGCATGTAACTAGTCTTTGGGCTCATGTTTAGCTAACCTTCAAGCTCATACTTAGCTAGCCTTTGGGCTCATATTTAAGCCAACCTTTGAGTGTACACTTAGCCAGTCTTTGGGCTCACATCTAAGCTAGCATTCAGGCTCATACTCGGTTAGCTTTCAGGCTTACACTTAACTAATCTTCGGGCTTATACTCAACCATCCTTCGGGCTTGTACTCAACCAGCCTTTGGGCTCGCACTTAGTTAGTTTTTAGGCTAGCACCTCAGTTAGCCTTCGGGCTTACATTCAGTTAGCTTTTGGTCTTACACTCAGCTAGTCTCAGATTCACATTTAAGACAGTCTTTGGACTCACACCTAATCGGCCCTCGTATTTATACCTCTAAGTAACCTTCTAAGCTTGTGAACTAAGCTAGCCCTTGGGTTATCACATTTAAGGTCAAACTATGAGTTCAGCTAAAATTATCATAAATAGTCAGGGACCCTCAAATAATCTGCTTAACATGAAGTAACTCAATTACATTGAAATTGAACTCAGCCAAAACAAATGAATAAATGCCAAGTTGACTAAAATAGACCTAAATTGATTAAATAACTAGACTAAAATCCAAATTAAGTTGGACTCCAAAAATTTAAATTGAGTAACCTAGACCAAATAAATTTAGACTTAACCCTAATCAAACCTGAGATGGTTTAATTTAAAATCAAGATGAGTTCAAATCAAATCCGATCTAGATTAAACTAAGTTTAAATCAAACCTTGATTGGGTTAAATCAAGTCCAAACTAAAAGGGCAAACTCAAAGTCAAACTAGAACCAAATTAGGTTGAACTTGAACTAAAACCAAGTTGAACTAAATTGACTTGAACTTGAGATGAAAACTATAACTTGATAGAGGTTCAATACAAGGTCAAACTTGACCCAAACCAAGTAAAATCAAACTTAAATCAAAATCAAGTTCTGGATATTAAACTAAGTTAGATCAGGCTAAAATTAAAATCAGCACTACTCCAGCTAGAGTCAATGATTAGTGTTTGACAAATGTTCCTCTAAAGATCAATGCTAGGCTTGGTGAATTGAATTCATTACTAAATATTCAGTAACTTTGATGATTTATATAGTTCCCTTGAACATGCTATAAAGTGTCAGTGTGAACCTAATTGCCAAGAGTCCAAAACACATCACTATCTTCCAAGAAAAAGTTAGTGGATCACAATTCAATCTAGTTTTAATATCAAGTTGAGTCAATTTCAGATTCAAATCAAAGTTGAGTGTTAAACTGATTTTGAACTGAACTCGGATCCAAACTATATTAGTCCCAATAGAATTAAATAGGGTCAAATCGAGTCTCGCTAGGTGTGTTGAACCCTTAGCAATACTCCAAGGTTATAAACCAAGAGGTGATATTACCATCCTAACTTGAACCAAAATTAGTTCAGATAGAACTAAGTAAGGTTAAATTGAGTCTCAAAGGGTATGCTACAGAAGTTGTCGGCTTGACTTTAATGCTAAACCAACCCAAAAGCATTGACAATGTTTCAACTTAAACTAAACTAAGATAGACTCGAACTTACCTAATCAGTTAGTCACAATGTCTTATTCGAATGAAGTCAACCAATAATACTCTCAAACTCATTGGCCACACTTTAAACTAGTGAACCCCACAAGTACTGCAGTTCTCAAAGCTAGTCAACCCCACAAATAGTTAATAATGCAACCCTTAAAATTAGTCAATCCCATAAGCAGTTAATGTTGTAGCTCTTAAACCTAGTCAACCCCATGAGCAGTTGATGACATAGCCCTCAAGCTAGCCAACCCCAAAAGTGGTTGGTGATGCACTCCTTTAAACTGGTCAACCCTAGAAGTAGTTGATGATGCACCCTTCAAGCTAATCAACTATAGAAGTAGTTGATAACACACCCCTCAAGCTAGTTAACCCCAAAAATATTGATGATACATCCTTTAAGCTAGCCAACCCTAAAAGTAGTTGGCAACACACCCCTCAAGCTAGTCAATTTGAAAATAGTTGATGATGCACCCTTCCAGCTAGTTAACCGCAAAAGTAGTTAACAACACACCCTTCAATCTAGAAGCAATCAATAACACATCCTTCAAGCTAATCAACCCTTGAAGCAATTGATAACGTACTCTTCAAGCTAGCTAACCCCAAAAGCAGTTGGTGATGTACCCTTCAAGCTAGCCAACCTCAAGAGTAGTTGGCAACGCGCCCTTCAAGCTAGTCAACCCTAGAAATAGTTGACAATGTACCCTTGAAAGTTAGTTAACCTCAAAAGTAGTTGATGATGCACTTCTCGAGCTAGTCAACTCAAAAATAGTTAATGATGCAATTTTCAAAGCTATATCCTATCTTATAAGCTGTTGGTGACACCACCAAAATAAATGAAGTTATTGTCAATGCTCAAAGCTATTGGAAATACTTCAAACTCCTCCTATTCCCTTCCACATCCCATCAGACAATGTTATCAATACCTACCAATGACCAAGTTGATTCGAGTTAGACGTCACATGGTCCAGCACAGGAAAGTGGTACAGTAGCACATATCAGAGCTTCTTTGCCACTCCTTCTATCTCTTTTTCTTTCTTTATTTCTTTCATATTTTCTATAATTCCATGTTGAAATCCATTGTAAAGTGTGGGCATACCCTTAAAATCAATCAAATGCTTTTTTCTTTTCTTCTTTGTCTCTCTATTTTATTAGCTAAGTTTTTTACTTTAGGAGATTTCTAATAATTGTTGGGTTAATTACCAATAAGGACTTGTGTATATTGTAAGTCAATATTTCTATAATACATGATGGCATACTTCAAATCAAAACAAATTTTGATTTGTGATTCGAGATCATTCCTAGAGTCTCCGCTATTCCAAGTCACTAAAATTACTTCGATAGTCACATTCTCCAAAATATCTAGGAAACTACTGACTGGGGGCAGGGACACACTACCGCCTACCACATTCTTAGTCTTAGTAGTAATTCTGAAAATAAACCTTATTAGTCTCACAGTGTTAGAGTTCAACTGCGGAAAACAAACCAGATATTACTTTGAGGTGGAAACTCGTTGATCCTAAGACAATCTCCAATACCTGGAGACAAAATAGCTTCAAGGATAAGGAAAAGGAAATTTTGATAAATAAGAACATTGAGCCTTCGCAAACTGAACCTATACTCAAGAAGGTGGAATATAACATAGCAACTCATCTCAAGGAGATTCCTGCCATGCTAAGTATGTTTAATGTCTAAATGATATCACAAGAACATAGGAATACACTAGTGCATATCTTACAAAATCCAACTAACTACTAAGTATACTTTGTTGAAGAGAAAATGAAGGAGTCTTTGTATGCATGTCAAATTCCCACCATCATGTTCACAAATGATAACCTACTATCAAAAATTATAAATAATAGTAGGCCGTTATATGTCATAGGGAATAGTGATAGAATCAAGATCAATCACATCTTGATTAACCTAGGTTCCTTAGTCAACTTGATGACTCTTTAAACTCTAAGGGTACTAACTTTGAATGTATGTCACATGTCATTTGAGATTATAACCATCCAAGGTTTAATTAAAATAGCCAAAAAGCCTTGGGGGCTATAATCGTACCTTTGAAAGTAGGCAAGTTCATGATAGATGCTAAGTTCTATGTGATCGATACCGAGCATCATACAAAGCACTACTAGGGAGGCCGTGCTACATAAAAATATAGTACCATTAACCTAGACCAATGTGTCAAATACTTTGAGAATTGTGAAGAACACCAAATTGATGAAGATGTACACCTTTTTGATATTCATAAAATATAATATAATAATGCAAAATACTATCAAAGATCTTATATTGATAGACGGTCTACCTCTATTAATTAAGTAAAGCAGAAAATTACTAACCTAATTTTTGCCTCTCCTCATTTGGGAAGTGATACTAATCTAGATTCTTTAGATGAAGAAGCCTCACAAATCTACTTAGGTGGTTACACTTATAATGAAGATGATAATAGGGGTTAAATAGAAACTACTCTCCTTATTACTAAAGTTCTACAAGGATTATTTAAACTGTTAGATAAATTAAGCATCAATGTCATGGAATAATTAACGATTTTATATATTTCTCCATGACATTAAGAAGAAAAAGAGATGCTATTTTATAAGGTAATCCCTTGTGCCTAAAGCATACATGAAATTTTGAGAACTAAGGATCCAATAAATGATAGTGACCATCAGGTAGTAGTCATACCTAAATATTTTTCGAACTAGCTTGGCAAAATAATTAAGAAATCCGACTATGAGCATCCACAAATAAAGAAAGAGAGTCATTTCTTCAAGAATCTATTGGATCCACCTTAAGGGCATGCTCACATTCTTAGAAGAGGAAACAAGAATAGTAAAGGATTGGGCTATGTTAGTCCAAACATTCATACATACTTCATGATCACCTTCAAGCCTCGGTCTGATCTCCAGGATGTCCAAACGATATCAACACCCTTTTGACACATGTTGAAGTAGCATGACTTTTTAAGCATCACAAGAAAGTGACATCATCAGCAAAATTCCATCAAGACTAGAGAAAAGAGGGCATGATATAGCCAAAATTCCCTCAGGCAAACCTTTACCAAATCTTACTCAACATGATGAACCACTTGGTGAAGAAATAATCCTTAAACTAAAAAAAACTCCACCAAAACTCGAAGATGGGGGACAAGGCAAGTTGATGAACTGATGAAAATCAACCTAGTCTCAAAGGAGGACCCAATAAATCTTTATTAGCACTCAACTCACAAAGAAAAGCCAAACCCAACTCAAAATAGTGCTCTAAGAATACATCGACTACTTTGCATGGCGCTATAAGGAGAGGCCTAGACTAGATTCTAAAGTGGAAGCCCATAAATTGGCTATCAACCTCGAGCTTCCACCTATTAAACAAGCTTTTAGGAAGATGTAACTCTACCTAGAACAAAAGGTGATAGAAGAAACCAAGAAACTGATCGAAGCAGATTTTATTAGAGAAGAAAAGTACCTTGATTAGGTGGCAAGCATTGTGCTAGTCAAGAAGAAGAATGACCAAATCTATATTTGCATGGATTACAAGGACTTGAATAAAGCATGCCCAAAAAATGACTTTTTATTGTCAATAATAAAAATAATGACTAACAACATGACTGATTTTGCAATATTCTCCTTTATGAATGATTTTTTTGAGGTATAACCAAATCAAGATGCATCATGATGATGAGAAACATACAACCTTCAAAACCCCAATTGGCATTTATTATTATAGAGTAATGCCTTTTGGACTTAAGAATATGGGTGTCACATATTAATGGACCATGATCCAAATTTTTGATGACCTCATACACCAGCTAGTGGAATGTTATGTGGATGACTTAGTAGTCAAAACTAAATCCAAAGACAGGCACATACGAGGATTAAGAGTGATTTTCAACCCCTTTAGAAAATATAACCTAAAGATAAACCCTATAAAGTGTGTTTTGGGGGTATCATCAAGACAATTTCTTGGTTTTATTGTTAGACACCAAAGGATTGAAATTGATCCATTTAAGTTCAAAGTCATCTTGGGCATGCCACCACCCTCTAACTTGAAATAGTTGAGGTTATTTCAAGGCCAACTTGTATATATAAGGAGATTCATCCTAAACCTATCCAAAAGATACAAGCCTTCTCCAAATTGTTGAAGACGAATATTTTATTCATTTGGGATCAAGAATGCCAATGAGCCTTTGAAGAGATCAAGTAGTATCTCTTAAAGCCACCAGTCTTGACAGCACCCCTACTTGATAAACCCTTAATGCTCTGCATGACTGCAATGGAAGAGTCCTTGGGGGCACTTCTTGCCCAGAATAATGAAGAGGGCAAAAAAAAATCACACTCTACTACTTGAGTATAATGCTAATAGGGGCAAAAAGCAATTATTCCTCCATCGAAAAGTATTGTCTAGCACTTATATTTGCAGTCAAGAAGATTAGATATTATTTACTTTCTCATTAAATTATTTTAATATCAAAGATTGATCCTATAAAATACTTGATAATTAGGCCTGTACTCAATGAAAGATTAGCAAAGTGGGTTTAATCCTCATGGAATATGATATCAAGTTTACTCCCCAAAAGGCAGTTAAAAGGTAAGCTCTTGCTAATTTTCTTGTAGCTCACCCAATACCAGATAATTCTCCATTGAATTGAAAGCTCCTTGATGGAGAGATCCTTTTGGTTGAAGAAGGAGAACCCTACTAGATGCTATAGTTTAATGGGGCATCATCTATCAAACCAAGGATTAGACCAATGTTTTTGCGAATCAAAGTAAGCATTGGACATATTATGTCACTTTGAATAGGAACATCTTATGATATTCCTGTGCCCTCTCAAAATCATACACAAACAATGAAGCTAAATACGAGACCCTAATTGTCGGACTAGAAATGACCTTTAATATGAAAATATCATACCAATATATTTTTTGGGATTTGTAATTGGTCAACAATCAAGTTCAAGGTAAATATAAAGTCTACAAATTTGAGCTTCTGAAATACCATGAAAAGGCTTTAAAACTAATGGGATGAATCCCACATGTTCAAATAACTAAGTTTCCTCAATCCATCAATGTGGAAGCTAATTCCTTAGCCAAGTTAGCCAAAGCACTGGCTGACCTTGACCAACAAAAAATTTTAATCATAGTCCATAGCATGCAAGTGATAAGCTCAATCTTCAAATAAAGAAGACTAAATCTAAACTGATAGAATAGGTCATAGATTGGAGAACACCATTCACCAACTATTTCAAAGGTGGAGAACTCCTAGAAGATAAATCATCACAAATGTGACTCAGAAAGAGAGCTGTATGCTTTATGCTCATCAATGAAACCATCTATAGGATGTCTTTTAATTAACTACTTGTACATTGTCTCTCAGAGAAAAAAGCTAAAGAAGTCACATATTAGGTACATTCCAAGATTTGTGGAGCTCATAAAAAATGATGATGAAGATCAAGCGTATGCGCTATTGCTAGCCCACAATGGTGAGGGATTGCATCAAATGTGTGAGAAAATGTTACCTATGTCAAGTTCACGGTGACTTCATTCATCAACATGCAAATCCTCTACATCCAACAGTGTCCTTATGGTCATTAGAGATATGGGGTACAAATATCATTGGTCCAATTGAACCATTTTCTTCTAGAGGTCACCACTCCATATTGACAGTGACTGATTATTTCTCTAGATGGACAGAGCAATCCAATTAAAAGAACTGAAGCGGATACTATTATCTACTTCTTTTGGGAAAACATCCTTTATCGATTTAGTGTCTCTTAAATAATTATTTTTGACAATGGATCATCCTTTAGAAGTTTCAAGGTAGGATAATTCATATATCATCACAAAATATATTGGAGATATTCATCTATCTACAATGTAAGGGCCATTGGCCTCACTGAGGTATTTAACAAAACCCTCTCCTAGATACTGAAGAAAGTCATTGCTAGAAATAAGAGAGATTGACACCAAAAACTTTTAGAAGCATTGTGGGCTTATCGCATCATGTATCAAACCCCTTCCTAATCAATACCATATGCATTAGTGTTTGGGATTGAAGTAGTGCTGCCATTAGAAGTACAAATTTCCTCTCTAAGGATTGCATTACATGAAAAAATTACAAAAGAAGATAATGTTCACTTTTGCCTTAACGAGGGAGACTCCTTGGATGAAACAAGTCTCATACCTCAACAAAATCTAAAAATGTATCGAGCACAAATGTTCAAGGCCTATAACAAAATGACCCAGCTTAGATTCTTTCAGAAGGGAGAAATGATCTCGGTTCTGAGAAGACCCATAATCCTAAATCGAAGAAAGAAAGGTAAATTTGAACCTAATTAGGAAGGCTCTTATATCGTTGAAAGGATATTTAAAGGAAAATCCTACCGACTAATTGATAACAAATGAAAAAGACCTATGGCACCAATCAATACTTGATCCCTCAAAAGGTACTATGCCTAGTCTCTAGAGGCAACAATAATAATCAAAAGTTTTTATATTTTATCTATGATAGAACATCCAACTTCTTAAAAAAGGAATGTCTGGTCAAACATACACTCCATGTTTCTTGAGGCAAAACATGGATATAATATATTGTTCGTTTTTATGCCCCAATCAAGTTCCCTCCTTGTGGTAAAATCAAGTCCACTTATTATAGTAAATCAAGCCGACTTATTGTGGCAAACCAAATCTACTCCTTGTAGTTCGTCAAACCCACTCCTTGTAGCAAATCAAGTTTATTCCTTATGGCAAATCAAGTTCACTCATTGTGGTAACTCAAGTCCACTCATTGTGGCAACTCAAATCCACTCATTGTGGCAAAACCATCCCTTGTGACACTTAAGTCCACTCCTTATAGCAGCTCAAGTTCACTACTTGTGATAACTCAAGCTTATTCTCATGTGGCGAGATAAGTCCACTGTCACATAACAAGTCAAGTCCACTATCAAGTGAAAAAAGTGAAACTCATCTTTTGGGTTCAGGATGTGAATAGAAAAAAATACCAAGTTGCAAAACAAAACCTGATTCAAAGAAAAGAAATTCTAGAAAGTAGTGATAATATTCCTAAATAAAGATGACCAAAACAAGTAGAAGCTCTAGATAAAGAGGATAAAAATAATTCTAAGATATATAAAGCCTAATGATGCCCCCAATGATTGTGGCAATTCAGCGGTCACTCGCTCATGCTTCTCCATCATAATCTAAGGGACAAGGGATACATTGAGAGGTAGAAAATTTTCAAGGTAAAAAGGAGATAGTGGATTACTATTTGATGTTGGCGATGATGGACGGATACCCATGGACCCAAACATCCCTCGACTGAAGCATGACCTACAAACCATATTTGTAGTAAAAGCAAAATTAGTCTACATGCAGTGAAAAACTTGGCAAAGTTTAGAGGTCCTTTACCATCAAAGTCTTAAATACCATCAAAGGGTCTTCAAAATTATCCTCCACCTAGAAAGGAATAGATCCTTAGCAAGAAGAAAAAAGGGAAGGAGGAGAGGAAAGAAAAGAAAGTCATCAGTTCCTATGAATACTCACATCTAATTAATGACCGGCTAAGGTAGGCAATAGAGAGGCCAGTCGGAGCACTCTACTCAAATCTATATCAAAAGATCTGTGCACTGATGTCAGTGAAGGAAGGATTGCCCCTGCCCCTACATTTATGATAATCATGGGAAACAAGGGCATCAGACCTTAAAATGGAGTATGCAATGATGTCAATCCTGACCCCACACTCCCACCTACAAGTAGACCCACATGTGTTGCAAAGGGCCTTGGAGCATCAAACACATGGTAGTCATGTATGGACTTAATCTAGAACTTGCTTTACCTCGTAAATAGCCATCGCTAACTCTGGAGTCCTCTATCGCTTCAACCCTCTGCTACTATCCACGTACTTTTTCTTGCTATGTAAACTAGACTTATTCTAAAATAGAAACTTTGGATCAATGCAAAAATATCCTCCCATACTATTGATCATACTATGGCATAGAACTAAAGAACCTTCGTTTCTTACTCAGTGTCAAGAATATGGTACTCTGAATTGTGTTGTATGCGAGTGAGATGTAGCTAATAGCCTGCTAACTAGCTAAGACTTGATGGTGATGAAGGAGCAAGCACATTCACAAAAAAATTCTGATCATACTTGAACTGTCGATAAAACCAATGTGGATTCTAAGACTCTATAGCTAAATACTTCCCTAAATGAAGCATAAGTACTCCATGTCGCAAAGAGATGATGTACTCATAAGCCTCTAAAGATAATGGAAAGCGAACCACATCCGCTAACATGTTAGAATCACGAAGAGTGGAAGGAAAATCTCTCCACTAAAAATTTCAGGGATCTCACACATGCATCCTAGCTTCTCTTGGACGGAAAGTAAAGGCAACCATATTCATCATCTGAATCATCTTGGGAACAAATATTGAATGCGAATGACATAGCCTTTTGATTTCATCACTAGGCTCCAATTCAGTGTACATTCTCTTAAAGTGAGTATAAATCCAAGTATAAAAAAATGAATGGGGAAACAAATCAAAGAATCACCTGGTCTTATAGAGTTATCCACCATTGCTCTGAGACTGACATATATCGAAGCTAGAGTACTACAAGAGCAAAAGCAACTCTTTGTCTATGCATCATCCTACAGGCCATCACAGATGTCTATGGGTGATTTATTATCTATCTATGACATCACGAAGCGGCAAAGCCATAAACTAATTAAGGTAGCAAAATAGTGCTTCGGGGCTGATTTTTGGGAGGATGTCTCCTATATTCTGCATAATTTGGTCAAATCTGGTTGACTTTCCTATCAGATTCCTCTCATAAAAAAACTCAATCCAATAGTTAAAATACACCCTCTTCTAATTATTTGAAAAATATACTACCATCCACTCATAAACTTTGAAGAGATCATGTAAAAATCAAGGCTCACATGATAATCAGTGGGGATGTCTTTGGCATAAAAATCTCCGAGGATGGGAATCCCACCCAGCTGCTTTATAAGGAGATACTAACCTCACTATAGAGTGTGGAAGGTGTTCATAGCATGATTCCACATCTCGACCACATCACGCAGGATCCTTGAGTCCCTTGCATACTATCCCTTGGATGTTGTAACTTCTCTCAAGATGCCAAGACCTGCAAATTGTACTGAGAATTGAGACACCACATCATTGACCCACTATAAGTAATTTGGCAAGGTTGGCACTACTCTAACGAGTGGGAAAGATAGCCCTCAAGAAGATGAGAAGCCATTCAAGTTATGAAACCCCAAGGTCTCTGAAGATTCTTGTTGCCTAAAGCATTTGACTAGTTCCAACATAAAAGACTTGCCGCTCCATTAGCACATTACAACACTTCTTTGAAAAAGCATGGAAAAGGATGGTAGATGTCAAACTACACTCATTTTCAAAGCTTCTAAGGTTGGTACGTAATACTTGCTTCAGTATCAGTTCCCAAGGCAGGAAAAAAAAATCATAATGCTAAGCTATCTTCTTTTCCGTTTTGAATTATCCCAAACACAAAAGATTCCATGATGCCTTTAAAGGAAAAGAAACAAAACAAGTGAAAAGAGATGAAACAATCACAAAAGCAATGAGAGAGAAGTAAAAGATCTCACTAATCAAGCACTTGAGGAATTGGTGATGATAAATTGAATGTCTGCTCTTCTTTTTACATCCACACTCTTCACCAAGAGAGCTCATGAAGTGACTGCAAGGAGGGTACTTTGTTTAAATAGACTTTGTAGTCCTATTTCGAATTTGAGTTTGATTTATGCTAACTATGATGAGCTAAATTTGGACATAGAACTTTAAATTAGATTGGACCCAAGTTCCAATCGGAGACAAAAATAAGATTTAGACTAAGTCATAATTTTCAGATTTACATATGGGACTGTAAATTTTGAAATTTTATAGATAAACCCTAAACATGAAAATTCATAGATTAGCTCTTGAAATTTCAAATTTTTATAGAGAAGCTTTCATTGCTAATTTTTACAAAATAAACTCTGATTCAATAAAATTACAGTTGGTTCCCTGGACCAAATATATTTTACAAATAAACCCTTATTCAAAATTTCCTTACAGAAAGGATCCTGAAAGTTATAAAATTTCATAAATAGGCCTATTTTACAAAAAGATCCTTAAAATTTATAAAATTATATTTTGTGGTCCAAATTTTTTCAAAAAATTTGTGAATACCCCTTAAAAATTCAACTTCTAAAAATGGTACAAGATTCAAATTTCTTCATCAAGAAATAAATCTCAATATAAAGGATTACACACCAATAAAAAAAAGTTTAATTCAATCAAAATATCATAATCCTGCAAATATTCCAAAATCGATCCAATCAAAAATTTGATTTTGAATCTTCTTGAGCCTATATTGATGAGAACCTACAACAAAAGAACAGGAGGAGGAGAATTAGCAACCCATCATAGAGAGGAAATCAGAGAAGACGATCAAGCAGGAGCAAAAAAAAATAAAAAATAAAGTAATTATTGCCTACTGTTACTCTCTTTGATTGATCTTCTCTTTGTCTCCTCTCTTCCACCACGAAGAAGGAGCATGGATCTCCATTGCATTGCCTCTCTTCCCCCTATTACATCTGCCACTCAGCCTTCCTCTGACTTCTGTAGTTGCACGACCCATGTCACTGTGCTGCTCTCTTCGGCATTACCGCCCTTTACCACCAGTTGCTCGTAAAGGAACCTGCACCTAGCTATTCCTTGTGCTCCACTGCTTCTATCCCAACTTGTCTCCGGCCTCACCACGTTGACCGCCTCTGAGTCCCCTCCCTAACATGACTTCCTCGCTGGAACCCTAACCCACCGACCTCTGCCTTCGCGAGATAGCATCCCTTAGCTAGGCCTAGCCGGGGATGGCTTGCCCTGTCCGTCTTCTTCCCTAGCCATGATCAGCCTAAGCCCCCCATTGCCGACCGCGCCCTCCTCATCGACTGATGCCCCCTCTGTCAGCCGAAACACCACACGACCGCTGCATCGCCTCCCTTAGCTTGAAAGACTGCTCCTAAGCCCACCGTGGCCCGTCCTTCACCCGCATGGCACCTCTCGTGCTTGCCACTGGCCTGGTCCCCTCCTTTTGCTTGCACGACTGACCCGAGCTCTGCCGGCTTCTTGCCGACCCAACAACCGTCCTTCACCCCGAGCTATGCTGACTCTCATCTATAGCCACCGTGAGCCTTTCATTGCTAGTCCTACACTGTTTTAGTGGCTAATGCTCTTGGCCATGACCGGAGAAGGCCGGATCCGATGAATGCCAGCTGGGTCCAACCTTGAAAATAATGAAGGAGGAGTTCTAGGCTGCCATGGCTTGGTGAGAATTTGGGAAAGGGGAAGAGTCCATCAAGTTGAGAAAAAAGAACGGAAAGAAAAAAAAAGGATTTTCTTTTCACTTTTTTTTAAAAAACTTGGTCTCGAATTTCGTACTTCGTGCTCGCTATTATGTTAGCCATCGGGTCCACCATCATGTTGGGCATTAGGCTTGTCTTTATATCAGTCTTTGAATTTATTACTTTGTAAACTTTCGAGCTCGTAGCTATCAAGTTTGAGGCTTGCATTTAGCCAATCTTGGATTCAACTTAGTCAGATCTTGGGTTGCACTCAATCTACCTTTTGAACACGCATTTAAGTTAACTTTTGAGCTCGCACTTAAGCCAACTTTTGAGTTCGCACTCATCTAGTCCTCGAATTTGTACTTTCAGCTTCGCACTCTAGCAAGCCTTTAGACTTATGCTTAACCAGCATTCAGGCTTTCCCTCATCCACTCTACGAGCTTGCACTAGTTAGTTTTCAGCTTTGCACTCAGCTAACCTTCAGGCTCATACTTAAACTAATCTTAGGGCTCATACTCAATTCAGCCTTCGGGCTCGTACTCAGCCAGTCTTCTTAGCTAGCTCTTGGGCTCACACATAAGCTAGCATTTGGTCTTACACTTAAATCAACCTTCGGGTTTGTACTCAAGCTAGTATTCATGATTGCACTCAGCTAGTCTTTGGGCTCACACTCAGCAAGTCCTCGGGCTTAAGCCAACCTTCGAACTTGTACTCAATTAACCCTTGGACTTGTACTTAAGCCAGCCTCACCCTCAGTTAGCCCTCAGGCTTGCCCTCATCCAACCTTCGAGCTCATGCTCAACTATCTTTTAGGCTCGCACTCATCCAGTCTTTTAGCTCACGCTCAGCCAACCTTTGAGCTCGTACTCAAGCCAGTCTTCAGTCTCACAGTTAGTTAGCCTTCAGGCTCACACATATCTACCCTTCAGGCTTACACTCAAACCAGCCTTCGAGCTCACACTCAAGCCAACATTCAGGCTTACACTAAGCTAGCCTTTAAGTTCGCATTGGATAAGCTATTGGGCTTATACTCAGCTAGCCTTCGATTCATACTCAAGCCAAGCTTCGAGCTTGCACTTAGTCAGCCTTCAGGCTTACTCTCATGCCAACCTTTAGGCTTGCTACTTTGTCGGCCTTCAATCTCACACTCATGCCAACCCTTGAGCTCACACTTTTATACCATTATTCAGGCTAGCCACTTTGCCATCCTTTGAGCTCTCCTCTATGCCACTCTTCGGGCTCGCCCCTATGCCACCCTTCAAGCTTGCCTATATGCCGGTCTTCGAGCTTGCACTTATGCCAGCTTTTGAGCTTGCAAACAAATCCAACCATTGGGCTCACACTTCTATGCTAGACTTTGATCTCGCTAATCAAGTTAGCCTTTAGGCTTACACTTCTAAGTTAACTTTTGAGCTCTCACATTTAAGCCAGCTTTTGAGCTTGATCATTTAAGTCAGCTTTCAAGCTTGTACATCTAACGCTAGTCCACAGGCTCATCTAAAGTTATCATGATACGCCAAGAGCTCTCGAATCAAATTAAACTTGGATAGAACAAATGAACAAAATTAAATTGACTTAAATGGACCACCAAATAAGCCTAAATTGATCAAATAAATATACTAAAACTCAAATTAAACTAGATCTAAAATCCAAATTGAGTTAATCCAAATTAAATCAGCTCAGTCTCAACCCTAATTGGGTTCAAATTGGGTCAATTTGAAATCAAATCAAGTCCAAATCAAACAAATTTGGGTTAAACTAAACTTAAATCAAACCCTAATTGGTTTAAATTAAATTCAAACTGAAAGCTAATTGGATCAAATCGAGCCTAGAGTCAAATCAGAATTAGGCTGAACTTGAACTAAAACCAAGCTGAATCTAAATCAATTTGAACTTGAACCAGAGTCCATAAGATGCAACCCAAACCTGAGAAGGGTGCAACACAAAGTCAATCTCAATCCAAATTGAATAAAACTAGACATGAACCAATTGAGTTCTAAACATTGAACTAAATCAAATCTAACTTGGATCAAAATTAGTATTACCCTAGCTAAAGTCAATGATCTATATTTGACAAATATTCTTCTAAAAATCAATGTTAAGCTTAATATACTAAATTCATTAATGCAAGTTGAACATTGATTGTCGATACCATTAATTTTGAAAATCCAAATAGTAATTTTTAGAAATGGATGTTTTACATAATTCCCTTAGTCGATTTGATGTTCTCTCCATGGTTGCAGTAGTTATTTCACTACAATGTGTAATTTCACGTTATAAAACATCAGTAGGAACCTAATCACCAAAGATTGAGATGATTGATCCAATATTCAAGTTAGTAAAGAAGAATGACATGCACATAACTAATAATTGATTTCTATGCACATAACTAATAACTGATTTTTACACAAGTTCTGGAAAAAGGAAAATAAACTATGTCCTTATCCTCCAAAAAGGAGTTAGTGAATCTCAATTTAATCAAGATGTGAATATCGAATCAAATTAAATTAAACTTAAATTGAAATCGAGTTTAGAATATTGAATTGAATCCAAGACTGATCAAGCTAAACTCAAGTCTGAACCAAAACTAGTTCAAATAGAATTAAATGGGTTCAAACTGAGTCCTATTGGATATACTACAAAAGCTTCTAGCAGTACTCTAAGGCTTTACCCAACTCCACACGTAGTGGGTAAAAATACGTCAAACTCATGAAGTTATCACTTATGCCTCATTAGTTATGAAAATACTTCAAACTCATGAAGTTATCACCTACACCTCCTTGATTATGGAATGCCTCATTAGCTATGAAAATACTTCAAACTTATAAAGTTATGACCTATGTTTTATTGACTATGAAAATACTTCAAACTCAAAATTATCTTCAACGCCTTACTGGCTAATAAAATACTTCAAACCAAATAAAGTTATCTCCAATACCTTATTGGCTATGGAAATACTTAAAACTCATGAAGTTATCACCAATGCCTCATTGGCTATGGAAATACTTCAAACTTATAAAGTTATCACCTATGGCTCAATGGCTATGGAAATATTTTAAACTCATGAAATTATCACTTATGCCTCATTGACTATAAAAATACTTCAAACTCATAAATTTATCACTTATGTCTCATTAGTTATAAAAATACTTCAAACTTATAAAGGTATCGCTTACGTCTTATTGGCTAATAAAAATACTTCAAACCCATGAAGTTATCCCTAATGCCTTATTGGCTAATAGAATCACTTAAAATCAAATGAAGTTATCACCGATGTCTTATTAGCTAATGAAAATATTTCAAATCATGAAATTATCACCAATGCCTTATTAGCAAATGGAAACACTACTACCAAAAGAAGTTATCATCAATGCTCAGGCTATTGGAAACACTTCACCCCTTATTCCCTTTTCATGTCCTACCAGACAATCATCAACAATTGCCAAGGATCAAATCAAGATCCATTCGAGTCAAACTCCATAAGATCTAATTCATAGGAATAGGACAGTAGCACACATTAGAACTTCTTTCCCATTTCTCTCTCTTTTTTTATTTTATTTTCATGATCTTTTAGTTGTAAAGTGAGAGTATACCCTTACTTAAGTCATATACCATTTCTTAAAATCAATAAAATACCTTTTTTTTGTCTCTATTTTATTACCTAGATTTCTTGCTTAGGAGGTATCTGATAATCTTTAGGGTAATTAACAATAGGGGCTTGTACCTACTGAAAGTCAATATTTTCACAATATTTAATAGTGTACTTAAATTAAATACATTTTAATTTATACATCAAGGTCACTCCTTGAGATATCTACTACTTTGAGTTGCCAAAATCGATCCTACAATTACAACATACAAAATGAGAAAGTAATATCTAATATGAATGCAAAATAAATAATATAACATCAACTTAAGGACCACCTTTCCTTGTTTTGCTTCAAGTCAATCGACTTTTTGGAGACATTCTTCTTTCTTCTTTTATTTCCTCTTCCTCCTACTGCTTCGCATGTTCATCTTTACCTTCTCACAATAGTGCAGCTTCTTCTCCTTCTTCACCCTTTCCTTCACATTCTTTTTAACCTCTTCTACTTCTTGACCCTCTTCTTCTTCTCCGCTCTCCTCCTCCTCCTCCCTACCCTCCTCCCTATCATCCTCCTCCTCCTGTTTGTTCTCTTCATCACCCTCACTCTTGCTTGGATATCCAAAATGCCTTTTCTCTATAGCCTCAAGCCATGGGAAAAATACTAAAAATGACCTCCAAGACCTAGGTTGGTTATGTGCTCACACATTGATCCACCCCTTTGCTCAAATTCATGATGGATCAAAGTTATGTGTCAATATTTAAACCTTGATTTCTCATAAGGGCATCACTATCCCATCTAGTCTCATCCTAAACACTCAAAATGAACTAGGTAGATCATTCATGGATGTACCTAAAATATGAAGGGTAGCTAAACTCCATTTTGTGTTATGAGCTTCCATGTCTCCACATACACAGAATAGGTGCCTTTCCACCTTAATGGGCATCGTGACATGGATTTATTCAAAGATAATGGAAGAAAAATGCAAGTTATGATTCATATATACATATAACACAACCTAAATCAACTAATTATACAAGTATCTTCAACACTAAGGGATTCAATTCTTCATTCAGCACCTTCTTGCCTCAAATTGCCATGTTCACTGAACCCAATATCCTTGGGTACACATCGAACACCATTCTTCTCTTGTCTCTACTCACCGGATACTACCAAATTCATCCATTCAGATAGTTAACCTTATGATGCTAACTTATATTGCATGCGGAGATCTTATTTGATATAGATGGGACATCAATCATAATAAAATTAATCAATTGCTTGTCCCCAAGCTAACTTACCCATATGAAAAATGTCCTCCAAATATCCACCTAGATATTCCCATCTCTAGGACCTATAATAAGATGACCCAACTTAGGTCCTTTCAAAACGGAGAAATGGTCTTTATTCTAAAAAGACCCATAATCCCAAATTAAAATAAGAAAGGCAAGGTCGAGTCTAATTGGAAAGGAGCTTATATCATCGAAAAGAGATTAAAAGAGCGATCCTACCAACTGATTGATGATAAAAGAGAAAGGCCTATACCACCAATTAATGGATAATTCCTCAAAAGGTACTATGCCTAAGCCCTGAGGATAACAACAATAACAACCACAAATGTTTATGTTATATCTATGATGAAACATCTGACTTTCTCAAAAAGGAATGCTCAGTTAAACATGCACTCCATATTTCTCAAGGTGAAACATAAACACAAAACTCCATCCAACTTGTGTGGCTATTAAGCCAGCATTTACATAGCAAACTAAGTTTACTTTTATGTAGTAAATCAAGTCCATGTTACATGGTGATTAATCTTATATATATATATAGTAAACCAAGTCCACTACTATGTGGTAATCTAAGTCTACTTTCATGTGGTAAACCAAGTTCACTTTTACATTGTAACATAAGTCCACTTTCATGTGGCAATCAAGTTTACTTTCATGTGACAAATCAAGCCCATTTTCAAGTAGTAAATTAATTCTACTTTCATATGACAAACTAAGTCTACTTCTAAGCAAATCAAGTCCATGTTACATGGTAATTAACCTATATTTACATAGTTAATCAGTGTAGTTTCATGTGGTAAATCAAATCTACTTTCATGTGATAAATTAAGTCCACTTTTTGTAGTAAATCAAGTCCACTTTTTATCGCAACTTAAGTCCATTCCTTGTGACAAATTAAGCCCATCTTTATATAGCAAATTAAAGTCCATTTTGCATAGTAATCAAATCCACATCTATGTGGCAAATTAAGCCCACCTCTATATGGAAAATTGAAAGCCCATCTTACGTGACAATCAAGTTTGCATCTATATGACAAATTAAGCCCAGTTTCACGTGACAAACCAAGTCCACTCGCATGTAGTAAATTAAGTCCATGTTATGTGTTGGTTAAGCCCGTATCTACATGATGAATCACGTCCACTTTTACATGGTAGATCAAATTCACCTTCATATGGTAAGAAGTTCACTTTTTTTGTTAAATCAAGTCCACTTCATCATGGAGACTCAAGTCCATTCATCATGGCAAATTAGGATCACTCATTGGGGCAGCTCAAGTCCACTTATTGTGGTAACTCAAGCCCACTCCTATGACTAACTAAGTCCACTCTCACATGGTAAAATCAGTCCATTAATTATGGTAAGATAAGTCCACTCATGCATAGCAATATTAAATCCATTTTCACACAGTAAACTAAGTCAATTCCTACATGACAACATTAAATTCACTTTCACATGGTAACCCAAAGCGAGGCTTGGGTTCTAGTGAGGCTCAAGCTTCGACAAGGAGGCGGGGTAGGTAAGTCAAAGAGGTTTAGAGCAGCATAGAGAGGGAGGAGTAGCCCAGGTCCCCTTCAACAACAAAGCAACCAAAGAACATAACAGGGAAAAGAGAAAAACTAAGTGCACTTATCTCTCTGTTAGCTCGCTCAGATCTTTGTCTCCTCATTTTGATCTCTTCTCATTTTTTGTGATGTTAACATATTTATATAGAGTTCGAGGAGATCGAATTGGTTTAAAAATGATCTCTTTTTATTTGAAATTTTAAATTATAAATATGTTGTAGATAAATATGGATATGATTTATCTTGAGTTTGGATGAGTTTATGAGAAGATATGGATAATTTACTTATTGTAAATGACAATAATTTGAAAGTTATACTTATCTTGGATATTGAATTTATAAAGGGGTTATTTATATTTTTTTCTGAAAATTTCGACTAAATTACAAATTTATAATTTTCAGGATTTTTTTGTAAAAGGGCTTATTTATAAAATTTTAAAACTTTCAAAGTCCCTTGTTAAACAAGATGTAGATTTATTCACAAATAAAAGTTTTTGAGGGACTTATTAATGAAAACTCAAGATTTTAGGAGTTTATTTGTGAGATGAACTTTTTTAAAGAGTCTATTCGCAAACCCTAAATTTTGCCAATGCTAATTTATAATTTTAGGGTTTTATTAGACTTTTTTTTTGTAAATTTTCAGTCCCAGAAATTTATCCATAAGAAAAATCTAGCTGAAAATCTTTTCGTAAGAATTTATTTGATTCAGGGACATATCTGTAAAATTTTTGTATTTTTTTATTTTGACCTAAATTTTGGATGAATTTTGGGTCTAATCTTAATTCAAATATCTAGCCCATTTAGCTTATTTGAACTAAGCCTAACTTGAGCCCAAATTTCTTAATGATTCAAGTCTAAATTGAGCTCATTTTTTAACTAAACTCGAATGTAATTTAAGTCTAATTGAGATTCATATTTAAGATATAATTTAGTGATATACAAATCTCAATTTTAATCATATTTCAATCAAAATTTGATTGTAGCAAAAAATTTCCTCAAACAATGAGCTCTTGTGCTTAACCCCAGAGGTCTAGTTATAAGATCCACTCTTGACTAAGAAATGAAGTTTGGCTATAAGATCCAACTTTGATCAAGGAACGGTAACAAGATCTCACACTTGATTCCAGGAACACGATAATAAGATCCACTATTGATTGTGGAATGGAGTTTGGTTATTAGATTCACTCTTAATTGAGGAATGATTATAAGCTTTCATGCTTGACCCTACAAGCTTGGTTAGAAGATCCACTTTGACTGAAGGATGAAGTCTGGTTATAAATTTTGCTCTTAATTGATGAATGGTTACAAGCTCCAACACTTAATCTCAGAAGTTTGATTACAAAATTCACTCTTAATCGAGGAATGAAGCTTAGTTACAAGGTCTACTCTTGACTAAGAAATGGTTATGAGCTCTCATACTTGATCTTAGAAGTCCGATTACAATACCCACTTTTGACCTAGGAATGAAAGCTCGATTATAAGATCTACTCTTAACCAAGGAGTAGTTATAAGCCCTCGCACTTGATCACCATGGTTTGGTTACAAGCTCGATGTTTGATCAAAAAATCACCCAAGTGTGAAACCAACTAAAGTGCATAACAAGATGAGAAAGTGCAAGCCTATGGCCAAAGATGAAGGCCAAAGGCTACCGTTTCCTCAAATCTAGTGGCGAAGTTCATCTCTTGAAACATCACCAAGATGTGAGTGTCAAACAACCCAATGAGCTATCTTGAATAGATTAAGCCTTCACTTTTTTATTGCGTTCAATATAAAATAATTATATATGGGAAATAAAAGCTTCCATTAAAATCAATAAGGGGAGAGAAACTCTCATTACCCCAAAAAGGCTCAAAAAGCAAAGGAATACAAAATTCACTCAATAGAAAAAGCCCTCTGAAGGCTCAGGCATCCTCACCATGCTTAGTTGAAGGATCCACCTCCCTAGCCTCATGCGAAGGTGATGCTCTGGATTTGAAAGGCCCATCCTCAAGGCTAAGAGGGTTAAAAGGGGATTGAGGTAGCTGTTGATATCAGAGTAGTAGAGATGGTGACACACCTCCAACAGCGCAAGGTCAATAGATTGAAGAAATAAGTCCCTGAGAGGGTCAAAGTCAGACCATTTCCATCCATCATGGACATCATGCATGCAATATAAATAGTCATCAAAGAGACTATCAGTACTTTGGTTAGCAAGTTCATTCTAGTACTCTTCTAACCTCTTGAACACCTCCACTACATCCTTATGAGCAACATCAATTTTGTCCATATCTTGGTCCCAAGACCTCTCTTCTTGGTCATGAGCTTCCTCTGCTTCCTTGATCTTCACCTCAAAAGCTGCAGCATGACCCTTAGAGAGCTCCACTTCCTTCTCAACCTTCTTGGCCCTTTGGTTTGCATCGGAGGCCTCTTTCATGGGCACCGTGAGCTGATTCTTGACCTTGACAAGCTCCTCTTTGAGCTTGGTTTCCTTCTAAGTCCTAGCATCAATGATGACCTAGAACCTCTTGACAAACTCCTCAGTGACTTTCAACCACCTAAAGGCTTCATTGGTGACCACGATGAGTTGCAATGAACTAATGGAAGCATTAAAAGAAATGAGGAAGAAAAGAAGGAAAGGAAGGCAATGATTACATCACCCTTAATAGGTTGTTGTTCATCTTTAAGGTGATGAACTCACTGGTCTGGAGCTTGAAATAATTTGTTGGGGGACCTACACCAAACACTTGTTATTCAGTCTAGTCATTCAAGCCCCCAAGGAAGATGGTGCCTCGACAGATGTAGTATACTTGCCCACAACAGCGAAAGAGAGTGGAGCTAATAGAGCAAATTCCAAGGCAAGCTCCAAAATTAGGGTAATTGCAAAAGCTATTTCACCTCAGTCGGCAACATCTGAGGTAAAAGTTGTAATGCACCTTTTCCCTTTCCTCCTCTCTAGCTAGGAAGAAGAGCGTTAAGTAGCCTCATCCTCTTGGCAAGGTGTTGAAGACTACATCTTCTTGGTAGTAGAGGATTAAGCAGAGCTCTCTTCATACACCGTGCACTTGGAAGCTGTTGGATCAGGAAATCTACTCCCCAAGGCATGGTTTTTGTGTCAAGCTTCATCTCCTCTTGTGAAAAGTCGACCAATGTCAGCAAATAGGCATTGGAAGCATGCAAGGCAGACAACTCAGAAGCATATTATCCACTCAGATTTTAGGCCACACTAAGTCCAAACTTGCACAAGTTCTCCTTGGAACTCCACAGAGGAGCATTCCTCTCACTAGCTATGGTTGACCTAGTCTAATGCTCCAAGATTTCAGACTCACATCGATAGAGACTCGGACGCCTACCACAATCAAAAGGCACCTCGACCCTAAGAGGTAGCCCTAGGTCATCAGAGCGAAATATTTTTATCCAATGATCCTTTTAGCAGTGAATCGATCTGGGATTCCCAAAAATAGCTATCGACTTTGATGAGGGGACACACACCAGTTTCCCTCATGGTCCCCTGTTTGGCATAATCTATAAGCTATCTTGAAAATATCTACTGAGGGAGCAACTTTGGTGGTCACAAAATACACCAAGAAGGCTGATATCGCCATCATCATATTCGATATTATCACCTATATGGGTAGCTTGTAATATTGGAGAAGGTTTTGAAGGAATAAAAGAAAGGAGAATTGGAGTCCAACCTAGATTCAGAAAACATTATAGTAGAAAGGAAAACTCTATGGTGTCTCTACCGTACTCGGGTCCTTGGGGAAGATGGCTATTTCAAGATTCTTTGGAAAACCAAACTCGAAGACAAGGTGGTTGGTCTATTTCTTGGATCTTGTCCATTAAGTTAGCCAAACACACACACATGAGAGGGAGGGCAATGCATGGGGGGCCACACTTAGGGAGGTTTGGGCTGTCATGTCAGGTTGGAGTTTGGTCCTTCGTGGCCACCCTTTGAATCTTGACTCCTCACTTCAGTTGAGGGGACAAAATGATCCCCTTTGTCAAAATCTGAGGGAGATGAGACCAAGCTTCCACCAAAGATGTTATCCAATGAACCTAGAAATAAGAGAGAAACTGTCAGAAAAGGGAAATTGTAGTCTTAACTCTACTAAGGGAAGCTTGGACTTGACTCCAAATGAAAAAGAAAAGAGAGGAACAAGAATAGGTAGAAGAATGCATCACATCATGTAATAGTCCAAGATGAAAAAAGCCTTAAAGGTGAAGGTAGAATCTTCCTGGAAACATCAAAAGAAAAATACAAAGCTGAAGAAGAAGACTTACTCAATATTTTGAGGAGGATGCGAGGTAGAAGGTCAAGCAAGGAGGCAGGAGTAGCAAGCCACCAACAAAAAAGATGGAAGAAGGAGTAGACAATTAGAATCAATCTGATTCTAAGAGCAATGTAGTGTAGAGAAGTAGAGATGCCTCCTCATCAACTCTCCACTTATAAAGGAGGACCAATGGCCAAGATTTAAACTGGCTAGCCTCATGATTGGCACCAAAGACATGTGCCCTTGTTGCAATAGTTAATGATCAATAGTCAAAATTAAGCCTTGCCTGCCTTGTGATTAGCATCGAAGGTGTCCACTCGTGCCATTCCAATTAATGCAAGAGGCATGTGGCATCATCTAACTAGAGCCCAACAAGGGACAAACTAAAAAAGAGAGTGGTGGTGTGGTGATGATTTCACTCCATCCTTGAGGGCAAATATTGCTGACACCTTGCATTTGTCGAGGCATGAAGCTTTGAGGAGAACAAAGTGCTTAAGGTGCATCAAGTAAAAAGAGAAAATCATTGACACAAATTCAATAGAAGTGAAGACCAAGAGGAAAATAGAAATCAATTTTTTTATTCATTGAATGTGGAGAATAGAAAAAAGAGAGCTAAGCTTCCAAAGAATAGCAAAGAAGTACATTAGTGGGCCCTTTAGGGCTATAGAGGTTTGTCCTCTACACCTTGGTCTTTGGTGGCATGTGAACTCTCCCCTACTTAGTAGCCCCAAATACTAAACTTGGGAGGAGTGGAGTCCTCCTTGGGGAAGTAGATAGAGACGGAGTATGCTAGGGCAATATCGAGACTGTAGGTAGAGGAGGTTAGGGAAGCAAAAGGAGCTACAGTATGATTGAAGGGGTACTAGATAAACCCCACTCCCCAAGCCATGGAGTGGTAGGACTCTAGTTGATGCTAGACTATGCTTTCCTCGATGCTCTCGATGAAGAGCCACCCTATATTGAACATTCGGTCATGTAGGCTATTGAGCATTTCGGCTCTATAGTAGGCATAACCCTCTAGGATAAGACCAACCTGGTTTTGGCCAGGAGCAACCTTTAGAGACTCCGCTCTCTCAAGCCTACTTTTATAGAGCCCGAAACACATCGTTGGAGTGAAATTGCTCTAGTACTGTAGCTAGTTGCCCCACAGCCAAGTCCCAAGACATATTGGCCTAACAAGCCCTCATCTCCTCTCGTTGGGCAAGGTCCCAAAAAAAGGCCTCCTATTACCTACTCTTGAAAAGCTAGTCATGGGAGGCGAGAAGCATCTGTTGTAGTTTTGACACCTCTTGGTTAGATCAATCTAGTTCTTGTAGTAAGTAACTCTAGTTTGGCCCTATATGGGATTTTTCCTCACAAAGGGTCAGAAGGCATCCAAATATGTTCTAAATAACATCATTGAGCTGTGATCAGTCAGAGGAAAGGTCAGTTTGGTGATATAGTCTAAAGGAAAAGAAGTGAATAAATAACACCAACCTTACGCTAAAGTTTGACACAGAGGGACACCAGAGCACATCAAAAAGCTCTTGCATAGTTAGAGTGTCCAATGACAGCTCAGAAAAACGAGGATCTTTCTCGTGTGAAGAAGCGGAGTCCCAAATTCCTACATAAAATTTCGTAAGCACACAATATCCTAAAAGATATCGAGTTGCAATAGTTGACTTATTGTGCGACCTCAAAAAAGAGAGAATATAGTCACAAATGGTGAGGAAAACACAACCGCATTATAATGCAGGAAAAAACAAGATCTTAAGAAGTCAATGGAAGACACCCTTGGATCCTTCCTATATAGCCACAAATAAACAATTTTAAATACAGGAGCTGTTCACCTTTGAAAAGTAGCATCTCAAAAAATCAACAAGTAGGAACAACATTCAAGGAGATGCCATAAAGCTTGAAGTGCCACAAGGGCCCCTAGATCATTAAACAAGAAGCCATCAAAGGTTTGACAATTTTGGTTCTCGGAAGCAATGCACAATTGGGAGAGGTAGTTACCAAAAGCAATCTTCAAAATACAAGTTCTTACATTTGATCAACTAGGAGTCGAAAAAAGTGCTTGGGGCCTATGATGTGTCAAAAATTAATGTTGAACCAAACTCAAATCTCATGGTAAAATGAAAAGTAGACCGAAGCAAAACTAGAGCCACCGACTTCACTACTACACATAAGCTTAACAAGGTTCTGAAGGATTAAGCTCTATAACCCGAACCTTAGAAATCAAGCCCCACAACTCTACAACTCAATCATCAAGAGATGAGCTTCACAGCTCAGCCACTAGAAGATGAGCTCTATTGCTTGCCTACCAGATGATGAGCTCTATAGCTCAGCCACCATAAGTCAAGCCCCACACCTCAACTACCAGAAGATGAGCTCTATAGCTTGATCGTCACGAGCCCAACTTCACAACTCGACCCACAAAAGATGAGCTCACAACTCAATCAAGATTGGCCGATTGCACATGTATGATCAGCTGTCTGAACATTCTGTACACCCTCTCTGCCCCTATAGGGGAAGACCTTAGTAATACCTTAAGAGATAAATTCTTACACCACCAACTCCTTGCACTACTAACTCCTACTCTATCTCCCTCTATATGACAAGATACACCAGATTGTGGTACAAAATGCTAAAAAAACTTTTCAAATGCTCTTGACTAATTCACACAGCAACCATATTAGAGTTACTCAATGGGGTTAAATTAAGTTATCTAGAGTGTCCTATATAACAGGGTCCCAAGTACTAAGGTAGGGGATTTTTTTTTTCTCTAAAAAAAAACTCTTGCATATCATTCACTCCAAAAAAAGGACCTAGCTCCACTTGGAATATAAAGGATTATGAAAGGATGACATACTGATTTGAGCATCAGATTGTACTCCTTCGATCATCGCCAGATTGACAATATTTATTTTTCTGTGTAGGTTGATATCAATTAGAGAGGATGAGCAAAGCTCAAAAACTTGTGACCGGAACCGAATGATCTCCATGCAACAACCTTCAAGACAAATGATATGTCCATTATGCCCCCTGCTCGCTGCTCGCATTATTTGTCTAGTGGGGAGCTCCTTCATCATCTCCCCTATTCTATCTTCACTTGATGGATCCCCAAATTGAAGTGCCAATGTTGCTACCTCTTCAATTTCAAGATGAGAAAGGTTTAAATCCTTGCAAGGACCTTCAGCCTGATCATTTTACCCTTTTGTTTGCATTTAGCCACACACTCAAAGGAACAATTTTCTAAATCCTTGGTTAGGCTCCATTATTCTACTATTTTTAATTTGAACCCACCAACCTCTTTAGTGTTATCTTGGCTTGACTCCCACTTGCACGTCCCCGACTCAATCTACACCTTTGGCCCATGGGGATTGACAATATTAGATTTCTACCCACAGCCCCCTTGGCCTACAGTTGTAAATTTCTTACTCCATTTCACTACCTTAACCTCCTAAGTAGCCACCAACCCCTCAACCATTACCACATTTGTATCCTTTTGTTTCCAATCTCCTCCTTGTCCCTCCCTTTAGCAAACCACACCTGCTCATAAACCACAGGTTTAGAATCTATCATGCATAGCAGAGCACCATCATCCTCTGACATCGAGTATATCATACTATATCCTAGTAATGAAAAACTAGTACCCACCTTTCCTTGTCTTTGTCTTCCTCCTTATCACCATTGCTTTGTTTACAATTCCTCCCTTTTGATCTTCGACCATCGAATCTACTGTTGCAACGGCCTACTACCCTTGAGGGCCCCGCTATGATCTTGTGACTATCATCCATGGACCATAGGCACCTTGCATCCCATCACCAATGCTCTCATTTTGTCGTTTGACCTTAGAGATGGGTTGCCTTTCTCATCATTCCTTGTTATGCATGACTTTATCCTTTTCAATGCTAGAATCAACTTCCTTTAGACTCTCCAATCAGAAACATCTCCTATCTCCCACTTTCGGTAATCTTTTTCAAACATTCATCACTCTTATGGATTACTTGCTCACATTTAAAACAATATACTAACAAGTTCTCATAAACAAAGGGTTGCTAAAATTGGAGTGAAACTATTTCCACTTCTTCCCCTTCCTCTATTCGGATGAGATCCTCACCTTCCTCTCCTTCATTCTCTGCCACCTCTCCTTCTACACCCTTCTTCCTTGTGGGTTACCAAGATCGATTTTCACAAAAATATTTGCTTAGCTTCCAAACCACCTTGAGCGTGTGAAACTATCTAGCCCAATCGTATATCCCACCTCCATTGCACTATAAACAAGTCTTTTGCATCCTGGTACTCTATGAGCAACCGTAAGAAACACACCAAAAATATAGCATGCATGATCAGCTTTGTCAATGGTTGGAAGTTGCCATTCCAACTTTGCACAACCAAGACCTGGTCAACCACCACCCACGACAGAAGAAAATCAAAAATTGAAAAATCTTTTAGCCAATGGAATGGCATGAAAATCCCCACTTGTCACCCACCTCTTCTTCAACACCTAAAAATTTCGCAATGAGTGAGAACCTTGGGTGTGACTTCACCACAACTCTCGGTCATCAAACTCCGCTACACCCTTCGAGTCTCCTGATTAGTGCAAAATCTCTCTCATTGGGCTTCTTGCTTCCCCTTTCTAACTCACAGAAAGTCCCCGAAGGACTCTGGAACATGAGAGCTCACTGTACCCCATCGATGCGCTGAACCCTTTTTGCCTATGAGAATCTTGAGATGCTCACCACTATTAGCACATGCTCCTCGTGGCCCCTTGCCACGCATCAAGCACTGGAACTTTTTAGAGCTTGTTTTGCTCATTTACCCATGTTAATCTTTTTTCAATAATTATGGCATTCTATGGCTTAATAGATTTGCAAAGCAAATAGGAATGCGTAAACAAAAATTTGAGGCATGTATTTGCAAATATCGTGGAAAATTGGATACTTGAAAATGAAAACCTTAATATTGTATGAGCTATATGATATGGGTATAGGATTTAGTCGCTACTTTGCAAAAGTAGGGACCAATATGGCCATTCATGATGGCCCAATTTTTTTGATTCAATTCGCTATCCAATTGTCCAAATTCATTATAACAACATGAATTTTCAGCGTTGGATTCGAATTTGACAATCTAAATTCGGTCACAAACCTAGGACTGTCAATCGATTCGAGTGGCCCAATTCAGACCGTCTTAGTCCAAAAATTTTAAATTGAGACATTAGGTCAAGTTTAGAATCAAAAACTCTTTTAAGGAGATACAACATAGAAAATTTGAATAAAACTTTAATTGATTTATATACTAAAATTAAGATTTTAAATCACAACCCATGTAAATGTACTTGGATGATTGTCATGGATGTATTTTTTAAGGATCAAGTCAATGATCTATTTTTATATAGAAAAAGAAACAAAGAAGTAGATAGGCTAGAGAGAGAAAGAGAGTTTTTTTTTTATAGTTTTTGTAGCATAAAGATAAAAAGAAGAATTATCAGAAAACTCTTAAAATTTTCGAAAATTTTTATTAACTTTTCATATTTTTAAAATTCATTATTGCCCCTAAAAATTTTTAGAATTCAAAATCATCCTCTATAGTAGTTAATTTTCTAAATAAAAAAATTTATCACTATTTGTAAATATTTTACTTCATATATAAGCATCTATATTTGAGGTAAAATACTTATATAAAAAAAATATAATATTTATAAATAATGATAAATTCATATTTTTACTAAAAAAATAACTATTTCAGAGGCTGATTTTAAATTTTAAAAATTTTAAAGATTGATAAAATATTTCGAAAATATGAGAGATTGATTAAAAATTTTAAAAATTTTTTCAAAAAATTTAGTAATTTTTCTTATATAAAAATGGTGAAAGTAGTGTTAAATTTATTTTGGAAGTTGAGAAGACGTATATATAACCAACATTAATATTTATATATTTTATTTATATCATAAAATATTATTAGTCTAATGATTAAATTTTTAACTTAAATCACATGTAATTTGGTTCGAATCCTCTCAATAGCATCTTTTATTTTCTTTTATATTTTAAGTTTTTTTATCAAAAAAAGTTTACTTAATAATTTTAATATATATATATATATATATTTCTTATTTTTATTTTTTTTAAAAAAGTTTAAATTAAAAATTAAAATAAAAATTTTTAAAAAATGATCCGATAATTAAAACGATGAAAATAAAACTGAAATAAAATGTGAAAATTGATTTTAAAATCCGAACTTAAAATCTTGATCGGCCTAAAAAGACGCCATTCAGTTGATCTGGTCATGAATCCCATTCAATTCACCCAACTAAATCAACAACAACCCCCCCCCCCACCCCCACCCCAACCGCCCCCCGGCACCCCACCCTAGTGCCATCTCGTACTCAGGTATTGCCTTCCCTCTGTTAGGTCTCGAGACCACATCTCATGACTTCCCTCCATTTCTGCGTTTCCTCCCTCTTTCCCCCTCAAATCCTCCGCCTTCCCCATCCAGAAATCGTCTTCATTTTCGTGATTCTTTCGTAAAGTTTGGATTTTTTTGCCAAAGATCTCAGTTTGCTGTGAAAGATCTGATCTCTGGGGACATTTTGGATTTTTTTGCTTTCTTCTGAGGAGAAAGGTTTGAGATTTGAGAATGGGGAGGGTAGGGGGAAGTGTGGTGATGATGATGGTGTTCTTGCTGGCCTGTGGGGTGGCGACGCACGGAAGTGAGTCGGATCACAAGTTCAAGGAGGGGGAGCGGGTTCCTCTTTATGCCAACAAAGTAGGGCCTTTCCACAATCCGAGGTAAACGTAATATGTTGTTTTTTTGGATTTGTTCTTAGAAGATGCATGTCTTTTTTCTAGATCTGCTGTGAGCTGCGTTTGTCTGTTGTCGTTGTTGTTCTGAAGGGATCTTTTTGTTGACGTTTGGTGGAATTTGAGTTGTTTCCTGATCTACTGGTTGTACTAGTTCTAGTGGTTGATGTGGTTTGTTTTAATGAGAATTTTCTCTTAGTTGACTTATGTGTAATCTGAAGCCAGGAAGGTAGTTCTTCTGTCCTTGCACTGGTATCAAGTCCTTGACTTAGATTTTGAGTTCTAGGATTTCAATGTGGTCACCTTTCCTGAGATTTTTAGCTTATGGAGCTGTTATAACTACTTTGAAAGGAGAACAATTACTTCAAAGAGCTTATGTAGAACAATTACCCAATACCTATAATCGCTATTCGAGGCAATCTTTAGACTTGTAAAATCATGTTTAACCATGTTACCCTTATATTTTATAGTTTCATGAGGGGGTTGAAAGAGTATGAAAATGAATGGTGCAGCGCATATTCGATAATGCAACGTTTTCATAATTTGGGAAATCTTGCTTTTTTGAATTGCAATAAAATGCCAGCTTATTTATTTAGTGACTTTGAAGAGCGTCCTCCCTATGCTTTGTTTCTTAAATGATCCTACTGTAACCATAGATTTATGGAACATCATTCTTTGGATCTGCTCCTCTTCAATGTTTCCTGTATTTCTGATGTTAGCTTTTCTCTTGAATTTGCAGTGAAACTTATCGGTACTATGATCTGCCATTCTGTATACCAGGTGTGCTAAGCTTCTCATGTTGTTGTATTAAAATTTGAAATTTTGATGGATTGCCAAATTTTATCTTGGAATTAGCATTTTACTTGGTGCCAGAGAACCACAATTCTCATTATTTAATTGGTTTGCATGCTTCAGAGCATGTGAAGGACAAGAAGGAAGCTCTTGGTGAAATTCTAAATGGGGATCGTTTGGTTGACGCACCTTATGAGCTGAACTTTAGGGAAGACAAACAGTCTAAATCTGTTTGTAAAAAGACGTTGTCTAAAGAAGAAGTTGGAAAGCTTAGAGATGCTGTCTCAAAAGACTATTATTTTCAAATGTACTATGATGATCTGCCTTTCTGGGGATTCTTAGGAAAGATTGACAAAGAAAAGCTTGACCCTAGCGAGTACAAGTACTTGCTATTTAAGCACATTCACTTCGATATTTTCTACAATGATGACCGTGTCATTGAGATAAATGTTCAAACAGATCCAAGTTTGGCTGCAGATATTACAGAGGACAAGGAAGTTGATGTGGAGCTCTCATATTCTGTTTCCTGGAGGAAAACGGATATTCCTTTTGAGAAAAGGATGGAGAAATATTCGAAATCTTCTTCCATGCCCCAACATCTAGAAATTCATTGGTTCTCTATAATTAACTCATGTGTGACAGTTCTCCTTTTAACTGGTTTTCTTGCTACAATTCTCATGCGCGTCCTAAAGAATGACTTCATCAAGTAAGAATACCATTCCTTTTTGTTGCCTCTAATTCTTTACAATCAATTTAGCTTGGATGTTTTAACTGCCTTTCATTAAAGGTATTCTCATGAGGATGATTCTCTTGAGGACCAAGAGGAAACTGGATGGAAGTATATCCATGGTGATGTTTTCCGATTCCCTAAGCACAAGTCCCTCTTTTCTGCAGTTATTGGATCTGGAACTCAGCTTTTAGCTCTGTAAGAATTCTCCTCCTGCTTTTAATAGTTTCCTATTTTTTGGGTGATGTAGTCTAATAAATGCTTGTTTGGTGCTAGAGCAATTTTCATCTTTCTTCTTGCACTTGTTGGAGTATTCTATCCATACAACAGAGGAGCTTTATTCACAGCCCTTGTGGTTATCTATGCTCTCACATCCGGAATTGCTGGTTACACTGCCACATCTTTCTATTTGCAACTAGAAGGAACTAACTGGGTATGAAATATCTGGTGCTTTATTAGTTTACCTGTCCACTTGAAAAATTCATGCTAAATGGAATCAACTTATTTAACCTTGTATTCTTTGCTTTACAGGTTAGAAATTTGCTGTTGACTGGCTGTCTATTCTGTGGGCCATTGTTCTTAACATTCTGCTTTCTCAACACAGTTGCCATTGCATATAGTGCTACTGCAGCCTTGCCTTTTGGAACAATCCTTGTGATCCTTCTAATATGGACACTAGTTACTGGTCCTTTGCTTGTCTTAGGAGGTGTTGCTGGTAAAAACAGCAAGGCTGAATTCCAAGCACCATGCCACACAACAAAGTATCCAAGGGAGATCCCTCAGTTGCCTTGTTATAGAGGGACCATTCCTCAGATGGCAATGGCTGGTTTTCTTCCATTCAGTGCCATCTACATTGAGTTGTACTACATATTTGCTAGTGTGTGGGGTCACAAAATCTACACCATATATAGCATCTTGTTCATTGTTTTCATTATCCTCATCATCGTCACTGCATTCATTACAGTGGCATTGACATACTTCCAGCTTGCAGTTGAGGATCACAGATGGTGGTGGAGGTAATCCTTGCCATTTTTAGTCAATTATCTGTTTTTTCACCATATATGGCATCTTATTTATCATTTATATTTCTCTTGTAGTGGGCTTCTAATTGACTATGCTATCTTTCATAGCTTGATTACTTCCTTTTTTTGAAATGTTGCTATTTTTAGTTCAATCATACTCTGTATTACTCTTTTGTATATCATAGTTCCCTTCTTTTTGCTTCTTCAGACATTCTAATTTCTGTCCCAATTTTACACTGCAGTAATCTTTTTATGCTGTTTTATTTCTTCCTGGACCCCATTTGATCCTAGTTTGCAGAATTTGTACTTCCTTTTTCCTAGCTTGTGTTACAACATTGATATTGCAAACTATTCCAACAATCGTCCAAGGTTGTGTTTTCTCTTTTTTCCCCTCTTTTCACATCTTGATCATTTTGATACAGGTCTGTTCTTTGCGGAGGCTCCACTGGCATATTCATATTCTGCTACTGCCTCTACTACTATAATGCTAGATCAGACATGTCTGGTTTCATGCAGACATCATTCTTCTTTGGATACATGGCTTGTGTCTGTTATGGATTCTTCCTCATGTTGGGCACAGTAGGTTTCCGTGCTTCACTGCTGTTTGTTCGACACATATACCGCTCCATCAAGTGCGAGTAAATCCACTTGGAAAGAAAGCTGCTCATCTATTACATATATAGCTGTAGTTCTGTTCTATCATCAGCTGTGTCATCCGGACTTCAGTTGGAGTTATTTTGTAGCAATGTGGCCAAATTGCCTATCAATTTTCAACCCCTTGTACCTGATATTTTATTTGACCAGATGTTTCTGTTTCGAATCTAGTATATCTGATGTATTGTTAGGTTGTGTTTCTTTTCATTTGAATTATTAGATATACTATATATGCACCAGAAACTGTGAGCTGAAAGTTGTAGCTCAAATTTGTTACTTGTTTCTTGTTTCAATGCGATTCAGCCTTTTTTATACTGGTAATTTGGTTGAATTATTAGTAAAAAAAATTTTAACAAAATATCACTTGTTTTATTGTTAGTTTGTAAAAAATTATCTATTTCATCGATATAAAAAAAAATCACTTGTTTTATATTATAAATTTATAAAAAATCATTTTGATTAAAATATTTTAAAATTATTTTATTTTAATTTAGTTTTATCAATTAAAATTAATATAAATTTAAATTATTTTTATTTGAATAACTATCAAATTAATATAAAAATAATTTATTTTATTTTGGTTTTTACAAAAAATTGGTTGTTTGATTTTATAAAACTAAAAATTTAAAGAATTTTTTATATACAATGCTCTAAGGTTTGCTCTATTTACTAATAACTCCCTATGATTTTGATATTTATTTATATCTATTTCTTTTGAAATATATTATTTACAACATTCATTATTATTTAATCAAATTTTTCAAAAAAATTTCACCATTCTCAATAATTTATAAATAAATCCTTGAAAATTTGATATTTACTTTTTTATAATTTTTTGTATTAAAACAATCTCAAATTTTCTCTTTCTCTTTCTTCCTCAAATGCAGGTCTGGATTTGCTCTTGACCCATGCCCACAACCGCCCTGCTCAGCACCACCCGCGCTGGTGCCGTCCTCGCTTGTGTCGGCCTACTCCGGCACTAACCCACTCCGGCCTCGGTTTGCTCCCGCGCCATCCCACTGTGGCCCACGCCTACTCCTGCGGCGCTCCGCGCCCACACCAACCCGCTCTGGTCCCGGTCAGCTCCCATGCTGACCCGCTCAGGCCCTGGCCTACTCCCGCGCCACTCTGCTCCGGCCCCAGCTTGCTCCCACATTGGCCCACTCTAGCCCTGGCCTGCTCCTGCATCGCCCCGCTCCGACCCTGGATTGCTCCCCCGCCGCCCCACTCCAACCCTAGATAGCTCTAGTGCCAACCTTCTCTGGCCGCGAAAAATTCCAGCACCAGAGTCTGAGTTTTCAAGTGCATTATTTTCAATATTGTTTCTCTTAGTTCTGATGCGCCCATGAAGTTTTCGGTCCCCATTTTTCTACCTATGCAAGGATTTGATCAGAGAAGGTCTTCATAATCTGAAGCTCATGTAAATGCGGATGCTCTCGATATATTATCAGCATTGCCTGGTTCTATTTTCCATCTTGAATTGTAAAAAGAATAGAATGGACAACAACAAATGGGTTCTGAAAATCTAGTTTTGGCTGAAATTCATGTTCAAATACCCCAGGACAATCTAACAATAGGAATAAGCAAGCTAAATTTGTCATAAAGTTCTTGTTATCAGAGATTTTGGAGTAAGAAGCAAAACATCCATTAGTAGTAATTGGATTTAACTTTTCTATATGCTGATTGTACAAAATTTTTATTGCAAAAGTATAGAAGGTAGCAACTTGTCTTCAAATTGTGAGCCAATGCACTGTTATTATTGTGACATATGTAGAATTCGATTTTAACGAAGCCACGTAATAAAGGATGTATTTTTATGTATGTGTAAATTACCTGAATGAGTTTAATAAATGGTGTGGATTTTTTTTATGTGGGTAGAGAATTATGAGTAGTCGAAGAAAAATAAGCGAAATCAATTAGAAGAATTTGAGAAAAAAATAAAATGAAAAATACAACATTTTGAAAAAAATGCTAAATAATATAAATAACAGGCGAGAAGCAATTTTGGAAAAATTAAAAAGAGTAAATAGAATAGTTGAAATACTCAATGGTGTATTAGATGTTCCACAATATTTTAGGACGATAGAATTTTCTATACCAGTAATAATTGTATTAATGGTGATATGTAAAATGTAGTGTATGTAGAATAATCAAACTACAATTTGAAAACATATCGAGATATTTAAATTTTAATTTCCAAATTCAAAAAATTACAATCCAAAACATGTTACTAAATATTCACTGTCAACTGTTTACCAATAACAAAGTCAAATTACATTGACACCTTAATTATTCTATTTCTTTTATAGTTTGAAAACCACAATATTACAATCCCAAATATGTCATAAAACATTCATTCATCAATTGACTGAAAGGCATCCTTCATTCTCCAATCAAACATAGGGACATTTATTAATTCATAATTTTAAATCATGTAAGTTATAATACGCAATAATAAATTATAAGTATTTTATAAAAAGAAACTCTTATCGAAGGCATCGTTCAATATCCAATCAACATTCTGCGAAAGAGTATGGAGACAATTATTAATTCATAATTTTAAATTTAGATAAATTATGACAAAAAAATTGTCAATATTTAATAAAAAAAAACTCACGTAGTAGATGCATATTAAAATTTGGAGTTTTCCCTCTAGACCTTTTCCTTTTCTTTCCCTTTTGCTCTTCCCCTGCCACGTCCTCTTGTATATTGGTTTTTCTTTCATATTTATTTTTTCACTAATTCTTAATTGTCACTAGATCCAAAAGCTTTTATTAGTTGTTGTGATTTGAGAGACTCTTTATACGCTCTCTTGTTGTGTCCCATATTACAACATTTATTACAAGTGTATATCATTTTTTTTATTTCTCCATTGGATCCTTAATCCTTTTCTTTTTAGCCAGCTAAGTGGTCTCCTTGAATGTGAAAAAGGCATTTATATAACATTTAGTACAGACACCCAAAATTATTTGCTTAGAAGTGGAGTGATATGGATATTATATATTTTTTTATATATGACTTAGATGTGATGGCTTCTCTTTTTCTTTTTATAGTATAGTAGTTATCAATAAAATCAATCGAATTAAGCTGAATGTTAAGGAAAGTAATAATATCATGAACAAAAAGCGCTCCTGTGTTTGAGGTGATTTTTGCCTCAATAATTAAAACTGAAACTTGTATGTCACTAAATTATGTCAAATGTGAATCTCAGTCAAACTTAAAATTGCATCCAAGTTTGACAAAAAATTGAGCTCAATTTAAGCTCGAATCATTAGAAAATTTGGATTCTAATTAGGCCTAATCTAAATAGACTTAGTGGGCTAAATTTTTAGACCAAAATTAGACCCAAAATTTATCTAAAATCCGGATCAAAATGACAAAATATAAAAATTTTGTAAATAAATCTTTGTATTAAATAAATCTTCATAAATGAGTTCTTAATCGGATTTTTCCTATAAATAGATCTCTGAAATAAAAATTTTATATAAAAGTCTAATAAAATCTTAAAATTATAAATCAATCCCATGAAATTTAGGGTTTACAAATAAATCATTTAGAAGATCGATAATTCTGATTTGGCCCCTCTAAATTTTGTTCAAAAAGACTCCTATGAGTTTTAAAACTTTATAAATAAATCTTTTTAAAAAAATCTCCTAAAAATCATAAAATAATAATTTAATTTAATTTTCTAAAAAATTACAAATAATCACCTGAATTTTATAATTTCGCAAAAAATATAATTTCAACCATAATTTAAAATTTGCACAAGATTTTTTATTTATAATTTAAATATTTCAATTAAAAAACTTATACTCATCCAAACCTAAGAATTCACATCAATAACAAGTCTCATCCATAATCAAATAAATATATTATTAATTCAAAATTTGAATAGAGAATCCAACCATTCTAGCCATTCAAATCATAATTTTGTTTATCTTCTCAATCTCTGTATGAGTCTCATGAAAAAGCTGGTGGAGAACGTGATCAGCAAATCGCCTGGGAAAACGAGAGAAGCAACGGGAAGATTGAAATCAAATAATAGAAGAGCTCCTCACCGCCTCATGAGAGCGCTTCAACACTCTAGCATGGGTCCAACCCACGCTAGCCCGGTCATTGGCCGCCACTTCACCCTCCGCCTCGCGTAGAGGACCACCCAATTTTGTTGACATCGGAGAAAAAGGCCGCGATCCCTCCTTCACCGCCCCACCGACCGTCCATCTCCAGGTGGCCAACACTCACAACCACCTCGACCTTCTCGCCTGCAAGTGGACCTGAGCTGACCACTGCCGGGCATACACCTCCACTGCTGGCCCTGTCCGCTACATCAGCCGCATCTCACCCATCTGCTCAATCCGTCTTCGCCGGCAACCTAGCTCCGCCTCCATCTAGCAAGAGCACCGTCAGCCCACCCTCTTGCCTGATCCGCCAGCTGAAGGATGGCTATACCCCTACACTGCCTCTTCACAGCATCGGTCACCACCGGCCATCCCTTCCCTGTGCTCGGCTCGCACCCCGTCCTCCGCTTCCTCCGCCGTGCACCACCCCAGTGCCGCCATACCTCTCGCACCTGCACCTCAACTCACGCTGGCTAAGCTCCGCCTCACCGCCCACATGCCACTCGCTCATGATTGAGGCCGGATCTAGCCAGTCCCAGCAGGATCCGCCCAGGAGGTGGGCTGGGCCATTACTACCAGGTCCGGTAGTATTTCGAGAAGGGAAGAAGGCCGTCGGGTTGAAGAAGGATATGGGTGAATAAAAGAAATGAAAAAATATATAAAAATACTTGTCCTACAAAGAGTAGAAAAAGTTTATTCAAAATAGGAGAGGAAAGTTTTGGTGCGAGGGAAAAAATAAAATTATATATATATATACTAGTATTGTGTAAAAATAAAGGAAAATTAAAAAAATAAAAACTTGAAAAAATAAAAAAGAAGAAATTTCAACATTGCAGCTGCATGTGCTCTTTGGTGCGATGACGAAATTTCATTAACACTACAGCTACCCGTGATCTTTTGAAAACGGTAAACTCTCGACATTATCATGGCCATCCACTGTTCCACTCGAAAATGACTGACTCTCGACATTGCCCATCATTACCCGCGGCCCCTCAAAGACAGTGAAATCTTACCACCACAAGCTAGCTTTTGGACTCGTACTTAGCCAACATTCAGGTTCGTACTCAGCCAACCTTCAGGTTCGTACTCAGCCAACTTTCAGATTTGCACTCAGTCAATCTTCGACCTAGCATCAAGCCAGCCTTCGGCCTCTTATCCAAACTAGTCTTCTGGCTAGCACCTAACTAACATTTGAACTTGCATCCAATCTAACCTTTGGGCTCGCACTTATCTAACATTGGGGCTCACACTTAACCAACCTCCAGGCTCGCACTTAACTAGCCTTGGGGCTTACACTTAGCTAGCCTTTTGGCTCGCATATAGGCTAGTCTTTGAGCTCGAATTCAGCTAACCTTTGAGTCAGTCTTTGGGCTGACACTTAGCCATCCTTCTATTTAGCATCCAAATTAGCTTTCGAGCTAGCATCCAAACCAATCTTTAAGCTCGCATCCAGCCTGCCTTCGGACTCACAATTACACCAATCTTCGAGTTCACACTTAGCCAACATTCAGGCTCACACTCAACCAACCTTCGGGCTTGCGTCCAAACTAGCCTTCGGGCTTGCATCCAAACTGGCTTTTAGGCTCGCACTCAGCCAGCTTTTGGGCTCGCATCTAAGCCAGTCTTCGAACTCACACCCGGTCATCCTCCAGGCTCATCCTCAGCTAACTTTCAAGCTCACAAACTAAACCAATTTTTGAATTCGCATATTTGAAGTCGAGCCACGGGTCTATCTAAAATTATCATAAAGAGTTAAGGATCCTCAAATCAAACTACTTAACATGAAGTAATTCAATTACATCGAAATTAAACTCAACCAAAATAAATGGACAAAGGCCAAGTTGACTCAAATGGACCTAAATTGATCAAATAAATGGAGTAAAATCCAAATTGAGCTGGAGTCTAAAAATTCAAATTGAGTTAACCTAAATCAAATAAACTTAGACTTAACTCTAATAAAACTCGAGATGGGTTGATTTAAAATCAAGTTAAGTTCATATCAAATCCAATATGGATTGAACTAAGCTTAAATCAAATCCTAATTGAGTTAAATCAGGTCCCAAATAAAGGGCAAACTCGAAGCCAAGCCAGAACCAAGCCAGATTGGACTGAATCCAAGTTGAACTAAATTGACTTAAACTTGAACTGAAGTCTATCAAGATGCAAACCAGACTCGATAAAGGTCCAATGCAAGGTCAAACTTAACTCAAGTTATATGAAATCAAACTTGAACCCGAACAATATTAGTCTCAACAGAACTAAATAAGGTTAAATAAAGGCCCACTG
This sequence comes from Trichopus zeylanicus subsp. travancoricus, assembly GCA_005019695.1. Classification (NCBI taxonomy): domain Eukaryota; kingdom Viridiplantae; phylum Streptophyta; class Magnoliopsida; order Dioscoreales; family Dioscoreaceae; genus Trichopus; species Trichopus zeylanicus. The sequence continues at coordinate 122,465 of RXID01014616.1, read as the reverse complement.
GGTGTACTGATCCCTCAACAATACTCCAAGGCCGTGAACAACGGTTAATATCACCATCTTGACATAAACCAAAATTAGTTTGAATAGAATCAAATAAGGTGAAACTAAGTCTTGTTGGGTATGCTACAAAAGCCTTTAGCAATACTTCAAATCTATATCCAACTCCATAAGTTATTGGTGACACTATCAAACCAAAGAAATTAATTGCTAACATGCTCAAAATCATTGGTCACATTTCAAAGCTAGTCAATCCCAAAAAATGTTGATGACGCATCTTCCAAGGTAACCCAATCCAAAAGAATTAGCAATATTTTAAGTTAAACCAAACTAAGGTTGGCTTGAAATTTCTTAGTTAGTTAGCCACAATGCCTTATTCAAAAGAAGTTAATAGCCAACATGCTCAAAGATATCGGCCACACTTCAAAATTATACCCAACCCCATAAGCTATTGGTGATGTTGTCAAACCAAAGAAGTTAATTTCCAATACACTTCAAGCTGTTGGCTACACTTTAAAGCTATACCTAATCTCCTAAGTCATTGGTAATGTTACCAAATCAATGAAGTTGACCAACAATACGCTCAAAACTATTAGCCATACTTTAACTTAGTCAATCTTAGAAGCAGTTAATGATACACCCTTTTAAGCTAATCAACCCCAGAAGTAGTTGACGATATGTCCTTTTAAACTAGTTAACCCAAGAAGCAGTTGGCGATGAGCCCTCAAGCTAGTCAACCCCAAAAGTAGTTGACGATGCGTCCTCTTAAGCTAGTCAACCCTAGAAGAAGTTGACGATGCACTCTTTCAAGCTAGTCAATTCCGGAAGCAGTTGACAATACACACTTTTAAACTAGTCAACCTTAGAAGCAGTTGCTGATGTGCTTTATTAAGCTAGTCAATCCCATAAGCAATTGATAACGTGCCTTTTTAAGGTAATCAACCCTAAAAGTAGTTGACGATGCACCATCAAGCTAGTCAACCCCAAAGTAGTTAACGACGTGCCTCTTTTAAGCTAGTTAACCCTAGAAGTAATTGATGACATGCCTCTTTAAATTAGTCAACTCCAAAAGCAATTGGCGATATGTCCTTTCAAGCTACTCAACCCTATAGTTGATAATACAATTTTCAAAGCTATATTGAACTTTATAAGCTATTGGTGATGTTACCAAAACTAAAGAAGTTATTACCTATATCTTGTTGATTATGAAAATACTTCAAAACCAACGGAGTTATTATCTACACTTGATTGGCTATGGAGATACTTTAGAACCAAAACAGTTATCACTTAAGCTTTGTCGGCTATGAAAACACTTCAAAAATCAAAGAAGTTATCACCTATGTCTTATTAGTTGTGAAAACACTTCAAGATCAACGGAGTTATCACCGATGCCTTATTAGCTAATGAAAGTACTCCAACCTTGAATAAAGTTATCACTAATGCCTCATTGGCTAACAGAAATACTTCAAATCATGAAGTTATCACGTGAAGCTCAAAATTGTTGGAAACACTTTGAACTTTTTCTATTTTCTTCCATGTTTCATTAGACAATGCTATCAACACTTGCCAAAGACCAAGTCAATTAGGGTTAAATGTCACATGGTCTAGTGCAGGGGGAGCAGGGTAGTAGCACACATCAGAACTTCTTCTCCACTCTTTTTTTCTTTATTTCTTTCATATTTTTGATAATTTTATGTTGAAATTCATTGTAAATTGAGGGTATGCCCTTACTTAAGCTATATATCATCTTTCTTAAATCAATCAATTAAATACTTTTTTTATTTTTTATGTTTCAATTTTATTAATTAGGTTTCTCGCTTTACAAGTTCCTGATAATCGCTTGGATAATTAATAATAGGGGCTTGTGCCTATTGAAAGTCATATTTCTACATCACTATATAATACACTTTAAATTAAAATAAATTTTAATTTGTGATTTGAGGTCGCTTCTCGGGGTCTTTGTTACTCCGGGTGGTCAACTTCGATTGCATAAATTCTAGCACACTAGTAGAACTGAGTCTAACTTAGTCTCAATTTGAAAACTTATCTTTCATTTGTGGGTAACTTGTGTACGATGAAAACTAAACACATTATAGCACTGGTCGGCCATAAATTCTGACACACCCGGTGGGATATAACTTCTCCTCCAAGTAGAGAAATCTAGTTGAAATGGACACATTTTAGAAGAAAAAAAGTTAAAAACTAATGATTGATTAAAAAAAAGAAAAATAGCATCATCAAGTGGCCCTCCTGTCCCAATATACACCATCATCCTTAGTAAAAGATTTATGTCACACTTTGTCAACCAACGTCTAGGGGCAGAGACCTCATGTTTAGGGGTAAGGACATCCCATTTGGGGAGCAAGGGCCAAATTCATTTAAAGAGATTAAGTCTAAATGTTATTATACTAAATCTTGATGATAAAATAACAATTATTGTGGGAATAACTGGAGTTCATATCAGTCATCAAGCTATATCTAACTTCATCCAATTCATGCATGGTGCTTCGGCTTTCACTAATAGCATCACTACTCTTAGCATTGCTAATACTACCATTGATCCAATCTTTGTTCCATTTATCCAGTACAAATCCCTTCCACCCAGGGGCAAAAGATCAAGTCTATCTAGGAGGTAAAAGATCAACTCCATGCAGGAGACAAAAGATCAAGTCCACATTGGGGGCAAAAGACGAAGTCCACCAAGAAGGCAAAGATCGAGTTCATCACAGCAGCAAAGGTCAAATTTTATTATGTTGAATCTTGATAATGAAACAGAGGTTCCATTAGTACAAACCAGGGCATTAGTTTATCAAAGGCTAATCAATAGGCAAAAGTTAATTTTTGACCGCCTAAAACTTACCTAAGGAAAGATCAGCAGGGTGTTTGATCAAGTTTAGAATGTCATATCAAACCTGAAGTTAGATCTTATAATCCTCTCCTCCAACACTATAAGTGCTAAAGGAGAAAAATGGAAGAACACGCGTTCAACCTTTAACTAAGAAAGGGGTAATGCCATCTTCGCTAAACTGATTAATGGATGAACAACTAAATTGAAAAAGAAGGAAGCTCACACCAAGTCAACAACATGAAAGAGTCAAATGGTTGCATGAGCTTCAAAATCAGAAAAAAGTATCTAGCCTATGACAGAATGTCTAGTCACGTCAAAACGACTAGTTGAGTATACATTTCATACTTCTCAAGGCAAAACATAGAACAAAAAAATTCACTAAGAAAAATAAAATAAAAATACTTTTCTGAGTATTCAGGTGAAATACCTTTTACCTTAGAAATAAGATATCTAAAAGCTAAAGGAAAATATCCAAAGACAAGGATGGTTGATGATGAAACATGGTGGAGATGGAATCCTAGTATCTCCTCTACCCACCTACACCATAAGTTAACTTTAGTAATGCAAGCTTGGAAATATGGCGACAAATCTACAAGTAACTATAATCCTATTAAGAAAATTACTTCGAAGACAAAAGTGCTAAGATCGAAAGATAACTTCTCGGAAATTTTCTCCTAGAGGAAAAAGATCACCATCCCTAAAAAAAGAGAAAAAATGGAAAAGAATGAAAAATAAAGTCCTAAATGGATAAGTCTCATGTGGAAAATCAAGCTAAGAGAGAGTGGACTCAAAGGGTAAGAACCGATTGGCATCTGTGAGTTTGCAAACCTTGAATCCTCAAATAAGGAATGAAATTGCTAAAGAAAAAAGCAAACAAATAATAAAAAATAAAAAAGATAAAAAAAGGGGAGAAAATTGGATCAATGTAGGAATTAGGAAGATTGACCTAGACTCATCTCGGTGTATTATCGACTAAGAAAGACAATCCAAAGAGTAAGTATTGGTTAGCATATGTGAGTATGTAAACATTGGAAATTAAGATTAAGAGGTAAACAAAATTAAAGCCAAAGTCAAAGAAGCAACTAGCTAATAGGAATATAATGAAAGTAATGAAGCCGCCAAAAAAAATAAATTTCCAAAGAAAATATTACACTAGAGAAAAGGTATAATGAGAGGTCAATTGGTGACCTACTATATTTTGAGACCAAAATTATCCTCAAACTTCAATAGACCTAACCAAGTAAAAAGCCTTAATCAAAGATAAAATGATATATCACCTGTCTATCATTTGCTTTTTCAGCATCATAATCAAATTAAAAAAGATAGAAAATATCACTTTATAAGGTTACTTCTCTTAAAACTTATATGCCAATTTGACATCTAGAAGATGAACTATTAGCTTGAAGTATTGCAATTCAACAAGCATCAATCAAAGTGTCCGCTTATTAAGTCAGCAGACAGCTACAACATGTCCTATTTCAGCATGCAATATGGCATTATACGAGACAAATCTCATAAAAATAATAACTTCTTGCTTTATTCTTTGCCCTACTAAGACATGGTACGAAACAACGAGGAGAAGAAGCTTCACGGTGGCACTCAAGATAGGCTTCTAAGTAATCAAAGTCTAATTGATTGGATAGATTAGTCAAGCCATCAACCACTACCTAAAGGTGATCAAAACTAGGGGCATATCTCTCCCTAGACCCTTTGATTCTATGACTACTTTAATACCGATTAGGATCTCTTCCCTCAACTGTTGCAAGTAGCAGTCTTTCCATTATAGATGCAAGGGTTCTAATCCACCTGTAAAGGAAAAGTAAAACTCCTTTTGACCAAAATAGGATATTTTCCTAAAAAATAAGCAACACACTCCTTTGCTAGTCTATGTAAGGATGAAAATGGAAAATGCTCATGTCTAAAGCATACGAACATATGCAATAACTCTCTTCTAAAAACACATAATAATATGAGGAGCATATTGTTTGAGCATACATTATGAATGCTTAGTCAAACATTAAATCCATCCTCGTATAAAAGAAGATAGTAAAGGTAAAGTTAACCCCTCTTATTAAGAAAATCAAGACTCTTTCATTAAATACTTATGAAGAGGGGATATAGTCGAGTCTTCCAAAATACAAAAAAAAAGGTGATCAGGAGTTCTTCCCTCACCTCAAAATACTAGGGGCAAGTAAAATTCTCCTCCTAATATTTAGGAGACGTCTATCATCATGACATTCAAGAGAAACTAGCATATATGATATTTTACATTGTTTGTATAATTAATATATCAAGTCAAAAGTCATGAAATTTTTAACAAAGAATTCAAATCAGCTACTTATATAGTGGTAAAGTCAAACAAGCTACCTTAAAATGGCAAACAAAGTGTATCACCTTTAATATGATGAAATCAAACTTATCACCTCTACTATGATAAAATCAAGTTCATCTCCTCCAAGGTGGTAAAATCAAACTTATCTCCAAAATAGTAATATCAAATGCCTCATTTATGAGGCTCACAAAGTCAAATATGCTATCTCTAACATGACAAAATCAAAGTAGCAACTTTTGGAATTAGCCAAGTAAAGTCCATCTTGTGTGCGATTAAGCCTACAATTACATGGCAAATTAAACCCACATCTCCATGACACATTAAGTCCACTTTCATGTGGGGAACTAAGTTTATTTATTGTAGCAAATCAAATCCACTTTCATATGGTTATTAAGTCCACTTTCATATGGCAATCAAGTCAAGTTCCATGTAACAAACTAAGTTTACTTTTATGTGACAACCTAAGTCCACTTTCACGTGACAAACCAAATCTACTTTAATGTAGAAACCTAAGTTCATTTCTTGTGGTAATTTAAGTCCATTTCTCCGTGACAAACAAAATCCATTTCTCATGGCGACATTAAGTCCACTTCTATGTAATAAACTAAGTTTACTTTCATATGACAATCTAAATCTACTCTTGTATAGGAATTTCAACCAATATAGTCAATTCCTAAAATGTTGATGTACGGACATGTCCAAATTTGTTCGCACTCTCTCCTCTCGCTAAAACTAGAAAAGAAGATGTGAATGGGGTAATTTATTTAAGATAATTTTTGACACAATCAAATTTGATTAAAATATGATTAAGATTGAGACTTGTAAATTATTAAATTATATCTCAAATGTGGATCTCAATTAGATTTAAAGCACGTCGGAGTTTGACTAAAAATTGAGCCAAAATTGGATCTGATCATTAGAAAATTTAGGCTCTAGATAGGTCTAATCTAAATAAGCTAAGTGGGCTAGATTTTTAGATTAAAATTATACTAAAAATTCATCTAAAATCTATGTCAAAATGACAAATACAAAAAGTTTGCAAATAGACTCCTGAATTAAATAAATCTTCATAAATGGGTTTTTGGCCCTTTTTTTTCTTAGCAATAGGTCGTTAGATAGAATAACAATTTTATAGAAAAATTTAATAAAATTTTAAAATTATAAATCAGTCCTGTGAAAATTAGGATTTGTAAATAAACCCCTCAAAAGATAAATAATTATGATTTGGTCCCTATGAAATATAGAGTTTGCGAATAAACCCTTCTAAAATTTTTTACTTACAAATAAATCCTTAAAATTTTAACTTTTTGTAAATAAACTTCTTAAAATTTTTTATTCGTGAATAAGTCTAAATTTTATTCAAAAAAACCTATAAATTTTAAAACTTTATGAACAAACCCTTCTACAAATAAATCCCGTAAAAATTATAAAATTATAATTTAATTGAATTTTTCAAAAAAATTATAAATTGCTCCTGAATTTCGTAATTTCACAAAGGATACGATTTCAACCATAATTTAAAATTTGAATAAGATTTTTATCTACAATTCAAACATTTAAATTGAGAATGTGATCCTTATCCAAACCAAAAAATCCACATCAACAACAAGTCTCATCCATAACCAAATAAACATATCATCCATTCAAATTTTCAATAGAGACTCTAATCATTTCAACGATACCAATCATCATTCTGTTATCTTCTCAATTCCTATATAAATCTCATAACCCTGAAAAAAAAGCAGGAGGAGAATATGATCAGCAGATCGCCCGGGGAAAAGAGAGAAGTAACGGAAAGATGGAAACCAAAAAATAGAAGAGCTCCTCATCGCCTCATCATAGTGCTTCAACATTCTAGCATGGGTCCAATCCACGCTAGCCCGGTCACTGGCCGCCACTTCACCCTCCGCCACGCGGGGAGGACCACCTAGTTTTGTTGACACCAGAGAAGAGGCCGCTTCATCCCTGCTTCGCTTCCCCACCGACCGTCCATCTCCATGGGGCCAACAGTCACGACCACCTGACCTTCTCGCCTACAAGTGGATCAGAGCCGACCACCATCGGGCCTACACCTCCACTTCTGGCCCTGTCCACTACACCAGCGGCATCTCACCCATCTGATCAGTCCGTCTTCGTCGGCAACCTAGCTTCGCCTCCACATAGTAGGAACGACATTGGCCCGCCCTCTTGCTTGATCCACCAGCCGAAGCACGGCTACGCCCCAGTACCACCTCTTCACAGCATCAGTCACCACCAGCCATCCCTTCCCTATGCTCGACTCGCACCCTGTCCTCCGATTCCTCCATCGTGCACCACCTGAGTGCCGCTGTACCTCTCACACCTGCCCTCAGAGCTCTTCGCACTGCATCCTCAACTCACGCCGGCCAGGCGCCACCTCACCACCCACATGCTGCTCACCCTTGATTCAGGCCGAATCCAGCCGGAGGGTAGGCTGGTCAATTTCTACTGGGCCTGATAGTATTTGAAGACGAAGGGAAAAACGCCATAGAGTTGAAAAAGGAGATAGATGAATAAAAGAGATAAAAAAACATATAAAAAAACTTACGCAGCAAAAAAAGGGAAAAATCATGTCAAAATATGAGAGAAAGGTTTTGGACTTGAGGTAGAAGAAGAAGGATAATATATATATATATATATACACACATGAAGTTATTATGTAAAAAAAAAGAAAAAAAAGAAAAAAATAAAAAAATAAAAAATTAGGCAAAAATAAAAAAAGAAGAATTTTCAACATTGCGGTCACTCATGGTCTTTGGAGTGACAAAGAAATTTTACCAATACTACAGTCATCCGTGGCTCCTTAAAAACGACAAATTCTCAAGATCATTATAGTCATCCGTGGCCCATCTCGAAAATAACGAACTTTCAATATTGCTCGTGGCCACCAGCGACTCATTGAAGATGGCAAATCCCCACCACCACAAGCTAGTCTTCAGGTTTGCATTCAGCTAGCCTTTAGATTCGCACTCAGCCAGCCTTCAGACTCACATCAAACCAGCTTTCGAGCTCACACATAACTAGCCTTTAGGTTCGCACCCAAGCCAGCTTTCGAGCTCACATCCAACTAGCCTTTGGGCTCTCTTCTGAACTAGCCATCAGGCTGCCACCCAGCTAGCTTTTGGGCTCACATCCAGGTTAGCGTTCAAGCTCACACTCAATCAGCTTTCGGGCTCGCATCTAAGCCAATGTTCGGAATTGCATCAAAGCCAGCCTTTGGACTCATACTCAGCCAACATTCAGACTCACATCCAAGTTAACCTTTGAGCTCGTACTTAACCAGCATTCGGGCTTATATCTAGGTCTACTTTCAGCCTCACACTCAATCAACCTTTGGACTTACACTCAGCCAACTTTTGAGCTCGCATCCAAGCCAACCTTCAGCCTCGCACTCAGTCAGCCTTTAGGCTTGTATCTAGGCCAACCTTCATGCTCACATTCGGCTAGCCTTTGGCCTCGCATCCAAACTAGCCTTCGGGCTCACATCCAAGCCAACTTTTGGACTCGTGTTCAACTAGCCTTCAAGCTCACATCCAAGCCGGCCTTCAGGCTCGTACTCAACTAGCCTTTGGGCTCACACTCAACCAACCTTTGGGCTCATATTCAGTTAGCCTTCGAGCTCACACCTAAGCTAACCTTCGTATTTATATTTAAGTCAGTCTTTGGACTCACACCTATTTAGTCCTTTGGCTTATACTAAGCCAGTTTTTGAGTTTGTAAACTAAGTCAATCTTCGGGTTCGTACATTTGAAGTCATATCATTGGTCCACCTAAAATTATTATAAATAACCAAAAACCCTCAAACCAAGCTCTTAACATAAAGTAACTTAATCACATTGAAATCAAACTCAGCCAAAATAAATAAACAAAGACCAAGTTGACTCAAATAGACCTAAGTTGATCACATAAATGGATTAATACCCAAATTGAATTGGACTCCAAAAATCTAAATTGAGTTAATTTAAACTTAATAAACTCAAACTCAAGCCTAATCAAACTTGAGATGGGTTAATTTAAAATCAAATTGACTTCAAATCAAACCCAATATGGATTAAACTGAGCTCAAGTCAAATCCTAATTGGGTTAAATCAAGTCCAAACTAAAGGATAAACTCAAAGCGAAGCCAAAACCAAGCCAGGTTGGACTGAAACCAAGTTGAACTAAATTGCCTTGAACTTGAATTAATGTCCATTAAGATGCAGGCCCAAACTTGATAAAAGTCCAAAACAAGGTCGAACTCAAGTCAAGCTAAATGAAATCAAACTCAAACCTGAACCATATTAGTCCCAACACAACTAAATAGAGTTGAACAGAATCCTACTTGGTGTGTTGAACCTTTCGCAATACTCCAAGACTATGAACAATGGTTAATATTACCATCTTGACCTAAACCAAAATTAGTTCGAATAGAACCAAATAATGTTAAACTAAGTTTTGCTAGGTATACTACAAAAGCCTTTAGCAATACTTCAAAACTATGTCTAACTCCATAAGTTGTTGGTGATGCTATCAAACCAAAGAAGTTAATTACCAACATGCTCAAAGCCGTTGGTCACACTTCAAAACTAGTCAACCCCAGAAGTCGTTGATGACATATCTTTTAAGGTAACCCAACTCAAAAGAATTGGCAATGCTTTAAGTTAAACTGAACTAAGGTAGGCCTAAACTCTTTTAGTCAGTAAGACACAATGCCTTATTCAAAGGGAGTTAACGCCAACACATTCAAAGCTGTCAATCGTATTTCAAACCTATACCCAACCCCATAAGCCATTGGTGATGTTGCTAAACCAAAGAAATTAATCACCAATATGCTACAATCTATCGGCTACATTTCAAAATTATACCAAACCTCCTAAGTCATTGGTGATGTTACTAAATCAATGAAGCCAACCAATAATATGCTCAAACCTGTTGATCACATCTCAAGCTAGTCAACTCCAGAAATAGTTAACAATGCATCTCTTTAAGCTAGTCAACCCCAGAAATAGTTGGTGATAAACTATTGGTGATGCTACCAAAACTAAAAAAGTTCTCACCTATACCTTATCAGTTATGAAAATACTTCAAAATCAAAGAAACACTTCAAAACTAAAGGAGTTATCACCTACATCTTATTGACTATGAGAATACTTCAAGATCAAAGGAGTTATTATCTATACTTTATCAGCTATGGAAATACTTCAAAAATCAAAAAAGTTATCGCCCACATCTTATTGGCTATGAAAATACTTTAAGGTCAATAGAGTTATCACTAATACCTTATTAACTAATGAAAATACTCTAGTACCAAATAAAATTATTATTAATACTTTATTAGTTAATGAAAATACTTCAAATCATGAAGTTATCGTCGAACCTCAATGCTATTGGAAATACTTTGAATTTCTCCTATTCCCTTCCACGTCCCATCAGACGATGTTATCAACACTTGCCAAAGACCAAGTTGATTCGGGTCAGATGCCATGTGGCATAGCGTAGAGGGAGTAGAGCATGAGTACACATCAAAAGTTCTTTTTCACTTTTTCTCAATTTTATTTTTTTATATTTTCTATAATTTCACATTGAAGTTCATTGTAAAGTGAGGGTATACCCTTACTTAAGGCATGTATCATCTTTCTTAAATAAATTAATTAAATACTTTCTTATTTTTTTGTGTTTCTATTTTATTAACTAGGTTTCTCGCTCTAGCAGGTTTCTGACAATCATTGGGATAATTAACAAAAGTGGCTTGTGCCTATTGGAAGTCATGTTCCTGCAATACCTGATAGTGTACTTTAAATTAAAATAAATTTTAATTTGTAATTTGAGGTTGCTCCTCACGGTCTCTATTATCCCAGGTGGTAAACTTTGATCCAACATCCTATCAACTACCACTGTCTGCAATCATAAATCCTCTATTTTATGTTGACAATTCATCTCCCTATAGGATCACTAACCTTTGAAATGTCATCAGAAAACGTCCAAATGCGATATGCACCCTGTGCATGTGAACTTTTCTAATAAAAGACTCTATTTTGGATACTAGCATTCTAAACCAATAGGATCTTTCACTTCTCCTTGTAACAAATTAAACTATTATTCATTGTCTAATAGAATCAAATAGTTCAAGTAAGGAAAGCTCCCTATCATCTTGAATAAAATTGTTAAGTAACTTAGAAATATTATTAGTCACATAATGAGACTTCATTGAAGGATCAAACTGACTTCGACTCCATGTATAGTCATTTTTTTATGTATTGCCAAGTTGATATAAATAGTTGTTTAATTCTCTTATGTGCTTGATAAATTCAGCAAGTAAAAATATATTTAAAGCCTTAAAAATAGATTTTCTAAAATTTTTTGAAAAAGAATTTTTTGATATTTGCAATCACATGTCTTATACAAGCTCTACATTCAATGTGTGAGAAGATATTCTTCACAACAATAGAAAAACCCTTCTACTTATCTAAAATAATAGCGATGCTATCTAAGTTTTCTAATACTTGCTTCAAGTTGTACAAGAACTATAACCAAGATTGGTATATTTCTCCATCTACCACTCCAAATGAAACTAGAACTAGATTATTCTCCCCATCAACTCAACAAGCTAAGAGTAATATGCCTTTATACTTGCCTTTCAGGAAGCATCCATCAACTCCCAAAATAGGTCTATATCCACTAGGAAAAGCTCTACTATAAATATGTAATGAAAGAAAATATTTTTGGAAAGACATATCTAAACCTGGGATAAAGTGAACAACATTGCCTAAGTTTCTCCTCTCCAATTCTACCTTGAGAGAATGAAACAAATTAACAAAATCTTCTTCATTATCATGAATAACCCTGCAAGCATAATCTTTCCTCCTTCATGCCTGCATATAACTCAACTAAAGACTATATTTATCATTCATTAAATTTTGTATTTACTTTATTGTGATTTGCTTATCAATATTCATCCAATACAAGCTATCCATTTAGCACTTGCCATTTTATTTTCAGAAGTATTGACAGTAATATATGTATGAACTGGTTCTTTTTTTTTTAGTTGAAAAATTGAACCACTAGATATCCTAAAGCATGTAGTCTCCATGGACAATTCCTAGAAGTATACTTGGCTGTTACTTTATTTTGTTCATTTTTCACAAACAAAAGTTGAAATTTGTGTATAATGTAATACTACCTAAGAGCTATTTTGAGTGCATATACATCGTTAAATATGTCTCCATTTTTCATATGATTATCATTCATATCATTTCCAATTAAAGGTAGTGGATCATCTTTTACTTTGTCTTCTACTCTTCTTTCTTCTTCTTGCCTCATCTTCTCTTCTTCTTTGCCAACTCCTCATACTCTTCCTCTAACTCACCATCATCATTCTCCTCATCTTCATCATCATCGGAAGAAAAACTTCAAAAATGTGAAAACTAGAATCTGAAGGACAAACATCTAAATCTGAGTCAACATATTTATTTCATTATACAATGTGATGCTCAGAAGATTCTCTCAACATAGATCTTCTTTGTCCATACTGTGATATGCCAAATGTAGAAATGAAAGGAGTCAACCTATTAATATTCATATATTGACTTGATTCATGGAAATATTTACCACTGAGACTTGTAGGAGGCACCACTGATAAGGGATATTATATGTCCTAAACTGATATGTAGATATTGTTGTATTTCAATTTTTTTTACCACTGTCCACATTGCTATGAGCTGAATTTCACTATTGATTGATATATAAGTTTGAGGAGTTCTATTTGGAAGTAAACACTTAATCACAAGTAGTTTATTTGTTCTGATTTTGACTAGTTTATAGGCTTCAACCCATAACTGAGAAAATGAGTACTTATTTGCATTAACTAACAAAGATTTCTGTCTTTTAAACACATATTTTGTCCTCTGAGTATGTTAAACTTCTTTTCAATAACTTTCATAATGAAATACTAATCTTACCAGATTTTTTAAAGCAAACTATCTTACTTGCTCGAAGCATCAAGAAAAGAAAACACAGAAGTAAGAAGAAAAATCTAGTTCAGCTAGATGAATACGTTGTCAAGAAATCAACCATCCAAGAATACATAGATGTTCTAGATGGATATGTTCAGAGAGAAAAAGCCAAGTAACTCTTGAAGAATTCTTTCCTGACAAACTCAAAGCCTTACTAGAGGATCTTGATGCAGGAAATGAAGAAAGTGAACTTTTCGTGGTAACATGCTTTATAATATTTACCATTGGAGGTTTACAACCAAGTTGATCCCCACCCTGTCACTTCAATAATGAGGAAATTCAAGGTGCAAGGTAGGAAGAAACAAATAGATTCACTGGGAATGCTACTAATGGAATAAAAAAAATCCCATGGGTCTCCTTGAGGGTTGCTCTCGAGATGATTATTTTAGAAAGTAGTCCACTCGTGAATATGACTGTCGTATGCTCAGATTATAGTTAGATACTATAAAAGAGCTAGCTACAACTTACATAAGATTTGTCAAGGGGCAAATGCAAATGCTAGATGATCATATGAAGGCTATGGCTGCCCACATGAAAAGCATGACAAATATGACTACCATGCTCTATGAGAAAATCAAGAGGATGGAGAAGGTGCTAACAGAAGAGACAAAGTCATACAAAAAATCTCATAAGAGTGGTGAGAAACCACTTATTAATCTTGCTCAAGATCAGAATGATCACTCATGCCACTTAGTCTAGAGATGAGTCAAGAAAGCTAGGCACTATTGAAGAGAGTCATCTAAGTGTATGACCTCTTGTCCCATGGTGACTCATGTTCGAGGTGAATACTGATAAGCTACTATCCTAGCCTCCATCAGAAAATCCAGCAACAAGTACTCAGCTCACTAGGTTTGGTGAAGTCCTAGTCATAGAACCCGTCGAGGGATGTGCTTTGCCAACTTTAGAGGAATTCTGCATACAAGGCACAGACAACGAATATGACTCTATACTTGACTTAGCAACTTTTCAACTACTTTGGAAGGCCCTACATCAACAAGTGCCAAAGGAAGAAGCAAAAATTTTGAGAGAGGATCAAACGAGCTAATGCTAAAGCTCACTCTACCCCTACATCAAACCAATTTGGATATTCATAGTCAAGTCAATCTGAATATTAGCAGAAGAAACATCCTAAACACAAAGTCTTAAAAAAGGTAATGCCAACAGACAAAGTAGAAGGATTCATCAAGAGAGTCTTTGAAGACTTCTCTAAAGGGAAACTCCACATACCTAATTCTGATGTTGAATGAGATTATTATCAATCAGTCATATACTCTAAGGACAATTAGGGAACTACTGACTGGGGACAAGGGTTCACTACCTCTTATTACATGATTAGTTTTGGAAGTGATTTCAAAGATGAGCCGTATTGGTCTTATGATGCCAGATTTCAACTAAGGAGAGCAAACTAGATACAACTCCAAGATGGAAAGGTATTACCTTCGAGACAAGCTCCAATGCCTAGGGATAAAAACATCCCCAAGTATAAGAAAAAGAAAATTCAGATAAGTGAGGACATTGAACCCTCGCAGGTTAAACTTGTACCTAAAAGGGTGGAATAAAATATGGTGGCCTACCTCAAGAAGATTCCCGCTATGCTAAGTGTATTTGATGTCTTGATGTAAGTCACAAGAACTCAAGAATACACTAGTGCACGTCTTATAGAATTTGGCCAACTACTAAGGATACTTTGCCAAAGAGAAGATAAAAGAGACTTCGTATGCATGCCAAACTCCCACCATCGCCTTCATAAATGATGACCTAAACAACAGACCATAACAAACTATTGTATATCATCAAAAATAGCTATGGGATCAAGATCAACTGCATCCTGATTGACTCAGGTTCCTCAATCAATTTGATGACTCTCTGAACTCTAAGAGCTCTGATTTTGGATGTGTGTCACCTATCATCTGAGATTATAAACATATAGGAGTTTAATTAAAATAGCCAAAGAGTTCTAGGACCTATAATTGTCCCTCTGAAAGTAGGTGAGATGATGACAAACACCAAGTTTTATGTGATTGATATTGATGCATCAAACAAAGTACTACTAGGGAGGTCATGGCTACACAAAAATAAAGTAGTATCATCAATCCTATATCAATACCTTAAATATTTCGAGGATTGGGTGGCAAGCATTGTGTCAATTAAGAAAAAGAAGAATAGCCAAAGCGGCATTTGTATGGACTACAGGGAATTGAATAAAGCATGTCCATAAGATGATTTTCCATTACCAATAACAAAAATCATGATTGACAACATGGCTGACTTCGAAATATTCTCTTTTATGGATGGTTTTTTAAGATATAACTAAATCAAGATGCATCTTGATGATGAGAAATATATGGCCTTCAGGACACCAATTGGCATTTACTACTATAAGGTGATGCCCTTCTGGCTAAAAAATGCAGGCACCACTTATCAAAGGGGCATGACTCAAATCTTTAATGACCTCATACACTAATTACTGGAATATTATGTAGATGATTTCATAGTTAAAGCTAAGTCCAAAGATATGCATGTCCATGACTTAAGAGTGGTATTCGACCACCTTAGGAATATAACTCAAAGATGAATCCTATGAAGTGCACTTTTGGGGTATCATCAAGAAGATTCCTTGGCTTTGTTGTTAGACATCAAGGGATTGAAATCGATCCATCGAAGATCAAAACTATCTTGGATATGCCACCACCCAGTAAATTAAAGTAATTAAAGTCATTCCAAGATTGACTTGCATACATAAGAAGATTTATTTCAAACCTCTCTGAAAAATACAAGCCTTTTTCTAAGTTGATGAAGAAGGACACTCCATTCATTTGCAATCAAGACTACCAACAAGCCTTTAAAGAGATCAAGCAGTATCTCTTAAGGCCACCAATCCTAGCAGCACCTCTACCTAGTAAAACCCTTATCCTCTACATGATAGTAATGAAAGGATCTCTGAAGGGACTTCTTACCCAAAATAATAAAGAGGAAAAGAAAATGCACTCTACTATCTGAGTAGAATACTAGTGGGAGAAAAAATTAACTACTCCCCCATCAAAAAAACATTGTTTATGTCTCATATTTACTGTCAAGAAACTGAGATATTATTTGCTTTCATATTAAGTCATTTTAATATCAAATATTAATCCCATAAAGTACCTAATAACTAAGCTTGTACTCACTAGGAGACTAGCAAAGTGGGCTTTAATTTTCATGAAATATGATATCAAGTTCACTCCTCAAAAGGCAGTTAATAGGCAAGCCCTAGTCGGTTTGCTCATAACTCATCTAGTACTAGACGGTTTTCCTTTGAGTTGTGAGCTCCCTGATGAAGAAATTCTTTTGGTCGAAGAAGGAGAACTTTACTTGAAGTTATATTTTGATGGAGCATCATCCATCAAGTCAGGGATCAAACCAAAGCTTCCGCAAATCAAAGCAAGTATTAGACTTATTTATGTCATCTCGAATGGAGGCATTTTATGATACTCCCACTCCTTCTCAAAATCATGCTCAAATAATAAAGCTGGATATGATGCCCTAATTGTAAGATTGAAAATGACTCTTAATATAAAAATATCATGCCTATATATTTTCAGTGATTTGCAATTAATTATTAGCCAAATCCAAAGGGAATATAAAGTTCATAAATCTGAGCTCCTAAAATACCATAAAAGGCTCAAGAGCTCATAACACAAATCCTACATGTTCAAATAACTAAGGTTCCTTGGTCTATCAATGTGAAAGCTAACTCCTTGGCCAAATTAGCCAAGGCACTGGCTAACCCTTCTCAAGGAGAAATTCTAATCACAATTCGTAGCATATAGTGATAAGCTAAGTTTTCAACGTTAAGCACGAGAGGACTAAATCTAAACTAGTAGAAGTGACCATAGACTGGAGAACATAATTCACCAACTATCTCAAAAGTGGAGAACTCTTAGAAGATAAATCTGCATGGCCATAACTTAGAAAGAGGGTTATACACTTTCTTTTCATCAATAACACTCTTTATAGAAAGTCTTTTGATCAACTACTTCTACCCTATCTCTTAGATAAATAGACCAAAGAAGTTATGTATGAAGTGTATTCTGGGGTTTGTGGACTCATCAGTTGGACCCAAAAATAATGATAAAGATTAAGCGTATGGGCTACTATTAGCCCACGATGGTCGGAGATTGCATCGAATATGTGAGAAGATGTCACCTATGCCAAATTCATAGTGACTTCATTCATCAATACCCAAATATTCTACATCAAATAGTGTCCCTATGGCCATTTGACGTATGGGGTATAGACATCATTGGCCTAATCAAACCATTTTCTTCTAGAGGCTATCGCTTTATACTGGTAGAAATCGATTATTTCTCTCGGTGGGCTGAAGTAATTGCATTATAAAAGGTAAAAGAGGATACTATTATCCATTTTTTTCAAGAAAATATCTTGTACTAATTTAGTATCTCTTGAAGGATCATTTTGATAATGGATCATCCTTCAAAAGCTTCAACATAGAACAATTCACTCATCATCATAAGATAAATTGGAGATATTCATCCATCTACAATGAGAGAGCCAATGGACTCGCTAAGGCATTCAACAAGACTCTTTCTAAGATCTTAAAAAAAGTTATTGTCAGAAATAAGAAAGATTGGCATCAAAAGCTTGTTGAGACATTGTGGGTCTATTGCACTATATATCGAACCCAACCAAATCAATGCCATATGCATTGGCATTTGAGACTGAGATAGTCTTGCTACTAGAAGTGCAAATTCCCTCTCTAAGGATTGCCTTACAAGAAGAGATCACAAGAGAAGATAATGTTCATCTTCGCTTTGACAAACTAGACTCCTTGGACAAAACAAGGTTCACAGCCTAGCAAAACCTGAAAATGTATCGAGTATAAATATCCAGGGCCTACAATAAAATAGCTTGACCTAGATCCCTCCAGAAGGGAGAAATAATCTTAGTCTTGAGAAGACCCATAATCCTAAACCAAAATAAGAAATGCAAGTTTAAGCCTAATTGGAAAGGCTCTTATATCGTCGAAAGGATATTTGAAGGAGGAACCTACCAACTGATCGATAATGAGGAAAAACCTATGCCACCAATCAATGGCCAATTCCTCAAAAGGTATTATGCTTAAGCCCTGAGGGCGACAACAATAACAACCAAAAGTGTTGATGTTTTATCTATGATGGAATGTCTGACTTTTTCAAAAGGGAATGTCTAGTCAAATATACGCTTCATGTTTCTTGAGGCAAAATATGGGCACAAAATCCCACCCAATTTGTGTAACAGTTAAATTCACACCCCTATAAAAGCCCACTCATTGTAGCAATTAAGTCTAATTGCATGTGGCAAACCAAGTCCACTTTCACGTGGTGAATCGAGTCCACTCTTAAGTGGCAGCATAAGTCTACTTCCATGTGGTAACCTAAATCCACTGCTACGTAGCAAATTAAGTCCACTTCTACATAACAACCCAAATCCACTTCTATGTGACAACCTAAGTGCACTCCTATATGCTAGCTTAAGTCCACTTTCACATAACAATATAAGTCCACTTCTATATGGAAACTATGCTACTTTTAGTTGGTGATTCAAATCTACTCTTATGTGGTAATAAGTTTATTTTATGTGGCAATCAAACTCATCTTTAAATGGCAACTCAAGTCCACCTTTTGTGGTAAATTAAGTCTACTTCTATGTGACAACTTAAGTTTACTCCTACGTGGCAAATTAAATTCACTTTCATGTGACAATATAAGTCCATTCTATGTGACAAATCAAGTCTACTTCTTGCGACAAACCAAGTCCACTTTCACATGGCAAAGTAAATCTGCTCATTATGGTAAGTTAAGTTCACTTCTATGTAGCAATATAAGTCTACTTTCACGTGGTATGCCAAGCCCACTCCTACATAGCAATATAAATCCACTTTCATATGACAATCTAAATCCACTTCTAATTGGCAACCCAAGTTTACTTCCATGTTGCAAACCAAGTTCACTTTCATATAACAAATTAAATCCACTTCCTTTGGCAAACCAAGTCTACTTTCTCATGACAAAGTAAGTTCACTCGTTGTGGCAACTTAAGCCCACTCTATATAGCAAATCAGGTCCACTCGTTATGGTAACTCAAGCTTACCTAATGTGGCAAGCCAAGTCTACTTTTATATGACAAATCAAGTCCACTTTCATGTGAAAATTTAAATTCACTTCCATCTAGTAAAATCAAATTCACTGAATATGGCAGCTTAAATCCACTCCCTGCCGTGATTCAAGGTTACTCTACGTGGTGATTCAAATTCACATAATTAACTCTTAGGGTATTAATGCAAAGGGTAAGCACTTGAAAATTTTTTTCACATCCACTCCCCTTGTTGAGAAAACTCACAAAGTGGATGCAAAAGGGGCATTATTTGAATATCATTGGATTGTAATTGAAATATGGGCCTCAATTGGACTAAAATTGAAATCAAATTCGACCAAAAATTAGATTTAATTTGGATTTGAATTGTTATAAAATTTGGACTTAAATTAAAGAGAGCTGATTGAGTTAGATACTTGGACTAAAATTGGGACAGAAATTTATCAAATATATAGACCAAAATAAAAAATTATAAAATCTTTACAAATGTGTCTCTGACCAAGCTTTTCTTACGAATAAGTTCCCGAAATAAAAATTTGACAAAAAGTTCTTGAAAGTTTTGAAATTTCAAATTGATCCCCTAGAATCTAGGGTTTGCGAATAAACCCCTCAAAATTTTATATTCAAAAATAAATTCCTAAAATTTTAAACTTTCACAAATAAACCCCCAAAATTTTTAATTTTTACAAATAAGTCCCTCAAAAAAAATTTATTTTGCAAACAAGTCCAAATTTTATTCAAAAAGGACCCAATTTTTTTTTGAATTTTCACTAATATGTCCTTTTTGTCAAACAACTTATGGAGTTTATAAAATTATATTTTGGCCTATTTTTTTGAAAAATTTATAAATAAATTTCTTAAAAGATTTTATTCAAAAAACCCTAAAAATTTCAAATTTTTTTACAAATAAGTTCTTTTTGCAAAAAGACCTCTAAAACTTATGAAATTTGATTTTAATCTAAGACGTTTTGAAAAATTTTACAAATAACCCTCTGAAAATTCATCTAATCATAAGATTTTGGAAATACAATTAAATACAATCTGATTACAAATTGGGATCCAATCACAGTCCAAAATAAGTTAATCAAAGATTTTATCTCGATTCTCTTAGAGACCTATAAATTAATGAGAACCTATAGCCAAAAAAATGACGGAGATCAGCACAACAGAGACAGAGAGAGACAAGAAAACACAAAGATGATCACAAAGACATTGTAAATGAGAGAGCAAATAGAGAGAGAAGGAATAGGTATTTTCTTACTAGTCATTTTCTTTCTCTTAAAAGAATTATGTTTTAACAAAAAAAAGGCTAGCAATAAGATAAAAAAGCGGAAAGGTCCTCTCGCCTCAATTTCCATGCAATCACCATCACGGTTATCTGTGGTCTTTGATACATAGATGGAATTTCCTTAATATCATTGCAACCACCTGTGGTCTCTTGAAAATGGCGATATAGATAGTGAACCCATGACCTTGCTGTGGCCTCCCACGGTCCCTCGAAGATGACGATGAAGATAGCAAACCCATGACCTCATTGTGACCATTTATATCCCCTCGAAGATGGCAATGAAGATGGTGAACCCATGACCTCACTACGGCCACCCATGGCCTCTCGAACACAGTGATGAAGATGGTGAACTCATGACCTTGTTGTAGCCACTTATGGTCTCTCAGAGATGGTGATAAACATGATGAACCTATGACTCCGTTGTTACCACATGTGACCACCCTAGAAGATGGCAAATCCTTGTCCCACCAAACTAGCCTTCAGGCTCATGTTTAGCTAGCATTCAGCCTTGCACCTCAGCCAACCATTGGCCTCACACTTAAGCCAACCTTCAAGTTCATACCAAGCTAGCCTTTGGGCTCATACATCAACTAGCCTTCAGGCTCACACCCATGTGAGGCCTCAAGGTCGCACTCAGTCAGCCTTTGGGCTTGCATTCAGCTAACCATCTGGCTCATACTCAGCTAACATTCTGTCTCACACTCAGCCAGCCTTCGGGCTTGCATTAAGCCAATCTTCAGGCTCGCATCCAAGATAGCCTTCGGCTCGCATTCAAGCTAGGCTTCAGACTCACATTTAACCAACCTTCAGGCTCGTACTTAGCCAGTCTTCAGGCTCACACTTAGTCAGCCTTCGGATTCGCACCTAGCTAGCATTTGAGTTCACATCCAAGCTAGCCTTCCAACTCATTCTCTATCTAGCCTTCAAGCTCATGTCTAATCTAGCCTCTGGACTCACACTAAGTTAGGCTTCAGGCTCGCACCCCAGTTAGCCTTCAGACTCGCACTTAGCCAGTCTTTGGGCTTGCACTTTGCTAGCCTTTAGGCTCACACCTCAAATAGCCTTTGGATTTGCATTCAGCTAACGTTCGGGCTCACACTTAACCTGCTTTTGGGGTCACACTGAACTAGCCTTCAAGCTTGCACTTAGCTAGCCTTTGGGCTTGCACCTTAACTAGCCTTCAGCTCGCATCTAACCTAGCCTTCGAGCTCTCACTCAGCCAGCCTTTGAGCTCACAGTTAGCTAGCTTTTGGGCTGGCATCTAAGTCAGCATTCAGGCTCGCATCTAAGCTAGCCTTCAGGCTTGCATCCAAGTCAACCTTTAGACTCACACTTAGCTAGTCTTCAGGCTTGCATCTAAGCCAACTTTCGAGCTTGCACATCAGTCAGCTTTCAGGCTCACACTTAGCCAGCCTTGGGCTTACATCCAAGCCAGTCTTTGGACTTACACTTAGCCATCCTTCAAACTTGCATGTAAGCTAACCTTCGAGCCTACACTCAGCCAACCTTTGGGCTTGCATCCAAGCTAACCTTTGGGCTCACATTTAGTTAACCTTCAAGCTCATATCTCAGCCAACCATCGGGCTCACATTTAGCCAGCCATCAGACTCACACCTCAGTCAGCTTTTAGGCTCACACTCAACTAGCCTTCAAGTTTGCACTCGGTTAGCCTTCGAGCTTGCACTTGGTTACCCTTTAGACTCGAAGCTAAGCCAAACTTCGGGCTCACACCCAACCAGTCTTTAGGCTTGCACCTCAAGCAACCTTTGGGCTCACATTCAAGCTAGCCTTTGGGCTTGCATTCAAATAGCCTTCATGCTTGTAGCTCAACCAACCTTCGGGCTCACATCCAAGCTAGCCTTCAAGCTCACACTTAGTCAATCTTCGAGCTTACATCCAAACCAACCTTCGGGCTTGCACTTAGTGAATCTTTGAGCTTGCATCTAAACCAGCATTTGTACTAGCACTTAGCCAGACTTCGGGCTCTCACTTAGCTAATATTTAGACTCACATCTAAGACAGCTTTCAGACTTGTATCTAAGCTAGTTTTTGGGTTTGCATTCAAGCTAACCATTAGGCTCGTACCTCAGCCAGCATTCAGGTTTACACTCAGCTAACCCTCGAGTTCTCATCTAGGCCAATCTTTAGACTCGCACTCAACTAGCCCTTAGATTAGCTCATTTAAGATCGAGCTATGGGTCCACCTAAAATTATTATAAATAACCAAGGACTCTCAAATCAAACTGCTTAATATGAAGTAACTCAATCACATTGAAATTAAACTCAATCAAAACAAATGAAAAAGGCCAAGTTGACTCAAACAGACCTAAATTGATCAAACAAATAATTCAACCCTAATCAGACTCGAGATGGGTTAATTTAAAATCAATCTAAATTTAAATAAAATCTAATGTAGAATTGAACTAAGCTCAAATCAAACCCTAATTGGATTAAATCAAATCCAAACTAAAAGGGGTAAACTCCAAGCTAAACTAGAACCAACGCAGGCTGGGCCTGAACTGAAACCAAGATGAATTAAATTGGCTTAAACTTGAGCCAAAGTCTAGTAGACCTAGACTCTATAAAGGTACAACAAAAGGTCAAACTCGACTCAAGCTAAATAAAATCAAATTCAAACCTGAACCATATTAGTCTGATGGAACTAATTAGGGTTAAATTGCGTCCTACTGGTGTGTTGAACCTTCAACAATACTTTGAGGCTATGAATAAAGGGTGATATTAGTCACCCTAACTCAAACCAAAATTAGTTAGAATAGAACTAAATAAGATCAAAATTGACTCTTGCTAGGTGTACTATAGAAGCTGTCAATCATACTTCAAAGCTAAGTCAACCCAAAAGTATTGGCAATACTTCAATTTAAGTTGAACTAAGGTAGACTCAAACTTTCTTAGTAAGTTAGCCACAATGCCTTGTTCAAATAAAATCAACCAATAACACGTTCAAAGCTATTGTCTATACTTCAAGGTAGTCAAACCCACAAGTAGTTGATAATGAGCCCTACAAACTAGTCAATCTCAATAGTAGTTGATGATGCACCCTACAAGCTAGCCAATCTCAAAAGCAGTTGGCAAAGCATCCCTCAAGCTAGCCAACTCTAGCAGTAGTTGATGACATACCTTTCAAGCTAGTCAATCCCATAAATAGTTGATGATACTCACTTCAAGCTAGTTAACCGTACAAGCAATTGACAATGCACCCATTAAGCTAGTCCACCCCAAAAGAAATTGATGATGCACTATCCAAGCCAGTCAACCCACAAGCAGTTGATAGTGCACCCTTCAAGCTAGTCAACTCTAGAAGTTGTTAGCGATGTATTCTACAAGCTAATCAATCCCAAAAATAGTTGATGATGCACCCTTCAGCCTAGTCAATCCCACAAGTAATTGATGATATACTTTACAAGCTAGCCAACCATAGAAGTAGTTGGTAATGCATCATTCAAGTTAGTCAACCCTAGAAGTAGTTGATGATGTATCCTTTAAGCTAGTTAACCCCAGAAGCAGTTGACAATGCATCCTTCAAGCTAGTCAATCCCATAAGTAGTTGATGACACACACTCCAATCTAGTCAACCCCACAAGCAGTTGATGATCCACCCTGCAAGCTAGCCAACCCCAAAAACATTTGGCAATACGCTCTTCAAGCTAGCCAGAAGTAGTTGATGATGTACTCTTCAAGTAAGTTAATCTCAGAAGTAGTTGACAACACATTCTTTAATCTAGTCAATCCTGTAAGCAGTTGACAATGCACTCTTTTAAGCTAGTCAACCCTAAAAGTACTTGACGATGCACTCCTCAAGCTAGACATCCTAAAAGTAGTTGACGATGCAATTTTAAAGGTATATCCAATTCCATATGCCATTGGTGATGCTACCAAATTAAATAAAATTATCGCTTACACCTTATCAGCTATGAAAAGACTTCAAAAATCAAAAAAGTTATTTTCCATGCTTTATTGGCTATAAAAATACTTCAAGGTCAATGAAGTTATTACCAATGCCTTGTTGGCTAATGCAAAATATCTGACCCAAATGAAGTTATTGCCAATGTCTTATTGGCTAATAAAAATACTTCAAATCATAAAGTTATCACTGAAGCTCAAAGCTATTGGAAACACTTTCAACTTCTCCCATTCTTTTTCATGTCCCATCGGACAATGCCATAAACATCTATTGAAAATTGAGTCAATTTGAATCAGACGCTAAGTGGTCTAGGGCTGGAGAGTGGGGCAGCAGGACACATCAAAGCTTCTTCTCCATTTCCTTTCTCTTCTTCTTTCTTTATTCATTTCATATTTTCTATAGTCTCATGTTGAAATTTATTATAAAGTGAGGGTATACTCTTACTTAACCTATGTATCCTTTT
Source organism: Trichopus zeylanicus subsp. travancoricus (assembly GCA_005019695.1). Lineage (NCBI taxonomy): Eukaryota > Viridiplantae > Streptophyta > Magnoliopsida > Dioscoreales > Dioscoreaceae > Trichopus > Trichopus zeylanicus. The sequence goes on along the minus strand of RXID01014616.1, from coordinate 97,474 downwards.
TTAAAAATCAATCAAATGCTTTCTTCTTTCCTTTTTTATATCTCTATTTTTATTACCTAGGTTTTTTACTTCCTAACAATCATTGGAGTAATTAATAGTAGGGACTTAAGCTTGTTAAAAGGGTCATCTTTAGGTTCCCTTAATGTTATTCCAAAGGACAGCCTTTGTGTCCTCTGGTTAACTAAGTTAACCAAACCAGCATAAATAAATTTAACAAGTAAAATAATTAAATCAAATAAAATCAACTGAACTTGAACACAAATGAGTTAACCTTAATCAAATAAAGTTGAAAAAGCTTAATTAATCTCGAACCAAGCCATGTTGACCTAAACCAAAACTAGTACTGGGCCAAATCTAAACCAAAACCAAATCGATTTATATCCAAACCATGATTGGGTCTATGGAGCTAAAATTGATCACTCAGAATAGCTAAAAACCCCAAAGAGTAATCTTAAAAGAACAAATAAAAAATGAGGGTAGTTTGAGTGCATAATCAGAAATTGTGGGAGCATGACTTTCAATATAAATAAACCCCTATTGTTAATTACCCTGACAATTATCAAGAACCTTCTAGAGCGAGAAACCAAGCTAATAAAATAGAGACCCAAGTAAAAGAATGCATGATTTAATTAATTTAAAGAAAGGGATGTATTGTTTAAGTAAGGGTATACTCTCACTTTGTAATTTAATGAATTAAAATTTATAATCTTAAAAGAATATAAAATAAGAAAGGAAGTGGGAAAAGGCTTAGTGTTTACTGCTTCCCCTCTCATGTGTACTTGACCTAGTGGAATTTGACTCAGATAGATCTTAGTTTGATCCTTAGTAAATGTTAATAACTTGGCTAGAATTCAAGGTGTGGCTGCCTGTCTGGCTTGTGTCAGTTGACCTTGTTATAGTTTGAAGTGTCACTTATAGCTTTCTACTTGTTGTGAGCTAACTTCTTTCGATATTTGATTTGAGAGAATGATTAGTGGCCTTAGCTTATGCTAATCATTTTTAATTTGATAATTGATGACCTCTTAGCTTATTGTCAATTAGATTTGGAGCGTTATTGATGGCTTTAAGCTTGTTCCAATTGAGCTTGAGGTGTAATTGACAACTTTATGGTTGTTATCAGTTGACTTTTTTTGAATAAGACACTTTGTTGACTGACTTAGTGGGCTCAAGCTTGCTTTAGTTTAGTTTGAAATGGTTAACAACCTTAGCTTATGCAGACCATTTCTTATTTGATACTCGATGATCTCTTTGTCATGTTGTCGATTAATTTTAATCTATCACCAATAACTTTTGAGCTTGTATTGGCTAAGCTTGAAGTGTGATCAACAACTTTAAGCGTGTTATCGGTTGACTTCCTTCGAATATAGTATTTAACTGATTGACTAGGAGAGATAAAGCCTACCTTAATTTGATTTGATTTGAAGAAATGATTAGCCGCATGAGCTTATGCTAATCATCCTCTATAATTGATAGCCTTTTCATCTAGTTGTCAATTAGTTTTTGATGTGTTATCAATGGCTTTGAGCTTGTTATCGACTAACCCAAATTGATTTTTGTTTGAATCTGATTTGTTTCAATTTGAAGTTCATACTTGATTTTAATTTAAGTCTAATTTTATTCAATTCAATATTCGGAACTTGGTTTAGATTTAAGTATGATTTGATTCAATTTAATGTTCAAAACTTTATTTTGATTTGAGTTTGATTTAATTCAATTCAAGTTGGGTTCAATCTTATGTTGAATTTCCAGAAAGCCTTGAATTTAGTCCTTAGCGAATCTTGGATCTGACCCTTATTGGGTTTTTATTGGATCTATAATGGATCTTGGACCAACCCTTAATGGGTTCTTATTAGACCCTTAATGAGTTCTTATTGGATCCTTAATAGATTTTGGATCCAACCTTTATTGGATTCCTATTGGATTCTGCTTCAATTCTATTAATTGGTTAGGGTTCGACCCATGTTAAACCCTTGTTGAGTTTGGGTTTGAACTTTAATGGATTTTGGTTCAAGTTCAAGTTGGTTTTTGTTTAGGTTTGACTTAATTCTAGTTCAAGCTCTACCTAATTCTGGTTCAAGTTTAACCTAGTTTTCGTTTAGATTTGACCTAGTTTTGGTTTAGGTTTGACCTGATTTTGGTTCAATTTTGACCTAGTTTTGGTTCAGGTTCAGTCTAATTTCAGTTCAGATTTGACTTGGTTTTGGTTTAGGCTCAACTCGATTTTGGTTCAAGTTCGACTTGACTTGGGTTGAGTTTAAGTTTAATTTGACTCTAATTAGGATTTGGTTTGAATTTGATTTAACCCAATTAGGTTTGATTCGAACTTGGTTTGACTCAACTAAAGTTGGCTTGGACTTGACTTAATCTAGTTAGAGTTTAATTCAAACTTAATTTAACCTAATTAGGATTTAGTTCGAATTTGGTTTACTTTTGGGTTAACCCAATTTGAGCTGATAAAGATTGGATTTGAACGAACTTGATTCAACTTGACCTGATTTGAACAAGGGTTATGTTTGAACATAAGCTGGTCTTTAGTTGATTTGATTTTCAGGCAAGTCCACAAGTTGGTCTTTAGTTATTTGGCTTTCAAACGAGCCTACAAGCTGACCTTTAGTCGATTAGACTTTCAGGTGAACCCGCAAGCTAGCCTTGATTTAAAAATTGATTTTCAGGTGAGTCTATGGGCTGAACATAAACATATTGACTTTTAGGGGAGCCCGTAGACTCATCTTTAGTCAGAAATTGGTTTTCGAAAGAGCTCGCAAGTTGGTCTGAAATTGATTGACTTTTGAATGAGCCCACGGATTGGTCTTGAGTCAAAAAAATTAGTTTTTGAGTGAGCCTACACGTTAGTCCTAAACTGGTTGGCTTTCGGGCAAGCCCGTGGGTTGGCACTAGGTCAAACGTCAAGAGGGCACAAGCAAGAAAACCTTTTTTTAAAATCTTTTGTGCAGCAAATTTTTTATCTCCCTTTTTTTTGCTACAATGTTTTTTTTTTTTTTTTTTTGCAACTTTCAAAATCTATCATCTCAAACTTAATCCCATCCAATGTGTCAATGTGTGGATTTTCTAAGTATATACATACATACATACATACATACATACATACACACATATATAGATATATACACTCCATCTCTCCTGAACCCTTCTTCATTTGAAGCCATGGCCGCCTCCCTCTTTTCCTTGAATCTAGGCTGAATTTGGCCCTAACCAGTAGTGGGCAGTTGTGGAGGGTGGCCAAGACGACCCGAGATCAAGCTTCGTAGGTTAAAATCAAGTTTAAATTGAATTAAGCTCGAACTAGAATTAGACTCGAACTAAAGTTGAGCCTGAACCAAACCAAGTTCCAGCTAGAACTAGACGAACCCAAAACCAAGTCTAAACTGAACCATGTTCAAACTAGAACCATACTTGAACCCAAAATTGAGTCTAAATTGGATCAAGTTCGAATCAAAACTAGACATGAACCAAAATCATGTCTAAATTAGATCTAGTTCAAACCAAATCGAAATTGAACCACAATCAAGTCTGAACCAGAATTGAAGACTTAATGGTTAAATCAAATCAAATTCAAATAAGAATAGTCAACATAGGTCAAAGTCACAAACCATCCATTTAACATACCGAAATAAGGTAGGCTTGCAAATTATCAAATTGTCAGCCAAACACCAAGCTCAAGTCTAAAATAAAAGAAGCCAACTGACAACAGGAAGAAAGTCATTGATGACACTTTGAAATTAGATAGGGTTAATTGACATAAGCCAAAATACTTACAATACCTTAAAATCAAAGTAATGTTATCAATATTCTTTTTTTGGATCAAACCAAACATCATGTTAGATCAAGTCAAGTATTACAGTGAGTTCATCTAACATGTCATACTCAATCAAACACATGGGAGCAGGGAAGCAGTGAGCATAAGGCCCACCCAATTTCCACTACATTTTAATTTGCTTTGAGTTGTAAAATGTGGGTATGCCCTTACTTAAGTCATGCAACTCAAAACTTAATTAAATAGAATCATATTTTTTTAACACTTACCTTTGTCTTGTATTATTTAGGTTTCTTTCTTTGAGAGGTTCTTGACATTTGTCAAGGTAATTAATAATAGGAGCTTGCATTTGTTAAAAGCCATGAATTAACAATAACCTAAAAATCCACCAGAACTCGACATTAATTGATTTGTTGGTTTAAACTTGGTTTTTGAGATTCCTTAGCCATCTCGAGTGATAAATCACAACTCCACAATCATTCATAGGAAGCATGTACTCAAGGTTATATGGAGAATATTTAATCAAGAAATTAGAAATCCAACTTTGAAGTAGCAATTCTAGCTACTGACAGCAACAAAAGCTCAAGCACATGTGGAGGATACATAGGAAGAAGAAGAGGAAGAGGCAGAGCTAACCTCAAGTGAATACATTGTGAAAGAACAAATCATATAGTGGACAAATGTTGGGTACTCATGGCAAGCCCTCTTCTACACATAGTACATAGATAGCTAGACTACATAAGGAGAAATCAAAAAATACAAATAACTCAGGATAGGTTCCTACTCAAAGAACATCAGGTCTAGAGCTAACTAAAGAAGAGTATGATCAAATAATCCACATTGAAAAAGCATTGTCAGCCTCAACAACTATTGGAGCAAAACCAACACATCCTTCACCCTAGTTTATTGACTCAAGGGCAATTGACTACATGACTGAAAGTCCCAATATGTTCTCATCACTCATAGACGTGCCTCTCCAATCATGTTCTCCTAGATGATGGAGAACATGCCTTAGTGAAAGATAGAGGAACATAAACACTGATTCTGTCAACCTTTCATCAACACTGCTTGTTAGCAAATTACTTTGCAATCACCTCTTAGTCAACTAACTAACTAGAAATTTGAATTGCAGTACAACCTTTTTCTTACTGTGCTTTTTATGATCTTTACATGAGAAAGATGATTGGTGGAGGGATTGAAGATTGAAAGCAAGACAAAGCTTATGCAAGTTAGAAGGAAAGCTTACTTCTATGGCATTATAGATTTGGTTACTTATCTTTTTCTAAAATTAGTCATGTTTCCTAGTTGCAACTCATAGTTCAAACATGCTTGTAAAACCTATGAACTTTTAAAACATCATAGAAATTCATTTTCTTCTAAGATCAAGAAAAGAATTTTGCAACCTTTCTTTATAGTACATAGTGATGTGTGGACCTCTAGATACAACTCAATGGTTAGATTCAAATACTTTGTGAGTTTCATTGATGATCACTCTATAATGACATGGAATTATTTGATGAAGAACAAATGTTCAAATTGTTTCATAAAGAAGTTCAAAACCAATTCAACACTCTAATTAAAACTTTAAAAGATGATAATAGTGGTGAATATGTAACAAAAGACCATCAAGAATATCTCCAAACTAATGAAATTTTGCTCCAAGCTTCTTGTCCAACTACACCACAATAAAATAATGTGGCTAAAAGGAAAAACATGCATCCTTTAGAAATAGCTAGAGCCATTATGACCAAACAAAATATGCCTTAAAGATTTTGAGGAGATGCTGTGCAAACAACATATTGCCTTGTTAACAAAATTCCTTCTTCACTCCTCCAAGACAAAAGCCCCTTCTAACTACTTTGCCTTGAAGAAGAACCATTTCACATAGAGCCTAAAATATTTTGTTGTGTTTCCTTTGATCAAAATCTAGGAATAACCAAAGTCATAAAATATGTTTGTAGGATATTCCAGAATACACATGTTACAAATGCTATGATCCTTTGAATAGCAAAAGATACATTTTTATGGATATAATCTTCTTTGAAAATGTTCCCTACTTCTCTAAAAATAATAAGGGAATGATATTTTATGATACTAATCCCCAAAAAAATCAAATACTCTCTCTCAATCTATCTTACCCATGCATGTAAGTGACCAATCAATATCTACAATGCCTAGGACATAAGGGGGCTTCAAATCAAGGAAAAGTTCACCAATCATCACTCAAGGAAGTCCAAATCAAACACAAATTCAGGAGTAGGCAACTAATAGTTTAGATACTCCAGTCACTTAGATAAAATATTGTCTTCCCATATGTTTGAGAAAAAAAGAGAAGAACATGTGCTAGATACCCCACAAAAAGGTTTGTATCCTATTAAAAATTATCCCCTAACTTCAAACACTTTGCTCTAGCTATCACAACTATCTCGACACCCAGATCAGTGACAAAAGTCCTAAAAGATCCAAAATGGAAGAAGGCCATGGAGACTAAAATGAAGGTATTGCATCAAAATGACACGTGGGAGCTTATGCCTTTACCAAGTGGAAAGAAACTAGTGATATGTGAGTGGGTATATATAGTGAAACACAAACCTAATGGTAGCATTGAAAAGTATAAAGCTAGGTTAGTTGTAAAAGGATTCACAAAGACTTATGGTAAGGACTATTTTGACATCTTGTTACCAATGGCAAAATTAAATTCTATATGAATCATGTCATCACTATTTATGAATATAGAATCGACCTTGTCTCAAATGGATGTGAAAATACATTTTTTTTTTCATGAAGACCTTAAGGAGAAAACATATAAGACAAAACATGCAAACCTTATCCACACAAGGGAATAGGAATTAGTGTGCAAGCTAAAGAAGTCATTATATGGGCTCAAATAGTTAGTCAGAGGCTAGTTTTACAGGTTCAATACAACTCTCATCAGCCATGGATTCTTCGGAGGCCAATTTGACAACTCAATGTTCATAAAAAAGAGAGTTAGGTGAAAGAATCATTCTTCTAGCATATTTGGATGATATTGTTGTAACATTTGATGATGCTTGATGATATAGTGAATCTTAGAATCAATTTAGTCAGGATCTGATAAGTCGATCCGAAATCAAATCTAGAAAGAATCCATTATAAGGAGGTAACTATATTTCAGTAGATAATCATATCAAATCTTCTAAAAATTAAGGATACTATTTTTATAAAACACAGTCCATTAAAATATAAAAAAAGGGTATCTCTATCTCTTTTAGACATAAAAGGGATGTATCTCAACTTCTAAATTTGATTATTCCTTTTTTTTTCTAGAAGAGCGATACTAACTTAAGCTTCTAAGGGACCGCCACATTTTGGTAGTCTTCCTTACGATGTCTCTATCTTGCAAGTCTCATGGTGTGGACTGACCCAATAGATCTAATCTCAAGGAATCTTCCAATTCGAAACTAATGGCTAGTTTAACTCCATCAACAGTAATTCTTTCATTGAGCTCTACTTCATTGCATATCTGAGAGATCACCAATAAACACCTCTTCATAGGAAAAGCCAACCATCATTTCATATTAAAATCTAACCCCTCTTTCACAAGTTTTCATATGATGTCCTGCCCCGGACTCTAAAAGCAATGGCAGATTGAGATCTAGTCGAACCCTATCCACCTCTACAGTGAGATCTCATGTTGTGAATGATTGACAACAAAACCCCATCAAGATCCATCATGAGCTACTAGCAATTTGTCATTGCGTCAAAGAGGAACAATGATAGAGTAGCGAGGAAGCTCTGGAAGAGAAACTTATGGCCAAGATCGAGCCTCGGATCAAGAGACGAAATCGCAACGGGGAGCTCCTAATTGGACAATTTTGTAGTGTTGCTTGAATTGTTGGGGTTGGTGTTGTCGTACCTCAACCTACCTCAACTTGACCAAGCCACAAGCCACCTGAATCGGCACACACCTAGCACTCATACCTCCCCCATCTAACCCAAACCTTTGTCCTCACCTCCACACTAAAGCTCAGATCCTGGCTTTGGAACCTTTGAGTCATTCGCTTCCACCCAATATGAGGTATATTGTGATGATATTAGAGAGGACCAATCTTTTAATATAGAAGTAAACAAGCATAGTCAACTTTGGCCTCCTACAATTCAATCTCCAGAACAAATGATGTCATCCTCGGTTTGGTTTCTTGTACGCTATTGGCCTACAACTCAAACTACTGCCTTCAATGGCTCTATGCTAAGCACAAAGACCTTAGTCCATATAAGGCATAAGAGCTCAGTTCCATATCAGGTATAAAGATCTCAATCCATATGAGACATAAGACCTCAATTTCATGTCAGGCATAAAGAATTTGGCATGTACGAGGCATAAGACCTTAGTTCTACCTGAGGTACAAGACCTCAGTTTCACTCGAGGTATAAGACCTCAGTTATACGCCAAGCGTGAAACCTCGGTTCCACCCAAGGCACGAGACCTTAGTTTTACTCGGGGCACAAGATCTTAGTTCCACCTAAGACATAAGACTTACTCTAAGCTAGGCCAGAAAATCCTCAATTCTACTCAAGGCACCAAGCCTTGACTCTGAGCTAGGTACAAGCCCTTGGCCCCTCGATGCTAGCTCTAAGCACTTATCCTAGGTGCCATTATCTAGTTCTAGGTTCAAGCACTCAACTAGGCACCTCAACCTTAGCAAATACCTACCCAGGCACTAAGGACCTTGGCTCAAGGTTCTAGTATTAACCAAGGCATCATAACCACCTTTGACTCTTCAACCACACAAGCCTCATCTCTAGGTCACGAGCCAACCTGAAGTACAAAATATTGGCTCCATATTACAAACTTTTCTAGGGGTAAAAGAAACTCAGTGACAAGTTATGAGTTTGACTGAGTAGAAGGTCCAATTGAAGATTACAAACTTGACCGGGGGTAAAAGTAGTTCGGTAATAAACTATTGACTTGATAAAATAGAATGCTGGTTCATCCAACTATCAACTTAGCCAAAGACCTATCTCAAGAAGAATATGGAATTAACTCCACTCACTGAGCCACGAGGACTCGATGTCTAAAGTTAGGAGTACTGATAATATAATGAACCCTTGAACCATTTCAGTAGAGTCTGATAAGCCAGTTTGAGACCAAATCTAAAAAAAATTCATTATAAAGAGGTAACTATATTCTAGGAGATAATCATGCAAAATCTCCTAAAAATTAGAGGTATCTTTATCTCTTTTAGACATATATAGACTTTCAGCCTCTACATTTGATTTTTTTTTTCTCTCAAGAATAATGTTTACTTAAACTTCAAAGGGACCACCGCACTTTGGCAGTCCCCCTCATGATGTATTTATCTTACAAGTCTCACAGTGTGGACTAACTCAATGAATCTAATCTCAAGGAGTCCCTCAATTCAAAATCAATAGTGAGTTTAACTTCATCAACAATACTAAAGGAATTGAGAGGCTCAAGGAATTCTTGAAGACACTATTTAAAATAAAAGACCTAGGGAAACTGTATTACTTTTTGAGAATAGAAATGGTACATTCAACTAAAGAATTGACTCTATCTCAAATAAAATACACCCATGAATAGATCTCCTGAAAGAAACATATTTATTACGAGGCAGGAGTTCAAGCACACCCGTGGATCCAAACATAAAATTGCATCCTATCGTGGAGGCTCCACATACTCATGTTCAAGGTTTAAAAGTATGTTACACACTCCTATACTTGAGACCCTGAGACCATCACAACTCATTAGTAAAAGTCTAAAACTGACTTTGACTTTGAAAATAAGAAAACCAATTTTGATCGTAATCAAACTATTAATGGAGCTTGAGTATGAGTAACATTATGAGTAGAATTCTCTCATATATAAAGGTGACAATATTAGGATTATTATTGTATGAAATAGATCTCAAAATAAGGCATTATCTTTTCTCTATCTTCCTCATTGATCAAATCCTAGTTTCATACCTTACAAACCCTAGTTTTCTGTAGCAAAGCCAAGGGTTAAAGCTGATTTATAACAATTTTAATGAGAACTGATTTAAATCCTATTTATCTATTAACCAAATGCACTGCTTGTGTTTGTTAAGGAAATTTCTATAGTAGGTCCACCACCTGCTGCCAGGATTTAAGCCTTGCCTCACGGGTGAATCCCATCAGATTGGAAAATTAACTTGTACGTTCTCAGCATAAAACTTCAAGAAAAATAAACCAATCTGGAGAAAATCAAGAGGCTGCAATACAATAAGCTTCAGAAGCACACTGTATTTCCTTTTGCTTGCAGTAACCTTGTAGATCAATACTAACAATACAGAGTATACCAAAAGCGAAATATCACCAAACATGATAGAAAACCTTCCATTGCAGACTAATTGAACATTCAATCTGACCCAGGTACAGAACCAGCTTGAGGGTTGAAAACGTTCATTAAACCTGTTCCGATACACTTATTTATTCCAAGTTTTAGTGCTTGACAAGAATAACAGCATTTCAGGTTCAACAATATAAAAGACAGCATTAGAACAAGATTTCAAAGGTCTGAACCTGAAGCGAAGTGGACTACTCTTTCTTGGTTGGCTGCCATGGCTGGTACGTGGTCCAGTTGCGCTGACCAGGGTTGAGAGTGTGGCCCTTGGAATGGTAAATGAACTCATCACCCTCTCCTGAGAAGTTCTCCCTGTGTTCCACGCCATATCTTTTAGGTTTCAGCATCAACAGCTGCAAAGACAAGCACTCCTTAGCTGTTGTGCATTAATCAAAGCGTCACCCATTTAAAGTCATATTTGAAAGAACTTGAAATGACTCTTTCAAGCAATCTAGGTTAACCAACATGTGTCATGGTCTTGACAAAGAAGTTGGATGTGGCAATGGGTCTCCACATAGGCAAAATATGCACTCAATGTTGGAGCAACTTTTTCAGGAAAATTTTTCCCCTTCTTAAACTACACTCAGGGTCCTGTAGGTGGAGTTATTGAATCTGATATCAGAATATTTCATATTTCATCTTACTTAGATACTGAAAAATGAGATAAATGATAGTCCAAACTAAAAAAGGGGGACAAAAAATAAATGGCTTCCACCAATAAATAACCCATGATTTTGTCTACTGTAATTTGATAATGATGGATCTTTAGATCTCTATGAAATAAAAGTCAGATAATCAGCCTCTTCCCTCCCTCCTTATACTGGACCAATTTTAAATGGTTCAAACTCACCATCATCCAAACCCCCACCACCCACCATCCCAACCTATCCTAACCAGCAAATTTCTTTTTATGAACCCAGGAAACACAAAGAAACACTGGGAAAAAGTTCATTCCTCATCTAACTGCAGTTTCTTCCCTCCTAGATCCTTTATGTCAAACTGTAGAAGTCTAAGAGGCTAAAAAATTTTGAAAATCACAAGAAAACAGAGAGCAAAACAAAGCGAATTTTACCCTATTGCGACCTACAATCAAACATAGACCTTACCTCATCCCCGGTGTGGTCAGTGATGTGATGCAGCCAACCATGCCACTCTGGTGGCACTTGAGATGCATTATACCTGCCCTTCTGGGCATACTCCACCCACCTGTGTCTTCCTGCAAATTTTGATAGACCATAAACCATATCTAACTTCCAGATGAGTCAAATGCAAGTGTTCTTAATATAAGCAACCTAACTTTTATTATTATTATACTCTTTCAGCAAATTTATCCACCCCGAATGACCCAAGAGATTAGTTCTATCCATCACAATGACTGCAATACAAGTCTTGTATTTTCAGGGAAAATTGCTACAGTAAAATCTGAAGGCCATTATCAAGGCCACCTAACATGCAAAAACGAAGTAGATTTCACAGAGGTCCTAAAACTTTGAAGAATAGTAACTGTGCAGAGACTACTTCAAAGTATAGCTCAGCATCTTTTCTAACTGAAATGTTCGGTATTGAAGTTCAAAATTGCAGGCACCAAGTCAATTAGCCAGATCAAGGAAAAGTTGAGCTAGTTAAACAGAAGAAATAAACTTAAAATAACTGCATGTCCATTGCCAACAAAGACATCAGATATTGCTTTGTCAAATTTTCATTTTCTCTAGATGGGATAGAAAAATTACAAACTGGGACTCAGCTTCCACAGCTAGGATCACCAGCAGTCTGCTCGATTTCACAAGGACTTGTGTAATAGTGAAATATGTTTACAAACATTTGCCAAAGTGCATTTGCTGCAACAAAATTAAGGGGCTTCTGGGAAATATATCAAGCATCAATCTGGCATGATTGAAATAAGATTTCTGATATGCAGAATAAGAATAAGTCATTTGATTTACAAACCATGTTGAGTATCCCCAAGTTTTTCGTAGTATTTGTTCCCAGACTTATCAATACCAACAAGGGTAGCACCTATGTTGTGAATCTTCGTTTGCCTGGGAAAGCAAGATGGGGGAATTATTCAATTTATGCTAAATATTCCTTCTGTGAATCTCATCAACACATTCCATATTGTTTCGATGAAAAGTATTGAGGTTAGAAGAAGTAAATAAATAGCATCCAGTAAAATTCACTATAAAAAATAATTGTGCTTCCACATTACAAAGATATATATATGTGTATAAAGTTAAAATTAAAATAGTTGGGCAGCATATCTATTCATTCCTTAGCAATGTTAATATTATCTAAAGAAGAAAATGAAGCAAACATGCAAATTGAGAAATTAGGAAATATATCAGTTAAATTTTTAGGATCCCCATGCTGAAAGCCCATATATTATAACATCTTCATTGGTTACATTTAGGGGTGTCAACGAGTCGAGCTTGAGCAAGCTGCGCCCAGCTTGAGCTTGGCTTAACTACAAGAATGCCAGCTCAAGCTGGGCTCCAGCTCGAGCCGAGCTTGGCGGTTCAGCTCATGAAGTCAAATGAGCTGAGCTTGAGCCAAGCTTGAATTTTAAATTTACAATTTTAAGTTTTAATAATTATTTCCACTTAATTAACATCAAAATAATCATCCAGAAAAACCTAACACTAAAATGATGAATTAAAATCCAAATATGATGATTATACATAGCTGCAAAATTCTAAATATGTATATTATATTACTATTATCATATATCCAAGCTATTGGACCAAAACCGAGTAAGCTAGTACCAGCTCGAGCTCGGCTCGTTAAGAAAACAAGCTCAATTTCGAGCTTGAGCTTGGCTTGTTTTCTAAACAAGAGAGCCGAGCTTGAGTAACTCGCAAGCTTCGAACTAAATTAACACCTCTAGTTACCTTGATGTAAAGGTTACTGCCCAAAAAATAGGAAAAAAGAAGCATTGGCATTTCCTGTCCAAGAAACTTACAAGAGATTTCCATCCAAAAGGCATTTCCTGTGAACAAAAGAAAAGGATCGATATGAGAAACTTGTTTACCACTTTAATCCAATAAAGAACTAGAATAGATAAGAAAACCAAAGATTGGTAAAAGCCAAAAATACAAAACAAATCCCAAAGAGATGAGCATGAACACAGAAATACAAGTATTACAACTAGTAATTATGTTAAACAATACTATGATATCAAAAGAACTGGAGTCACACATGTTATTATGTTTATACTTTTTTATTATAACACAATGGCTCCAGTCTTAGGTACCATTTGGTTCAGAATCAGAATCAAGACTAGTAAACCACTTTTATAAATTAATATTTTTTTTATCAAAATTAATACTTCAATAATTTAAAATTTAAAAAATAAGTTAATTTTTTATAATAATTTTAATTAATAACAGTGTAAAATAAGTAATATTAATTTTACAAAAAAAAATAATTTTGAAATGAGCTGATTCTGATCTTGATCTCAAACCAAACGGGACCTTATAGAATATCACAAGTTGTCCCCATAGTGCACATCAACTAAAAAGAAAGTGAAAAAAGCAAAATAAAAGTACACTAATATACAAAGACAGATAAAATCAAGTTTATAAGTTCCGTGCTTTCCAAATACATAAAATTGAGTGAACATTTTACATGAATAGAAAAAAGAATAGGAAGAAAACTATGTAAATGTATGTCAAAAATAAGTGATTCACACTGTAATTAATGTGGAGAAATGGAAAGGCAAAACATAAAAAGGATATCATATTTGATCCCTTTCTATCTACATATAGAGTGCCAACAAAAGAATAAAGGCATTGGTGTACATCAAAATCAAATGATCGAAAAAACAAAAACACAACGTCTCCATTATTTCAAGATTTCAACCTTCATATTCTAAATTCCAATTATATATTTTTTTTTCCCTCAGAAATCAACTAGGGAGTGTGTGGTCAAGTTTGTGGGCACATCTTAGCCTAAAGCACATCAAAAAATTTATTCGGATGGGCTTGAACAAAGATGTTGTGTATTAGTACTTTCTCGTTAAATCCCAAAAACTGGAGTTTGTTCATAATCCAATAGTTACTTGGACAAACTATGCTCCAGCTAAAAACTTCTCCATAGATAGCTAAAGCAAGGATGCCTCTAGCACCTAACCTGCTTCTGTCTAGCTAACACAGACCATATTCTGTTGTGTTAGTACAATTTTGTAAGTTTAGCAAGAATTAATCCTGAAACACCTGTGATGAGCGGCAATTCCTCCAAAACACCAAGAACCTTTTCTCATACAACAGCATAAGCTTCTCCCATGGTAGAAAATGACTTAAATAGCACAAAAAGGCAAGGCAAAAAGATAAACTAATAGTCAAACCAAGAGCAGCAATGTTAATGGACATAGATCAATCTTGTGACTTTGGCACTAGCAAATGCAATAGAACACAATTAAAGACTGCATAAACAGAGAGATCCTGACATTATTGATTTAGATAACAGTGGACAAAATCAATCAAAGGAGTTCCTTTTAGTTCCATTTATGCCTAAAAATACAGCGACAGAGAAAATCCCACAAAGCCGCACACATGTACTTCCTTTGTCTAATCCAATACCAATATATTTTTTTTAACCCTCGAATCCAGAAAGTGTGAGGTGAAAGAGAGCATTCAACAATAAACTTCAACTAAGCTGACAGAATCCCGCAATTTAGATAAAAACAAGGATATATTTCGAACCAGATAAAATTTCAGCATTTTGCCATAAAGCAATGAATCCAGGTGATATCAATCTTTTGACTTCCACGCAACCAAAGGCTATAAACACTTCGTATAAATAGAGAAACAATCCCATTTATGTTGGAAAGAGAGAACCAATCAACAAAAGGAGTCCCTTTTGGTTCAAAAGAAAAAAAACCCGAATAAAGCATATTTGCACAATCTTTTCTTAGTCCAATTCAAAGACAAATTCATGCCTCTTTTCGCTTTTTGCCATAGAATTCCAAAAATTCGGATTAAATCGATTAATTTACATGATAAAACAACACTCTACACCGATCTAAATGAAATTTCAACACTTTAACCGAAATCAACGAATCGGAGCGAGAAAATTTGGGGAAAAAAAGAAAATTTGAGAGAGAAGAACAAACGTGTAGCCCTCTTCTTGAAGCTCTCGGAGGAAGCCACCGAAGCCCTTGTCCTTGATAGTCTTCAAGACGCCCCTCGCTACCGACGCCATCTCCGCCGCGAGCGCCTCCTCCCCGGCACACCTGTCGCTCTCGGCCTAAGTGCACATTAGATTGCTGATCCTGAGGCACATCGATGGCATCTATTAACAGAGTGGGCCCGAAAGGCCCGTTATTGCGTCTTTCGGGCTTCGGCCGTTGGGCCATGTATAGCCTTGCATGGCTTTGGTTTTCATTATTTTTCTTCTTTTTTTCTTTTCCCTAAAAATGATCGCTTTCCGATCGACATTCTGTCGCTACAGTAGGAACGGTAGCAACGGATCCAATGGCTTGCGTTGGGTTTGGGCCGTTCGATCCTGATCCAACATATTGGATCCCATCACTGCCGTTGTTGCCCCACAAATTTTCAAAAAATTTATATGGATATTCTTTCATTAATTTTTGACAAAAAAACCTTTTTTTTCGTCGATGTATAAAATGTAAAAAAAAATATTTTTACCTTCTACATCTATATCTCAAAAATATTACAATAATCTAACTATTTCTATCTCTATTTTTATCGTCCTTATTTTTCTATGAATAATTTTATTTAAAGTTGCGACAAAATTATGTTAGTTTGAAGAGATAAAATTAAACTGATCCGAGAATTATGAGCATTTTTTTCGTTATTTTCCATTCATCTTCATTACGGTGTTTTGTAAATTAGCAGTCGTCCTCTTTGAGATTTCGGTGACTGTCCCCTTGCTCATCCCCCACTTTGTCACCACATTCTCTATGTCCATACAGATTTGAAAAATGCAAGTATTTTATTTTTCATTCATCTTCGTTATCTCTATTTTATTTTTGTGAATCGACCAATGCCCTCTCCGTAATCTCGAAAACTATCTCCTTGCTCCTCATCCCTCGTCTTGTCCCCAAACTCCCTATATGCACTTGACTCTAATGACAACGAGCTCACCGACCTAGCTTTCAAGGGCTACAGAGTTCATGATCTCAAATGTGGCCTGCCAATTTGTAGAACCTTGTAGGGAATAATTTCTTTTTTCGCTTCAAAGTTAGATCCTAATGGCCACTATCGCCGGCGACGATGATGACTAGAAAGTTGTCATCGACATCGACGACTCTAACCTTCCATCCCTTCTCTCTCCTCCTTCTCTTCTTCTTCTATCCACCTCCTCTCTCTCTGCCCTTGCTCCCATATCTCTTGCCCTTTTGTGCAAACCTTGAACCTGCTTTCGTTGCCACTTCAGTGAAGAGCCTTGCCATGTAGAGATGCATCTCAAGACTTACAGGCACTCTCTAGGCTACCATGCTCTGCGAAAAAAAAAGGCCAAAAGAAACAAACAAAATCGTATGCGAAGGATGAGAAACCTGGGGAGAGCCCTAACCCTAAGAAGAAGTCGAAGAAGAAGAGGGAGAAGGGCAAGGGGCTCCTGGTAGTGGGAGATAGCATGGAGAATAGGGCCAAGAGGAGGAAGACGATAGATGGTCTAACAGTTTACTCTAGGGAGGAGCTAGGCGTCAGTAATCCCGATGCCAAGGGTACACCTGTCTGCCCTTTTGAGTATTCTTATTGCTTTTGAAGAGGTTTCTGCGAGCTTTGTGATTTCAATGAGGGCTTTTAGTATCTATTGGCATTGTCTTTGTAGATATTTTAGGTAAAGATGTGATCTTTGCCATGATCTAAGTCATTATATGAGCCTAGGGTTGATGAAATAGAATTATGTTTTGCCCATATGTTGAATTGTTTTTGCAAGAAGTGAAACTTGTGTGCAGTTGTGATGCATGTGGTTCTAGCTCTCCCGTAGTTCAAGCTATGGGGTTTTGTTTTTGTTTTGTTGATGGATTTTAGTACTTAATATTTCTTCTTATTTTCAAATAAGTGTTAACTAAGTCCAAGATGATTTTTGAAGTAGTTAAGAGTAAGGAAAATCCAATTGTGGATTCTGTTGGAATCTGTGATTTACATATTGAATTAAATATCTTTTTATTTGCAATGCTCTTCTGTTAGGTTCCTCATGAAGGTGTTCATCTAAAATTATTTCATCGATTGTATAACATTTAAGGAACTTCTCAGCATTGATTGTAAGGTAAAAAGCTTTGCTACTGATCTGTGCTATATTGGCATACTGCAGTGTGTATGCAGTTGTGTAGTCTAACTATTAAGTAGACATGTAGAGCTTGTGATAGTCCCCCATTTTTTCACAATTGTCTAGTCATAAATCCAAAACCAAATCTGATTTTTGATACTACATAGAGTTGAAGACTCAAATGGCAATCTAAGATGGGGGATGTGAAATAGATCCTCAAATAATAATAAAGCAAGTTTTATAAATTTAAAAATCAAAAACACTTCAAGCATACGTAAATGATCAAAACTCGATTATAATTAATAATACAATTAAATCAAATGAGAATAATTAGTCTATAATCATATATAATATAATTTCTCAATCAATCAAATTTAAGTGCATAAGGTAAATAGAAAAATAGAGAAAATGCAAACCAATATAAATGGTTTGGCAACTAATCGTGTCTATTTCAAGGTCCTTGTTTAAATCGTAAGGACTTAAACTCTTACTAGAGTTACATTTTTTTTATTGAAACCATACCCTTATATCATCTTACAAATTGCAAATATCACTCTCACCACTCTCCTAAAATTTAAAAGAGCACTTAACTCTCTCCTAAAAACCTATGAAAGTTACAATGATAAAAAATGAAACAAACAAAGATAAAATCTCAAATAAGAGTCTCAAAAGTTAAAATACAAAGACAATGAATATTTGAAAGTGAAATCATCCATTAGAAACCAAATCTAGTCATAGGAACTACTCAAGACTTTTTCTATTAAGTTTGGGTGCTTGAACGCACGATTAAACTCATTCCAAAGGTCAGAAAATTGGCCATTAATTTTTGTTCTCAAATATTCAGGCACCCAAATCACATGTTTGGACAATCAAAGTTTTGCAAAACTAGAATATTGATTTTCTATTTGTCGGGTTTGGACGTCCAAACGTACCAATTAGGGCATTCAAACCTAACTTGGGTTGCACAAATTATCAAATTTAGACGATTGAAATTGATAGAAAAACTTACTGAAAGTTTTCTATAACTTTAGCTATTTGATATAACTTCAATTTAATTTGGACAAAGGTCAGATAACCCAATGAAGACATATCCAAGTTAAATGAAGTGTTAATAAAAAAGCTTAAATAAATTAACAACCAAATCCTTGACTCAACAAAATAAAAAGTTAAACTTATAAGCTTGGAGTTGATCATTCACTTTAAGCATTTTTGAGCTTTCATCTTAATTTTCGAGCTTCATTTTCAAATTATCATTATTTTTATTTTCGAATCATTGTCTTCGTGACACAAGTTTTATCTTGAGAATCAATCTTTTTTAAGATTGAATTATAATTACTATTTCCAAAGCTTATCATAATTAGATGAATTTATTAAACTCTAATTAATTATCATCAAAATTTAAAGACAACAGAGATAGCTCTTGTATTAAATCAATTCTACCTTGTCTAGATATTTTGTTAACCTAGGATTTGATTTATAGCTGGTCACATACTGTTGGATAGTGGTTTTCATCATGATGTTGGACCTCTATAAATTAAGTGTAAGGTATATCACATTGCCATATCTATGTTTACTAGCTAACCTCTTTTCCCAAGGGGAATATGCTATCTCAAAAGTGATTTAGAATATACCATCAAAATTCTTTATGCAAGAATAGTTATAATATAAATATCTATCACCAAATTATGCTTGTTGTCCTCTCATTTCTCCTTGGAATCTTGCCTTAATATTGGATTTCTTGTAATTATATCAAAGAGTTTTTTAATATTGTAAAAGCTTTTATGTAAGCTACATCTACTGCTATTTTCTTCTTAATGTAAACAATGATGGATCTCATATCACTACTTTTGTGACTCTTATTAATTCTTTATGCAGGAATGTCACTTAAACTTTATTTGTATCATGATCTTTCATTTTCTATTATCTCTAATCTGTTCACAATGACAATTGTGTATAAATATATTAGCACGTGCCTTTGTGTACAAACATGCACCCTTGCAACCCGTGTTAACTTTTCCTAATGATTATTTTTTTTATCATGAAGCTTATGTAGGAAAGGAAAACATTAAATAGATATTTTTCATTATTTTCCCCTATAACTCAGTCTTCAATGTTGCTTCCACTTTCTTTTTTCATTTATGGTGATAGATCATAAGTAAATTCATGAGCAATCCATATGATATTCAATTATTGTCTTGTTTGATTTGTGAAGAGAGTCTATATCCTTTTGCCTTGTAAAGTGTGGAGTCATCTAGCATTCTGTCCTAGGGCATTTAAGTTGCTTGCCTCAATACATATAGTTATGTTCCATAATGTTTACAAAATCTGTCAGGATTTGATTTTTCTGTATGACAACTTTCTCATTCATGACATGGATATTCTATTATTTTGTTGATGGTTGTAAATTATTTTCTCCCACTTTTTCTACTCTGGACATATGTACATCAATTCTTTAGGAAATAATTTTACAAATAATGGCATTCATTTTTTATAGTAGACTATGCTTTTACCCAAGTATGAAGCTTGTTATATCAAATATTAGTTATGGAAACTTGAAGGAAAGCTTTTCTTGGCAACATAGCTGAACAATTGCCCTTCTGCAGACACATATTAAATAGGAGGATTTGTTTCTTTATATTTTCAAATAATCTATTGCATTACTCTAATTACTAATCTGAACAAACTTCTAATTTCTCATACAAAGAACGTGCATTGCCCTAGAGCTCCATTGTTCATTGCTACAACTCACATGAGTCTTCTTTGTCATTGAAACATCTTTTGGTTAATTTAGATGCTAGGAATGCTATGTGAAATTATTCTAGGATGATAGGCCATAAGTGAAGGAAACCATACTATTTAGTTTGCATTCCTAGCTCAAATGGTGGGAAAATGAAGGGTGCAATAGAGAAGGAGGAAAAGTTGCAACCAATGCCATAGGATCAAGAGTACATTGATGCCACCAAGGATCTCTTATCCTTTTTCTCTTTGGTAGTGCATCTATCTCTTTGATTACATATAAATTTTGGGTAATTATTTTATTTTGAGTTCCTCTTTTTCTTATTTTTGTTGTTGCATTTTCTTTTGTTTTGATATTTCATTCTTTTATTTTGGTTCCAAATTTTGATTCGGCTTCTATATGATTTGTTATTTTCTTTGGTGACATTCAAATTACTTTTTCAAAATTTTGTTATTTTGGCTCGTCAATCTTATCTAGCATCACCACTCTTGCTCACTTGAAGACAACAGTTTTAATTTTTTTTTTTTGTATCCTTATGTTGCAACAAATGCAGTTTTGTTTTGAACTTTGAGAGTGTGAAGTTTCAGTAGATAAGAATTATAATAAATTATAAATTAATCTTTTAATTTGGTTTTTCCATAATGATGGAGCAATACCAATCTGACACTAATAATGGGAGGAAACCTTCTTTAAGGGTATCAACTATCTCTTTGATTTACAATCCTTGTTGGTATTATAGTAAATTTTGTGTTCTTAATATAAATTTTTACTTATTATTTCTGGTTTACAAGGTTCAGGCATGTTAATTGTTGGGTCACAATCGTTCATTATATTTTATTGTCCCTATTGGACATTGTCATAGTTAAAGTTTTCATTTTCTTAGGACTGGTATATGCAAATCCTTTATATTAGTTTGTTCTTTTATTGCAATATACTCTTCCACCTACAATGAATATAATATAAGTAGTGTATCCTAGAGGAAATACTATTATTATCTATAAATTAATTATGCCTCTAGATATTTTTTTCTTCTCTTTTGTATTGAAAGACTTGAAAGTTATGGAGAGTTCTAAAAATGACTTAAAAAAAATCATATTTTTATAATGATTTGTATTAATCTAAGATGTATTGTGTGCATATACTATCACTCAACTATTGCATGTTGGCCAAAGTGAATATTCTTTTTTTTTTTTCTAATGGGTGTACGCCCTGCCATTGGTATAGGACTCTTTAGTCGGTGCTCTTCATGTGGCTCATGTCATTATAATTATAGTTTATTTATAAACCAATGAATATCACCCATATATTATTTGAGAGGTCATTTTTCGTTCTTGATATAACAAAGAGGATATCAAAATAAATCCAACTTGAGATTTACATTTTTCTCTTTTCAATTCTTTCAAACCTTTTTTTATCAAATTTTAATTAATAAACATAAGCAAAAATTTTGGAGTTATTTAGCTTGCTAACTACTAGCCACACTTCCTCATTGGTGTTCCCAATAACTCGAGTAAGACAATCACAATGAGATTGTTATAAAATATCAAAATAAATAGGATCCTACATAGTACTCCACACTTTTAAAAAGATGAGATTTTGTCACTTGAATTAAGCATCAAACTCTGAATATTTCTTGGTTCCTAATAACAGATAAAAAAGCATGAAAAATTCATCATTCTATCATTTTTTACTGTTAGTCAAGAAGAACAAAATAATAGTGAGATAATTTAGCTGTTTTTACTAAATTGCACCTTGGAATTGTACATGTTGCATATGTTTTGTGCTTTATACAATTTCATTATTGTAAACAAAATTACTTTTGAATATTTTGTTGTGATATAATTTTTATTATTTTTGTACTATCTAAGCATAGGAAAAGTTAAAGGAAAAGTTGTCACATGAATTGAAGTAAAATAATCAAGAACAAAGTATATACTTAGTGAAGTTATTTCGATGTATATTTTTCACAAGTAACCCAAATTTAATTTGTTATTTTGAGATTACTTCTTAAGGTCTCTAGTTATCTCGGATAGTTGATTGTGGCTCCACACATATTTCCCCCTTCAACTTAGCACTAGTTTAGAGAATTTTTTCATGGACTCTTTGAAAATGAGTCATGTTACATACATACTTTGGAGATCTCAACTTCACCAGCTTTAAGCTGCTATCAACAACTAGTATGGTGAAAGGCCTATCAAAGATTGAACCTTCTAATCATGTGTGTGAGATATCCATATTTGGGAAGCAACAACGGCTTCCATTTCAAAGTAGAAAGTCACGACGAGCAATAAAGCCCCTACAACTATTCACACATACATATATGGACCATTTGGAGCAATATATCTCGGAGATAACAAATATTTTATTAACTCTATTATGATTATCATAGGAAACTATGGGTTTACTTCATCAAAGAAAAATTAGTTGTTTTTTATTTGTTTAAAAATTTTAAAGCTCTTATTGAAGTAGAGAGTGGTTATAAAAGTGATTAGCTCTGATAGAGGTGGTGAGTACACCTCAAATGCCTTAAAAAAGTATTGCAAGCAATGTGGCATCAAAAAACAATTCATAGCTTCCTAACTTTACAATAAAACAGGATTGCAAAAAGGAAAAATTGTACCATCCTCAATGTGATGAGGACTATGTTAAAAAAGAGAAGTGTCTACCAAAGGTCTCACCAAAGAAGTGAGAAATATGACACCAAAGGAAGCATGGAGTAGGCCCAAACCTAGAACACCAATTTATCTTTGGGTGTGTTGCATATGCACAAGTAGCAGAAACACAAATAAAGAAGTTGAATGATTGTGAAGAAAAGTGCATCTTCATTGGGTATAGTGATTGATCTAAAGCTTAAAAACTCTATAACCCACTAACAAATAAAATTATAGTTGGTAGAGATATAATCTTTAGTGAAAATGAAGCACAAAAATATAATAATGAAAATCCTCATAAGGGAAAGTAAGTAGAAGAACAACAACAATAACAACCTTTACAACAAGATTGACAACACTAGCTCCATATGCTTCATCTTCTTCAACATCAGTCTTTAGCAATAACAATGTAAGAAGTTGAAGCATTTCTTCCTCTACTAATCCACTTACATCAAGAAGTCTTGGAGAAATCTATGATCAAATAGAAGGCGATAACATAAATCTATTTTGTCTATGTGTTGACTTAGAACCACTCACTTTTGAAGAAGCAATGTAAGAAGATTGTTGGAGAGCTGCTATGAAAGAGGAGATTTAAGGTGTTCACTAAAATGACACTTGGGAGCTATTAGATCTTCCTCCTAATCAAAAGGTCATTGGAGTCAAGTGGGTGTACAAGATCAAGTGCATGGCAAATCAATCACTAGAAAATTGCAAAGAACATATAGTGGCCAAGGACTATAATAAGAAGTATGGTGTGAACTATGATAAGGTATTTGCACTAGTTGTTTGATTTGACATAGTGAAGATGCTAATTGAATTTGCAACACATCATAATTGGAAAATCTATAAACTAGATGCCAAATTGGCATTTCTTAATGGCTTTATTGAAGAAAAAGTATATGTTGAATAACCTCTAGGTTTCATCATGTAATAACAATAAGAAGAGGTCTACAAGTTGAAGAAGGCTCTATATGGGTTAAAACAAGCACCATGTACTTGGAATACCGGCTTTGATGGCTGCCTTTAGCAAGATGGGTTCACAAAATGCCAATATGAGCACACACTCTACATCAAGGCTAACTCAAGTGGAGACTTACTTGTTGTTTATCTTTATGTTGATGACTTACTATTTATAGGAAATAATCAAAAGATGTTCAAAAAATTCAAGGAGGATGTGTTTAAAGAGTTTGAAATGACAAATGGTGATTTTATGACCTACATGTTGGGCATTTAAGTCAAGCAATACTCGGAAGGCATCTTTATTTCTAAAAAAAAAGTATGTAAAGAAGATCCTTAAAAAACTTAAGATGGAGAACTACAACCCAGTCAACACTCCAATGCAACTAGTCTGAAGTTGACCAAAGAGGGAAAGAGAAAGCCAATAAAGAAACCTTTCTTTAAAACTTTGGTCGAGAGCCTAATCTACTAGACTTTAACAAGACCTAACATTGTTTATGGTGTTGGTCTTATTAGCATATATATGGAAGCTCTGAATAAATCACATGTTATAACACTAGGTATTTAACAAAGCTTTGAGACTTGAATTATCATTATTTTTAAGAAATTAATTGCCTCTACGTATAAAGTTATTGTTGCAGGATGATAATCTTCTTACAAGATACAACAAAATCTAGAAGCCAGTAGACAGTAATTCCTAAAGGCTTCTCAAGGATGTCTTGCAAATTGGACATAGGAAGAAACAAAAGAGATTATAGGAGAAAGATGATCTGTCTAATAATAAAATCTATATATTTATAGGCCATAATATGACTTATAAACAGTTATATTACACCTTTTCATATAGACATAACTGCATGTGAAATAATTACTTATAACATTTTTTTAATATTTCAAAAAAAATCTAAATATGCAAACTTAAGTTTGCATATAAACAAAGTATTAAGTGCCATCGTTAGATTAGTTATATTATATTATATTATATACATAATTTTAATTCACCAAATTTGAAACCAATTTTGATTTTCCTCACTTTCCCTCCATCTTCCAAATCAAATTGAAAGTCCCATCCCAATTTATAAAGAGCAAGTTAGACTTGTACTTTTTCAATAGGAACTAAATTTTAACATATAACCTACTCACAATAAATCCTCACTTAGGTCATATATGTTGCCTTTTATAGTTTTAATAATGATCAAACTATGTATTTGATGATATCTTGAGTATGTGTAGCAAATAGCCAAGTCAAGTTCGAAATGGAGATCAAGGCCATTCGGAAGCCTCAAAGGTAGATGGACTTAAAGGTGAACTTGAAGATGAGGTGTGATGGTGGATCAATAAACGAAACTTGATGAATTGAAGATGGCTTGAAGAAATCTCAAGAGATCAAGCTTAGCTCAACTAGGTTTAGATTTTCATTTGTTTAGTTCAATCAAAGATTTGTTTTGAGATTAATTTTTAGAGCTTTTAGTTGCACTCAAACTAATCT
Organism: Trichopus zeylanicus subsp. travancoricus; assembly: GCA_005019695.1. NCBI lineage: Eukaryota > Viridiplantae > Streptophyta > Magnoliopsida > Dioscoreales > Dioscoreaceae > Trichopus > Trichopus zeylanicus. Next base: position 72,271 of record RXID01014616.1, on the reverse strand, counting down.
TGAAATGCTTTTACCAGCTCATTATTTAACCCAAGGTTAGTTTGAGATGATGTCTAACATGGAGGTGAAGCTATAGTAAGAACAACAATTTCTCTATTAACTTTGGATGTCTGAATTTTATGGTTTAAAACCCCAAATGTAGTAGAAATAGCTTTGAAATTTCTGGCAGCTTCAGACATTTGAACCCCATGATTGGATACCCAAAGTTTGAAAGTTAATTGCTAAGACATTTATACTTAGAGTTTAGTCACCTGAAACTTTGGTTGAATATCCGAGCATGTGATGTTCAGATGTCCAAACATTACCATTGGATGACTGAACCTTTGACATCAGTATAATGGCTAGTTTAACTTTCGACCATTAGAGCTATTCGAATGACCGAACCTTGATGTTTGGACGATCGAACTCAGCACAAATAGGTAGGAATGATTCTCAAACAGCTAATTTTCTACTCCAAAAAATATATAAAGGCTTGGGACTTTGTTACTCAGTGAAAGAATGAATTTTGAATATCCTTAGAGCAAGTATCCCCCCTCTTAAAGCCTTCTAATTCTATGAATGCTCTTAATATTCTAATCTCAAGTAAATCCTCAATTGCCCTTGCATTCATTTTGAGAGACTTTGTAGTGAGGTTCAAATGTATTATCTTTTTCACTTTTTCACTTGTAAACACTCCTAGGTGTAAGGAGTATGAGTGTACAATAAACTCCGGTATGGAGTGTCACTTGGTGGGAGTAAGGAATTATACGGGCATGACTTCACTCTAATAAAGTGTCCGGATTAACTTCACCCAAAGGAAGCGACACTTTCAGTTGGCAAGTAGATGTAAAGGCTTAGTTTTGCCTTAAGAAATAACATCACTAGTGGAGTGATTGAAGTTCTCAAAAGAGAGGCAAATGCCATAGAGTAGAAGTGGTTGGTCTTCGAACCACATAAAAATCATGGTACCTTCTTTACCTTGTTTATGTACATTCATAGCACTCATAGTTTGATTGACATTTGTACAATATTGGTATTGTATCTATCTTGGTGATATGTTATTGGGATTTAGATATTATTAAAATCATATTTTGTATTTTCAAAACCTCTTTCATTCCCCCCTCAAAGATTACCAATATGGGCTAACAATATGTTAGGTTATTAATTACAAGTTCTCTTGCATAATGAATGTATCTTTTGATTTAACCTCCTATTAAGATAAGTATATCAAATTTTTGAATAAATTAGTGGTGGCCTAAACTTAAACCTAGGTTATTATATCAAAATTGGATACACCATACATATGAAATCTTCATTCTCAATAAAAAATTCATCATAATTATTTTAATACTATTTTGGTCTTGTGCTTATCCTGTTTTCATGAACATTTACAAAAGTTTTTCCTTACTTTTTATAGAGCGGCGCTACTCTCATATTCATATAGGTGAAGTTCCTTGAACTTGAACCGCGCTAAGAGTGTCATCACTCATCCTCAAATTTTATATTAGCATTATCTTATTTCTAGTGCTATAAATACTTATTAATAATTTGTTCTTAACCTTTAAATTTTTTACTAATTGCAGGAATAATAATAAGTTGGGTTCCTATTATTAATATATTTTAGTTAAAAGGCCTTAATTTCATTCTTGCAGAAATATTTTTAATTATATCTCTCGAGAGTCCTTTAGTGAAAGGATCGACCAAATTATTACAAGACCTTATATACACTATGGTAATAATACTATTAGATATTAATTGCCTTACATACTCATGTCTTAGGCTAATGTATCTAGATTTTTCATTGTATATCTTACTGAATGTTCTAGACATGGTACTTAACTATGATAGTGTAAGAAAATGGCTAGTATTGATTGTGGCCACAATTTTATATCTAAAAGTAAATTTTTTAGTCATTCTACTTCCTTACCTACTACAACAAGAGCTACAAATTTAGATTCTATAGTAGAATGAGTTATACGTGTTTATTTTCTTTAATTCCTAAGAAACCGTTCCTCCCCCTAAGGTAAATACCCATCCAAAGATTGATTTATTATCAATTGCACTAGTTATCCAACTAGCATCAGTATAACCCTCTAGTACTATTGAGAAATTATTATAAAATAATCTAAAATTTATAATCCTCTTTAAGTACTTAAGTACCCTTCCAATTGCTTTTCAATGTTCAATACTATGATTACTAGTAAATCTTAATAGTTTACATATTAAAAAAATAATTTTTGGTCTTGTGCAATGCATTGCATATATTAAACTACCAATAGCATTATATACTTAATTTGAGCTATTGTCCTATCAAAATGTTTAACTAATTTGGAAGAAACATCTTATGGAGTATTTGCTTCTTTCATTTTCAAATGTTTAAATCTATTTAACATTTTCTTAATGCAATGAGATTGTCAAAGAGCAAAACTCCCATTATATTTTTTAACTTGATACTCAAGATAGTATCTACCTCATTTAAATCTTTTATTTTGAACCAAGAGGATAGATTTTTTTTGTATCATTGACACCATCCATATTATTTCTAATGATGAGCATATTATCTATATAAAGGCAAATTATCACACCATAAATTTTTATAAATTTAGAATAAATGTATTTATCAGCATTGTTATGCTAAAAATTATATTGTAAAATTACATAATCAAGTTTCTCATGCTATTATTTTGGATCCTGCTTTAGATTATAAAGTGATTTGATTAATTTATAGACTTTCTTCTCAGGTAGAACAAAACCCTTAGATTGCTCAAATAAACTTCTTTATCTAAATCTCCATTCAAAAAGGTTATTTTAACATTATTTGATGTACAAATAAATTATCTATTGATGTCAATGCCAAAAAGTATTATAATGGATGTTACCCTAGCCACAAGAGCATATGTATCAAAATAGTATATTTCCTCTTTTGTTTGAAGCCTTTTGCAATGAATCTAATTTTAAAGATTTGTAATGATCCATCAATATTATATTTCTTTTTAAAGACCCACCTACATCCAATTGCCTTTGAACTAGGAGGCAAATCAACAATGGTTCATGTTTTATTACTCTAGTAATGCATCCATTTCATCATTGATTACTTCCCTCCAAAAAGCCACATCTCTAAGAGCTATTACTTCTTAAAATATTTTAGGATCATCTTTCACATTCAATAAGATTAGTATCTTTGATTACTATAGATTTATCACTTTCAACAAGGAGAAATATAATTTGGATGCAAAGTCTTTTCTTTTCTACCTCTGACTTCTCCTAATTTCAATAGGAGGATTAAGATCTTTTCTTCTACTGCTAGAATTAGGATCAAAATTTGTGTTACTATTTAAACTCACATTATGATTAGGAATACTGGCAATTTAATTAACCAAATTGGAATAATTGGGAACTTGATGAGAATCACTTTGGAATCGACTTTCTATAAAATCAACATCCCTTGATTCAATAATTACATTTGAGCTTAAGTCTAATATTTTGTAGGCCTTAGAATATTGCATAGTCTACAAATACCATTTAGTGCTCTTGGTCTCAACTTAACAATTTTAGGATCTAAAACTCTATAAAAGGCTTCATAACCCCAAACTCTGAGATAACTCATGTTTAGTTTTCTATTCTTCCATAACTTATGGAGAAAATTTTAATTTTCTAGAGAGAATTTTATTATGCAAATGATAGACAGTGAGCAATGCTTCTCCCCATAGGTTTGTTGGCAATTTCGCATTCATAAGCATGACATTAACCAGGTCAACCAATGCTTCATTTTTCTTTTTTGCCAATCTATTCTGTTGTGGGGTTGTATGGAGCACTTGCTTGATTTACGATTTTATGTTCTACACAAAATGAAGAAAATTCTATGGAAAAATACTAACCACTTCTATCACTCTTTAAAACATTAATTATCTTATCATTTTGATTCTCAATTTTAGATTTTTATACTTTAAACATATCAAAGGCTTGATCCTTACTTTTCATTAAATACACATATATAAACTTTGAAAAATCATTAATAAATATTATGTAAGATCTATTACCACCTCTAATTAATATACCATTTAGTTTACATATGTTAGAATGTATAAGCTTTAATAAACCAGAAGATTTTTCAATTTTAGGAAAAGATTTCTTAATCATTTTTACTTGAATGCATATTTCACATGTTTGCTTATCTTTATGACTATAAGAAATCAAACCATATTTAGCCATAAATTTTAAAGATCTATAAGTTATGTGAGCCAAATGATCATGCCATAATGACACGATAACTCAACAATATAAGTAGAACATTCACTTTATTATTATTAATAATACTGAGTTTAAACATGTCATCACACAAATAACCCTTTTTTACAAATTCTAACACAACCTTAAACTCTTTCTTATTTAACAGATCAACAGACATGAGATTCTTTCTCATGTCAGGAATATAAAGTGCATTGACCAACAAAAGTCTCTTTTTAGAAGTGAATTGTAACTCCATACTACCTTTGCCTACTACATTTGTAAAATTTATAATATTTCTTATCTTTCTTGACATTTTCAATCCAATGCCAACAAAAGTGCCACTAATGCGAGGTATACAAATGGTGTTAAGATATTACACCGCTTAATCTATTCAAATGGTTATTCCTTCACCATGATAAAAGTTCCAATAATTCAACATATTGGCACCTTTTGTTGATCATCATGGTAATCCTTGAGCATTGATTTGTCCAAGTATGTTGGTGCATTACATAATTTATGTTTCAACACTTTGAATTTGTACTGAAGTAAAGATTATAATTATGGATTGATATATTATGATTTATGAATATCCTCTTGTTTGCTTTAATGTTACCCTTTCTTTGTGGGTTCTTGTTTTTGTCCAGAGTCATTTGGAAGTTACCTTTTTTTTTAATTTTTTTCAATCATTACCAGCATACTCCTGTCTCTATTTTGCACATTGAGATAGCTCAAGAACACAAGTGTTGAATATTACGCTATGACCTGAAATTGTTGCTACGATTTTAGTTATCATTTCACAAAACACACTTTTGTGCCACTTTCTGCACATTTTTTTATTTTTTTTAAAAAAACATATTATCATCTGTTATACAAGAGAACTATGTTGTGCCAGCCAATATCTAATCCTCCATTTGGATTGTAATGATGACGATAGGATTTCAACTTTTTTTTCTAATTTTTTGTGATTTTATTAGGAAAACATAAGATTTTTTACCGGTTTTTAGATGAGTAGAATGGAACTAATATTTTATACCCCACCACCTTAGCGTATCAAAGTTTATTTGGTTCATGATGTACGTGCTTTGCACGTACTAAATTATTTCTTTATTAAAAGATGTGATAAGTAATTAACTTAAATTTTTTTATTTTAAGAAATAAGCTCATTTTTTAAAAATGAATTTTCTTATACCAACAATTTTTTTGAAATTAGCTTCAAGTGCTTTTTGCATCATATAGCTATAAAAATTAAATTTTGAAAAAAGAGAGGAACATACAATAAAGTAACCATATAATAAAAGGATGAAGACCCTTACTGCATACCAAAATTAGAATTTCTAGATTGAAAATGATAAGTTTATATGCCCTTGATATGGAATGGCATTATAAAAAGTAAAAAAACTAAATTTTACCACTATTGCTATAAAGAAACAGTAGGTCTTGTATGAACTAAAAATCATGTAATTGATATTAACAAACAAAAGGGATAAGAAATAAAAAAGTCAAAATTTAGATTCCTGCATATTAGGGCATAGTATTAAATAAAATAAGTAAAGAACCTAAAATATCACAATATCTTGTATTGCTTGCAATGGTAATAGGTTTGCACTTCGCCTACCTATGCAATTAGGCCCAACACTGTGAGTTAATCCATGTAATATAAATTTTGAATTTGACACTAATAAAAATGAGCAAATTTTTGATAAAATTTAAATTATTCATGTACTGTGCACACCCAAAGTTCAAGTTCATAAGCCTTTAATTCCCCATACAAATTAATCAAACCATAAAATCAAATAAAACCATCATGTGAATGATATTAATTACTAAGGTCATGAAATTAGAATTCATTAAGTAGGAAAAATTTTAATTTCTTATGAATAATGCATGAAGATATATTTGTTTAAGTAGAAAAATATCCATGCACAATGACAATTAGCACATGTGCAAGTTAAAATTAGCTAATCAAAGTATTAAAAAAAGGTAAAAATTTATAATAAAATGCATTGAATCAAGAGATTGGCTTAGGCTCTCATTCCTGCATAATATTTCAAAGGAAGAAATATAAATTAGAATGTAATACACAATGAACATTTAATCTGATACTTGCATCTAGAAACATACAATCTGCATGCTTTTTGGCAAATCCTTGTTATAACAAAACATAACAATATGGAGCCACCCATCAGAAGGAAATAAAGGAAAAAATAAGAATGTTTGGTAAATACTCATCAATTCAGAGACTTTGAAATTGAAAATAACTAATCATTATCAAAGGTGAAATTAAAGAAATTGACAAAAAAAATTTAATTAACAAGGATGCAAAATTAAAGATGAAATCATAGACATGATTATGTTATTATACCTTGCATAATATTTATTAGATCTTTCTCAACCCTCTAGACAAGCTTAGACTACACAGTTCAAATTATTGCTTCAGTGTCAAAATGAAATGATACCTAAACACACATAAAAGACATAAAATATTATAGGAAATCATACATTCAAATTTGGTTCCCTTCTAAACCTTCGCTTGTGGGCATCCCTCATCAGAGGGGTAGGGCCACATTTGTACTCAATACCTTCTAGAACAGGATTATCATCTTCCCTCACCATAATCATCTACAACATTTGTACAATATCAATGTCTACTTCTATTGATGGCTATCTGATGAAGTAAATCATGTGGTATGCAAGTATTACTTGACCAACATCTATGATTTTTATTAGCACATTATCATTGTATGTTTTGTAATACTCCACTATACAAGGAAGATCTAAAAATGAGGCAGGAAAATTTTCATTAGCATTAAGAAATGTACCATTTCTTTCATCTTTTTGTCAAACAAATAGTGGACATAACCTTAGAGAAAACCAACAAAATGCAAGCTCCAAAATTATATGTATACACTTCACAGTTACTATAGATAATGGCAAAATTCCAGTCACTGAATGATTGAGCATACAAACATTTCGATGACATATAACAAAATATGGTTTTCAAATTGCTTCTAAAAGAATGCATGTCAGCACACAAAAATGAAGTTCGTTTATACATATGGTGCATGGCACTAACCATATTCTCCCAAAGCAAGAAATGTCAATGGTAAAGAATAATTGGAGCTCATATTAACAAAAACATATATATTTTAGGTTAAAAATAAGATAAGTAATTGAATTTAAATACTATTCTCAAGAAAAAAAAGACCTTTAAAAACAAAAATATATCTAAAAAAATGATAGTGCACTTGGGAAAAATCACAGAAAGATAAAGATTACAGAAGAATGTGTAAATGCCTATTATAAATCCTACCAAATGAATCAATGAGCCAACATTGCTTTAACCCAAAAGTCTATATGCTACAACATTCATGAAGCCTGATCACAAAAGTCTAGAAATTCATATCCTTAAATTTTCACCCAAAAGAAAAATTTATTCATACGTTACATGCCCATAATATGTAAATTTTCTTCATCAATTTCTAAACAATTATACCCATAGTCAACTTGACATTGCTCTCCAAAAAAGGTAACCAATTTTTGAAACAAAATCAAAGACAAAGAATCAAAATAAAGAATAAGTTATATACCTTAAAAAAGATGTGTAATATGACAATAACTATTCATTGTTGAAGTTAAAGGAGAAATCAAAGAGGTGTAGTTTTGATTAGATCTTATAAAAAATTTCAATGTATATAATATTCTCTGTATAGCCACTCTAATTAATTTCATCTAAATGAATCAAAATTATGGTAGTTGATCTCAAAATACCTCTTAATAATGCAACATATAGTTGACCATGGGAGAAAATATGCTCTGACAAATAAATTCCTATATTTGTAATTGTTTGACCTTGTGCCTTGTTAATTGTCATTGCAAAATATAACCTTATTAAAAATTATTTCTGAATAAATTTATATGGCAACTCATTATTTTTAATAGGAAATAAAGGACTTTGAGGTAGAAACACTTCTACAGGAACTAAAGGACTTTGAGGTAGAAACACTTCTCTGCCATAATATTATTGTGTGCAAATAGTGGCCCAAATAATATTTTTCTTGAAATTTTTGTGAATTAATCTTGTGACATTGCATAAACCATTTGTAGGATCTAAATTACAAAGAAGCATAACTGGACATTTCAATTTCAAAACTAATTTGTGAGGAGGTAATTCATTAGGTGTCATATCATTCAAAAAGTTAATTTGATAATTTGTGTTATTATCATTTGTCTATCAAAGCTATAGTAGGTTACCTCTTCACTTGGAAATTTTTCAATAATGATGGAATTGAGATCATCTACATATGAATTTTTGGTGGCTAATATAGCTCAATTTGTCATGTAGAAATTATTGGATACATTTTTAGTAATATTCATGAAGACTGTCAATTAATTTCAGCTTTGAAATTTCATTTGATTCATAAGGGACTAACATTGTTGTAGGAATTCTAATCATATTATTCTTAGTAGAAGGCTTATCTCCATTTCCAACTCATAATAGAAAATCACTGAAATTGCTATCATTTTGAGCTCGCATATTTGCTTTTAATTGCATTTTTATCATCAATGGCCATAAATAAGACTTTACTAAATAATTATCAGCTAATTAAGCTCTCCTTGATTTAGGAACAACCAGAAGTACTTGTCAAAAATCTCCATCAAACGCCATTTCCTTTCCCCTAAATGGTTCATTTTTCTCCATTATATCCCTTATTGTACGATCTAATGCTTCAAATGCTAATTTCTTTGCCATTGGTGCCTCATCCCATATTATTAACTTTGACATTTGAATCAATTTGGCCGAACCACTTTGCCTTTTAATTCCATAAATACTTGAATGAGAAATTTCAAGAGGAATTTTAAATCATGAGTGTGCAGTTCTACCACTTAGCAATAGTGATGTAGTAACTCCATTCCTCGAAGAAAATCTTTTATCTCTGCTAAGGCTATATTTATTTGTTCATGTTCTATCATTAGTCCTGCCCTTGCAAAATCTTGGATCATATCTTTCATAAATGTTTTCCATAATGTTTTTATATCTCTTGGTTGACACAAAGCCAAAATTATTGCAAAAAATCTTCTTAGAATATAAGACAAATCATATACAATAGCTTCTTCCATAGAAGCTAAATTTACATATCATTTTTAAGTAGTCCATGTCTATGTGCAAATTCTCTAAAATTAGAGTATTTTATACCATTAATAATTAATAAATCCTGAAACGAAGTAGGTCCCTAAACATGATTTAAAAGCAATCTCAAAAAGTACCTCTCACTTTCAGTTGGATTAATTGCACTGACACGTCCGATCACACGTATTCTTTTCCACTTATTCCAACATAATTTTTTTCATCCCATATATAATATTTAGAAAACTGCCGATAAAGGTATTTTCTAGCTTTAGTATCATTTGCATTTTTACAAAAAAAAAAAATCTATTAGTATAGTTTTCATGGCATATTCTAAATGAACAATAATTTTTAAGTCATTGTGCCTCCAATAGCTAACTATTTATTTGTTGGGCAAATGCACTTGCAATGATTTGATATAAAGATACATTTCATTTAATCTAAAATTACAAATTCTCCACATTGCTTCTATTGGTGAAACCCATCTCGCATCTTGATAGATTTTAATTTCATCAATCTTCATGCTCCTATCTTGATCAACATTTACTGAAATGCAATCATTCCTATTATAAATATACTTACATAAGTATTTCACAGCTGATATAGAAGAATAAATTTCAACATTTATATAACAATTATATCTTTTTAGACGATATGGATTATATAGCACAACCCATCTATTATCAAAAAGATGGCCATGAACCTCAACTTGTCTACCATTTTTTCTTCTTCAATAAATTAGAAATGAGTCTTTGCCTTTCATATATTCTAAGCAAAATACTTTTAGATAGTTGAATCTATACCTTTCATTATTCATACAAGAAGATGATTTTCATAAATGACTACAAGGACCATCACTCATATATTTGATGGTAAGCCCATAAAGTTCTGGATCTTCCCTTTCATATGGTATTTCTACACAAACTATATCATCAAATATATCTAGATTTATAACTTTATTATTCTTTTCTAATATCATGTGGAAGACCTCTTTTTTGAAATTCAATCACATGCATATGTGCTATCACTTGACTACATAAACCTTCATTAAATAATTCTTTCTTCAAGTGTTCAATCTTTGCTCTAAAAACTTTGGTAATTAAATTTAGTCTATTGAATGCCTTCTCCCAAGATTTAAGTTGTGATGTTATTTCCACACACTCTAGATTACAAGTCATTATGAGGAACATATCAAGTTTTCCAAATCAATGAACCAAAGCCAATGCATTTAAGTATCATTGTCGCAAATCTTGTGGTCTTGTAATAAAAGAAGATGGTAGAACAACCCTTCTCCCAACTTTGTTACCTCTTATTTTGCCATAATACAGACTATCAACTATTCTTTAACAAAACTCGACGCTAATAGTATCTTGATTTTTGTAAAAAAATTTCAATCTATTGGTCTCAACTTTGATGTATATATCAACAAAAAATTGCTGAAATAAGTGACCACTATACAATAATGCTGTTTGAGAATTTTCATGATTTTGAATTTTGTAGCAGTAATATTCCTGACAAGTGATCTCTATGGGTTTTTTCCTTAAAATTACTAAAACAGAAATATAATTTAATGATAATTTATAAAAAAATTAAATTAATTAAAATACTAAAAATAAATTAGCTCATACTTCCCTCCATTTATAAATCTTGTTGAAATTGATTTTCAATTCTATCAACCACATAAGCTGAATCTATAAATAAATATTGATCAAAATTAGAACAGATTTATGTATAATAAAAATATAATAAATATAAAATAATTATATCAAAGTTTTACCTTACTCTATATGTGGATCTTGCTAGAATTGATCCTTGCTAGTTGTAGTGATAATAGATTCCAAATCTTGCATTTGCATTTTAATTTGGCATTTGAACTTTTCATTCTTTGCTATATTTTTATACCATCCATTTTTACCCTATGGAAATAATAAAGGATATTAAAGAGGATCATAACAACCATAATATGATCGTACTTTAAAACTTCCTCCTTTTCTATGAACAATAATTATTCAATCAGAGTTTCCTTGTAGCTCATTAACTTCAATCCAAATTGCACTAACCTAAGAAACTATTGGAGCATTATATATAAGCTAATCAAGATTATAATCTTTGTTAATAACAATGATATGCTCTTGTAATGGTTCAATATTTCTCAGACTTCTCAAGAATATTGAATATGGATTCACACTGAGGATCATTATAAGCTTCTCTATCAATTTTTCTTGTAATGTTGGAGCATAATGAAGTCGATTTTCAATTTTATATTGTGCCATGAAAATATAATTGAAGAAACTTTGGTTGTTGATCCATTAGACTCAAAGATGGTGCAAAATGATATATTTGGCCATGAACTTTATAAGTATAAATATCAGATGACATGTTTGCCAAACTTTTATCAATGTTTGCTCTCATTAAACTAAACATTATTATAGCCGCATATTGAATTTCTAAATTCATGTGATTCTACAAAGTCAAATATATATAACTCGAATAAAACTATCGGTAAGAGGTGATTTCAATTGTTATTTCTCCATCTGAACAGAAAAATGTAGGTGATTTATATTGAGACCTTTTAGCACCATAATATATGCAATCTAACTGTAATTTCAAAACATTTATGTTTGTTTCAAATAATTTTTTTAATTTTTTCTTCCTTTTTCCTTCACAATTATTGACATTAACAGTATCTTCATCAGAAAAAACTGTAAAAAAAATGTATAAGATTGTAATTTAGGATGTAAATAAATACATTAGTTTGTATTAATAAATTGCATAAATATTACATAAAATAAATTAATAGTTCTTTGAAGACAAATCTATTGAATTTCGAGAATGTGATGTTTATATTGTCTTTTCTCCCAATATTGAAAACACTTGGATTTCAAGTTGTGACGTATTAATATTGATTAGTAATGATTCTTGATCTTTTTTCTTGTGATATCTTTCATGCATATTTTGTAATAATGCTTCTTTTTTTAGGCATATTTGCATATCTTTATCTTCTTTGCTCATTTTTTCTTGCATGTTCATCTTTAATAAAAAAATAATGTGAATATTAAGTGTATATATAATAAGAGAATCAAGACAAATATTATAATAGTAGAATATGCATACCTTTCATAATTTGTAGATCAACTCTCACATTAAGAGTTGGTTGTTTATCAAATTATTAATTATTTAATATAAATTTTTTAAGTATCCATACAAGTTTAGGAGTACATTGACCTTAAGAATTGAGGATCTTGGTAGATAACCTAAAGAAACTTACAACACAACCAACATAAATAATTTTTTCATGAGTTAGGCCATCCAAAATCATTCCTTTATATCTTAAGATGAATAATATAGATTATTATTAACCTAATGGTAGAACATGGATAACTAAAGAAGAGAAGAGAGATAAGTTTTGCATGAATCTTAAGTTGATTATGACATGAATCTTAAGCAAAATCAAGTACAAATACACTTATTGTTCTTCTTCGAGTTTCTATTCTCATGAGATCAAAGATTTCTACCCAACTTATCAATTAGCTACAATGTTAAAGATGATAAGTGATCAACCTTAACTCATCTTCATATTAGGAAGTTTTGAAAACTCTATAATGAACTTGCTCCATCAAATTTTGCATTTATCAATTATCAAGATTTTTCACTGTCAAGAAAAGAAAACAAAAATTATCATAAAATAGGTGCATTATGATTGAACCACATTAAAATTATGGTTTGGCACACATTTTTAAAAAAATATATGATTTTCTTGATTTGACTTCCATTTTGGTTTTGATAAGTACAAGTAGTTATGATAAAAAAAAATCATAGGTCAAATTTTCAAAAGGCATAATTGCATGTCATCCAGGTCAATTTTTGTTCCTAGCATGTGAGTGTGAAACAAAGACATGGGAGTTCAATGAGCTTTGAAGCCTTCCTAGTTGGTGATGTTATTTTTTTTTTTTTTTGTGAAAATGTTGGCTCAAAGAGTAAATGTTGTAGAATTACTTAAAAGAAAATTTCAAAATGTGATATTTAAATGAAAAACAATATTCTCAGAATATCTCCAATGCAAGAAAGTAAAGTTGATGAAAAAGGAATCACAAGTTCTAAATATGAAATGGCTAACCTTTCACCATGTCAAGCTTATGCTACCACTAGAAACAAGAAACAGTATACTTGAAATCCTATAAAGTTAACAATCCAGAGTTCAGATCCATGTAGGACAATGCTTGATACCTAGAATGACTAACATCAAAATTCAAGCCAACTAGAATATTAATGGAAAATGGGTATTCAAGATGTCCCATAAAATGTGGGATAACTTACTGAAATCTTAGGATATTGCTGATGATTCCATCAAAACTTAATAATAAGTTGAGCACTTCTTTGAAGCTTTTATCACCTAGTATATGTTGCACTGTGTCAAGGGTTCATTGGAAATATGATTGCTGAATGCATAAGCTTTTTGTTTATTCTACTCGGTGCAAATTGAAGAAATAAAAATGATTGTAGATTTTGATAGACCAATTTATGGAGATTAATAGATAGGAAACAGAGAGGAAAATTAATGAAGAATAACATGGGAAGCTTCAAAGATCAACAATAAACAAAGATCATAATATTCATAATAAAATTGACACTAAAATAATACATGGACCAAGATACCCCAAGTCTCTATTCCAAGTTCAAGAATCACAAAACCCTAATCACGAAGACTTATTAAGGAAGAAATCCTATAATAAATTAGTAATAAATATGTCATTCAACTATCTATTTTTGCATTTGTCAATTACAAAGATTGTTCACTTCCAAAAAATAAGAATATTGTCAAAAATTGCCATGAACTACATTAAAATAATAGCATTATAGAATAGTTAGCAGCCACTTGCATCCCACCAATGTGAGTGGGACCTTGCTGGAGATCCTGTTCCCACCTAGATCGAGAATCTGGAGGCTATCAAGTGTGTCCAACTCTAGCCGGAGCACGCCAATGAGATCATTTTGACCCAACCATAGCATCCATAACTGGAAGCATCCGGTGAGACTTATTGGTATCAGCCCAGAAAGCAAGTTGCTAGAGAGGTCCAAAGCTTGGAGATAGGTCAAATTTTCAATCGTCGATGGAATCTCATTGGTCAGTTGGTTGTCGGTGAGAAACAAGCCCTAGAGACTCCTCAGCTCAGTGATCTCTGGTGGGATCTCACTAGAGAGTTGATTGCCTGACAGATTTAGGAGCAAAAACCTAGATTTATCGAGCTCCTCCACCATCTTGCCCGAAATTAGCCCTTAGAGTCCATTGGAGCTCAAATCTAGAACCACAAGCTTGTTGGAGAAGATGAAAAAGGTCAAGTGCTTATGCCATAGCCAAGTACATGAAAGAGAAGCAAAAGTGTGAGCTACTAGCAAATTACAAGAAAATCCTTGCAATTCAGCTAAGGGGCTTTTTCGCCAAGGGGAAGCGCTTGAGGGTGAAAGCATCATTCAAGCTTGCTGTGTCTAAGAAGAAGGGGAAGAAGGATGTGAAGAAGGAAAACAAAGAAGTAAAGAAGGATGAGAAGAAGACTATTCCCTTGCACCAAAGGATGAGAATTCAAAGAAGTTGGACATGTGAAAAACCAGGAAGGTAGTGCCTCTAAAGCTGAAGCAGCCCAAGTCCATCAAGTCCCCTGCAACCAAGAGGGTTAAGAAAGCTTCTACCTAGTCTAGTAATAACAAGTGTTGTTTTGGGGGTTTCCAATATGTAGACTTAATATATGATACAAACGAATGAAGTATAAAGGTGTGCTTATTATTAGATTTACATGTTTGCCTTTTGTTGGTACACCGGATTAACTGTGGGTTATGTGATCATTATGGAAAAAGAGAAAGCTTTTGGTTGAATTGAGATGCAAATGGAGAGTTTTATTATAGGCAATGGAAACCAATGGGTGTAGGACTCTAATTTGTGGTACAAATTGCATTATGAGTTTTTGCGCCATGAAGGATTGCACAACTTAATAGTTTGGAGTGGTTCTCAAATTTATGAGCAAGTGCAAAGTATTTCCTTGGAATCCTAACAAATAAGCTTTACTTTTCATATATTTATGGAATACGTTATGTATTTGCAAAATTATAAAAAAAAACCTCTAGCATTTGCCATAAGCTACACCATTGTTGAGTAGATCACTGACTCGAGTATATCACCTTATAGGTTGGTTGCAGGATCGATTCTTCTTGAGTTTTTGGTTCAGCTAATTCACCTTGGTGTATCATTAATAACAAAAATAGATAATTGAAATTTGACAAAATAATTAATTGATAATTTTGAGTGATTAAATTAGATCTAGTTGAAGTGAATAAGAATTTATTAATTTTTAATGTTCTAATTAAATGAATTTTACCATATCAACCTAATGCATGGTAGAAGTTAGACATTTGGCCTAATACAATAAGGCTTCTTTTACATGTTATGTGTTCCTACCGAAACACTTGAATTTATAGTAAGGTTCACGTGCCTCCAAAACTTAGCTCATCCTCCATAAATTTTTGAACTCTGAGAATGTGAATTCCTTGATATTGTAAGAGATAATATATTTTGTTGATGGAGTTTTTATTCTCTACCAATGTTGACTTAAATTTTTTTAAAAAAATTTCAATCTACTAGGTTGATTCCAACCAAATTTTATAAAATAAAATATCATAAGTGAAATCACTTGGAGTTCTCCAATAATGTCCTCTTTAATGTGCAACTATTGATTTAAAGAGATGAAAATAAAATTAGGGTGTTTATGGATGGAGCAGCATTAATATTGTACAACACACACCCTTTTCTCTTTTGTAAGAACTATTGTTACACTATAATAGATATAAACATGTCTTTCGGTTTATTTCCTAACATAGCACAGCTTTCCAATTCCTTGACCTTGATTGACATTTTAATGTTCTAAGATAAAGAATTCAATTCACTTGTTGCTTTTGAGTCTCTAATTCTGAAGGTTTGATTAACCTTTAGGAAGTAGCCGAATCTATGAAGAATGATTTTGGAAGCATCAACATCCTTGTGCATTCTCTTTCCAATGGCCCTGAGATATGGGCTTGCATTTCTCATTGATCTATTTTGTCTATGCTCTGATATGCTAGTTTTCTTGAGAAGGTTACCAAACCTTGCTGGAGACATCCAGAAAAGGTTACCTTTTAGCAATTTCTACATCAAGTTATTCGTTTGTCTTTGCTCCAGCACTTCCTTCCAATAATGAATCTAGGTGGGTTCTTGCTACATAGCAGTTGGCTTTTCTTATTCCTTTTCTCAGAACATGAATTGAGCTTTTTGTTTACATTGCAAATGTTGTCCAAGGCTTACACAGGAGTTTAAATTTACTCAATGAGAAATCTGAATTTCATGTTTATATTTTTTAGGTGGTACTTCGGTATCTTTAACTTGCATTGCATCTAAGAGGACCATTCTAGGGTATAGAACTACTCTCAGATAAATCCTAATAGTTGTGTTCTATCTCATCGCCAGTATGGTGGAGGAATGAGTTTAGCAAAGCAGCCTTGGAAAGTGATACTAGAGTAAATTTACCACTTCTCCAGTCAATAGGAACAAACTATAAAACAATGCTAATATGGTTCTTGACATTGTATTGATCAAAACAAATACGATCATACAAAAAACAAGATATACCACTTACAAGAGCATGATTCTTTTTTTTTTAATTTCTTTGTAGTGAACACCAAATTTGGCATATAGTAAATGCATTGACTTGGTCTATAGGACATAACTCATTGCGGATTCCTTATTTGAAATTTTTACACAAAAGATGGATGAACATACTTATACATCTTCATCATCGCTCTCTAGAACCATCTTCCTCTTATTTTTCATTTGTATTTTGTTAGATTGTCTCATCATTTTGCGTTCCTCTGATTTGCCTTCACTTTTATTTTCCATAGCAACATATACAAATCTTGAGCTTCAAGGTTCTTTCTTATTGGGTTCAAAGAATTTGACTGTAAACACATTTTTAAAAGATACATTTATTCATATATGTATTGTATATATTTTTTCTATCCTCCTATTTTTTAGAAAAATAAATTTATGGTTAGTGCATATTTTTTTGATATAATTATTTTACAAGTCAAAGATAAATATTACCTTCAGCTTTTCTATTTCATTGACATTCTTACCAATCAATTTTCTAGCAACTTTATTAAAGAGTGTAATCAAGAATGAGGTTATGTTATCGCTAACTTTGAATCACAAAACATACCTGTTTATAATATTTAAAAAATATTAAAATTTGATATGTTAATCATTTTTTCCTTTGCAATATAAATTAATTTAATTTTTTTAACCTTGGATGTGAAGTCAACTTTTGCATTTTTGAGACATTTGCTACATGTTATCTTCCCTTTATTTTTGGTTGTTTTGTGTTGCATGTTGCACAAGCTAAATGCCATGATCGTGAGTTCACCTCTATGGGCTATATTTTCAAATTGTGTAAAGTTGTCTACAAATCAAATTTTCAATCATAATTTAGTACAATATAATATATTCGAAAGATGTTTTAATTGTTAGTAAGTATACCTCTAAAATTATGTTTGCTATATTGTTGAATAATTCAGACACTGTCACCATCTTTACTTTCATTTTTAAAATACTTGCAAAATTTTCAATTTTGAGAGGTTTCTAATTCCATCTACATTCTCTTCGATCCTTGAAAATAGAAACCATCATTTATTAGTTTTTGAAGTAATTTATATTAGAAATTAAACTTCATTTCATTACCATCCTTTTAGATTGCTTGTTTCTGTTCCTCTTGGATTTATGATAAGTATCGTATTGGCTATTGTTGACAATCCAAAACTTATTTATGTGAATTTATAATGATATTATCAAAATATGCATAAATTTTATATGATTTTCTAATAAGTAATTTATATAATACAAATTTTGGAATTGCTCACCTTTATAGTTTTCAATTTGTATTGCAGTTGCTAGCAGAACTAGTTTCTCATTGGCACAATTCTCTATTTTGCTTTTCTCAAAGTTGGCTAGGCCTCTCCATATAGTCATTTGTATTGGATTGTTGCATCTCGATAATAAAGAACATTATTATTATTTTTAATTTTGAATGAATATATTTATATTGCATACATAAATTACTTTGGTAAATGCTTACAAAGAATCTATAACCCAAAGTATGCACCGTATGATTGGGATTCCATCTATAGATCTCTTAATATTTGTTGGTTTTTAACTGCCACTATGATAACCAATATGTCTATATTTGAAACATACATAATGTTAGCATATAAATATGGAGATCTAATAAATAAAATAAAAATTTTACTTTAGTATTGTGCTTACTAATTAGAGAACTTGTATTGAAGTTCTCTTCCAATGATTTTAGTAAAATAAAGTTATATTTGATGTCTTGATCAAATGGCCTTCTTTCAATTAACTCCTCGATTTCATATTTATGATTCAATATCAATTCGTATTTTATGGATCCTAAATTATATTACCATGTAGGTTTTCTAATTCTAGCTTTTGAAATTTTGTGCATCTTTCTTTTATGTAGCCTTCCTTCAAAGAGTTTGATGGTCTCGTTGAGTAATACTGCTTGTATGCGAGATCCCTATCCAAAAAAATTTATTCTTTGCATTTATATTTGTTCAGATATATTAGCTCTTACATTATTCTATATAAATATTGAGACAAACCCATTGCGATTATTGTAGGTTCTGATTTCTCCTTTGTGAATGAGTTGACATTGCATCTTCCAATTTTTAGATTGATTTGAAAGTGACTCTATAGTGTGGTAAGCATTAACTTCTCCTTTGTCATTTGAAGACATCCTATAATTTATTAAATTAAAATTCATTAATTAAGCAAAATATGAGATAAGAATATAAATATAATGTTTAAGTGAAGAATTATAGATTTTTAAAAACCAAAATAAAAAAATAAACTCTTAAAGAGTTTGGCCAACAATATGATTTAATGAATGACATAGAACAATAATTTAAATACAAAAAAGGGAAAGTAAAATAAAGAATAAAAAATTATAACAAATAAATTTTAAGAAGATAAAAGCATGGAAGAACAAAATCTGACAATTATTTTTAAGAAAAAAATTGAATAATTTGTTGTTTGATATGAAAAACCACCAAGATAGAAAGAAAAAAATTAAAAATAAATAATTACACGAGGCTGAACAAATAATAAAATAACTTAGCTTTTAATTTCATCTTAATGTTTACCACTATGCATAAATTTTAAAAAATACGAAATTACTCACCTTTTGTGGTATTCTTTCAATCCTTTTTGTTGATTTTTTTGTTTGTCTTCATAGTGATCTAATTTATACCCAATAGATAAGTAAGGCATATAATTGTAATGGTCAAAAGATCATAAAGATCATTAGTTATACATAGAATTGAAAGTGAGTAAAAGAACATTAATTCATTTTTAAAAGACAAGTATTTCAAGAGTCCTAATTACTTAATAAAAAGAAATAAATTGTGGCTTTAAAAATTCAATTAATATTATCAAATAATCATATTTTTTTTAAAAAAATATGTTGTTAATAACTCCATTGAACATGCCATATTATCGAACCATCATATTGTAATATTTTTTCAAGTATAGGGGTTACAACATTGGCAATAGAAAAGAGTTAAAAGGTGCAAAAAAATATTAATAAAATATTAAAAGACAAGTATATCAAGAGTCCTAATTGCTTAATAAAAGAAAAGTAATTGTGTTTTCAAAAATTTAATTGATATTATCAAATAGCAAAAAATCTAAGTAAATGGACAGTTAAGACACTCCAAAAAATTTATTTAATAAAACAAAGAAAGTCTGTCATTATGGCAAAGATGCAAAACCTTAGACCAAGACTGGTCAAAGTAGAGAGCATAGAAAAATTATAAATTATTAGATAAAATAGTATTACAGATACATCAAAAGAATTAGTAACTTTTTTTTTCAAGATGTTTTATTAAAGCCAACATATATGGTACATCCCAACAATAAATTTTTTTGCAAAATTCTTATTTTAGACCTATTTGTAAGAAAAATCCTACTAAGGATCATTTATAAATATTTATTCAATCCAAAGGTCTATTTGAAAAATTCTTGTGTTTTATCATTATAGCCAAGTCTTTTTAGATAAATTTTGAGCCTAATTTTCGGTCCAAGTATCCAATCCACTCAACTCATTTAAATTAAGCCTAGTTTAAGCTCAAATTTCCTAATGATTTAGATCCGAATTAAACTCAATTTTTGATCAAATTCAAACACGATTTAAGTTTAGTTGAAACTTACATTTGAGGCATAATTTAGTGGCATACAAGTCTCAATTTTAATTATATTTTAATCAAATTTGATTATAATAAAAATTAACTCAAACAAGTATAAAAGGTTTGACAATTTCATATTAGGACAAGATTTTATCCTTTATAAGCATGATTATTGTGTCTACTTTAAGATACATGCCAATAATTTATTTATTATATATATTTTTTATGTTGATGATATGTTCATTACTACTCGAGACATATCTTTAATTAATAATTTGAAACATAGAATGAAAAAAAAACTTGAGATAAAAGATTTAGTGCTATAAGAAAATTTTTCAGTATGAAGATTGATCAGGACCAAAAGCATAGCAAGTTATGGCTCAAACAAAATAACTTAAGAAGATTATTTCTTGTTTCAGCATACAAAATTCAAAATTCATTAGTACTCTTCTGACAGCCCACTTCAAGCCTTTATTTCAATTGTGCCTTTTTACAGATGAGAAGCATACATATATAGAAAATATCCAATTCTCAAGTATTGTTGGAAGCTTAATATATGCTATAGTGTGCACAAGACTTGATATTACACAATTAGTCAATATTGTTAGTCACTCAGAAAAAGTGCATTGGCAAGCTATAAAGTAGTTATTAAGATATAATCAATGATATTCTTTAATATTAGTCTATGTTTTGATAGGAATATAGTTCAAGAGGCCAAAATTATTGGTTACATTAATTCAGACTATACTTGAGACTTTAATCAACGATGATCCTTCATCGATTTTTTTTATCCTTTATGGTGGTCATTTTAGCTGAAGGTGTACCTTACAGTCAACTTTGACATTTATCTACAATAAAGTTCAAGTATATGGCGACTATAGAAGCAATCAAGAAAACTCTATAATTAAAAAGTTTACCAAGTAAAATTGATTTCTTTCAAGGTGTTCTCCCTACTTTTTGTGACAATTAGGACATCATACACCTTATAAAGAATCGGATGTACTACACTAGATTAAAGCACATGGATATCTGATTTTACTTTATTTGAGACATTGTTAAAGATAGTAAGATTTCTTTACAAAAAATCTATACTTTAAAAAATCCTACAGACATGCTGACGAAGGCAATTCAAATTAACAAGTTCAAGCTCTTCTTAGACTTGATCAATATTCAAGATTGTTAATCCTACTCTATGAAGCAATAATGAAGGCATTTGTTGAAGATATAAATTCAAAGCAGAAGAGGATTTGAGCCAAAATAGAGATTATTGACTTAGTCGCGTCTCAAATTCAGACTTTCTAGAGAGTTCTAATCAAATTATAATTTATATTAGGAAGTAAGTTAGTGGTCCTAATCCTTCTTCAAATTTATCTCCAAGTAGATGACTTGAATTAGTGGGTCAAATTCTTAATTTAATTAGTCTCCCACTTTGACTCAAATTTAGTTAGGCTACTCTTATAAATACCCTATTTATCAAAGAATTTCATATAATAAGATGGAGAGATATTGATTAATATTCTCAAAACGTCTTGTGATAGGTTGGTTAGTTAGTCTCTTATAAGAGTTTATGATATTGAAGTGTCATCTCTATCATTATAATCTCCTCTTCTTTCTCATTAATAAAATCTCCTCCAGATCACCTTCACTCGTGAAATAGATTACAGACCGAATCATGTAAATCTCTTGTGTGTTATTCTTTCTTTTTTTCTTCTATATCATAAATTTTAGTGAATATCAGTCTTTCACCCATCACATGACATCCTGTGTGCATCACACACTCTAGGAATATGGCATCCTGTATATGTCACACTCTAGGAATACTAGTGTCTTGCATATGGTATACGCTGGTAATATGGTGTCCACCTGGGCGAATGCCATGTCCCAAGCATCAATGGATGCTAGCCCAGCTAGTGTCCACCAAGTAAGCATGGACACTAGGTTCATAGCATAGATGCTAGGATATTGGAGTCCTCCCACGTGGACTCCAGCTACATGGGATCCAACCCTCAATTCTTATGTCAATTTCTATAAAAAAAAATCCCAAAATTAATTTTAAAAAATTCTAAAATGTCTGAAATTATATTTTAGACCAAAAGAAATCAGTGATTGAAAATATTTTGAAATTCATAAATTGGCAAAACGATCCATTAATCTATTTTCAATTTTGCAAATGTACCTAAATTTTTAAAATTTACAAAGAGGTCCATAAAAGTTCTAGAAGATAGTGAAAAATCAATTTTTTGTGAAAAAGGTTTAAAACATAGAATTTTATAAATAAATCCTTGCAAAAAGATAATTCATGCATAAGTCACTTAAAAATCAGAATTTTCAATTAAAACTTAGAAACTTTCACCCTAAATAATTCAAATATGTTGGATCTTATTAAAAGTTACAATTTTATAAATTAGACTTTGAAAATTCTGAAATTGCATTAAAAGCCAAATAACATAAAATAATCAATTGGGTTAACTTTAGGTTGCACAAATAATCACAGAAAAATTATATGAAAAGGCTGATAGTTGCATCTACTCCCTCCATTAGCAAGGTGCTAAAAGAAGTGGAGTGTGAGTAAAAGATAAAAAAAAAATAACAATTTTTAAGCACAGATTTGGTTAATGTTTCTTAACTGACTTGTTGATTTCAAATGGGTTTAAAAAAATGATAAAATAAATTAGGGTTGTGGATGATCCTCAGCCTTCTAAGCTTGCCAGCAATCTTTCAGAAGATAATAATTTGGGAGAATACACTAGGAGGTATAGTTCAAAGGGATAACTTTGAGGGTTTTTCGTAGGGCCGTTCTCATCACAATCTCGTGAAGAGGTAATTTAGATGAAATAAAGGAGTCTTGATGGGAACTTGCTAGAGAGTAATTTCTACCTATGTTCCCAAGAAATAGTTTTGAGGGTTTTTGGTGAGGACATTCTCACCATTATCCAGTGATGAGATTTTTAATGTTTGAAGTTTCCAAGCCAGGTAAGATCTGAGAACCAAGTGGTTAAATTCTAGTCTACTCTTTATTGAAGTATCTAAAGATCATTAGTGATTCTTGCAGGGTTAATGCAAAGGGATAAGATAGCTCTAAAATGCAAGTTTTTGAAAATCATGTGGGGCTTTCAATTGTTAATTGGGTTAAGGGATCATTCCAAAGAAAAAGGGCTGCAGACCACCTTAACCTTCTTTGAACAGAAGTTTTGCAAACATATCCTAAGTGAAGTGAAATCAGTACTGTGGTTGTCTTTGTGGATGTTGGTGGTGGGTTGCAAGCTTTGACTACTGCTTTTGGTTGGTACTACTACTGATGGGACTCCATGTCTAGTGTTCCTAGTAAGGGCGAATGATCTTATTTTCATTTTTTTTTTAGAGAGAAAGAAGTAACAACTATAGTTGTTGGTTCTACCTCTTCTTTTTTTTTTTTATGCTTTCTTCTTTCAAGGTGCTACTCCTGCTAGTGTCCAGACATATTAGCGTTCAGCTATGGAGTGGTTCAATGCACTTTCCATCTTTCAATAGGAGCAGGTTGACTTGATCAATATTGGACTATTCCTCAGAATGGGTGTGATGGAGCTTTTGCTCGGTCTTCATGTTAGCCTTATTGAGAGGTTTACTTCTTCTAAATGAACTTTTCTTTTTAGATGGGGTAAGATTGCGATTACCTTAGAAGATGTCATCCATATGACACGCATCTTGATCATCAAACAGATCATGGTAGCCATTCCTAGTTTGGACAATACTATTTATTTATATAGCATCTTCAGTGAGAATTGGTATGAGATAACCCACATGTGCTCTTGGGATGGCTTCAAGATCATTATGGTGCACCTTATAGTCCTTCTTGTCATGTTGGTGAAACTAATGCTAACTTCCTTGCTCGCAAGGATCAGACTCAAGCTTTTGGTTGATTGGGTATCCCTGTTTCGAGGTGAATCGTTAGTTGATCACCTTTTTGATGTATTTTGTGGAAGGAGTACTATTTGCCACTACATATTTCCATATGAGTTTGTGTTATCTCCCTCTCTTCACAAATTTTGACATTATCGCCCAATATTCATGGGATCAGCTGCCTTGAACATACTATTTCATTATCCAGTCTTGTCCCAAGATGGCGCTTCAAATCTAGGCGGCTTTCTACCTCTCCTTCAGATAATTTTTCTCTTCTCTCTCTCTCTCTCTCTCTTATATAGCTCCCTTTCTTCTGTAGCTATGGTCCTTCAAGTGGTTTTGCTCCCTTTTGTCTAGTTCTAAATTAATTAGAGGCTAGATAATCTTATAGTCGTTATAATTGATGTACTTATGTCAAGTAATTATTGAAATAAAATTGATTTAGTAGCATTTTTCTCTCTATAATGAAAAATGATGCTTGCAATTGAAATGGTCCCCTTTTATATTATTTGAAAAAAATTGAACGAACTTCTCCTCTCTCTTTGATCATATCTTGAGCATGTGTAGCTAATAGCCAAGTTAAACTCGAAATGAAGATCAAGAACGTTCGGAAGTCTCAAGTGTGAATGGACATAAAAATGATATTGAAGATGAGACATGATAATATATTAACAGACAAAATCTGAAGAGTTGGAGAAGGATTAAAGAAAGCTCAAGAGATCAAGTCGGTTCACTAGATTTAGAATTTTCATTTATTTTAGTCAAGTCGAACATTTAATTTAGAGATTAATTATTTAGAGCATCTGTCATGTTAGATTCTACAAGAAGCTCTTAACAGAGATTTTCTAAAAGAATTGGATGTTGTTTAGCTTAATGGACGATCAATTGTATCAAATAGAAGATTCAAACTTTTGACCGAAGTAAAACTAGATGATTGGTTGGGAAATCAAAAGGCCGATAGAAGGGTCAATCCTGTTTCGTCAGAATTGGATGACTAGTTGGAGAATCGGATGATCAATAGAACTAGTGATAGTTCTAGTAGTCTAGAATCGATTGACTGATTTGGACTTTTGTACAATTAACGATTAGTTTTTTCACCATTAGAGTGAAACTAGTTGTGAGATTTCATCTCCAACGGATAGTTTCGACCTATAAGGTATAAATATAATAGGATGAGTTTTTCTAAATAAATTTTGCATTTTCTAATTTTTTTTTTAAAAAAAAAGATCAAAACCTTTCCAAGCCCTCTAGCCTTCGGGTTCTCTAAATCTTATATTCATATTAAATCTTCTAACTTTTGTGTTCATTTTGAAAGACTTTTGTAGTAAGGCTAAACTGTAATATTCTTTAGCCACTTCCACTTATAATCCACTCAAAAAATGTTTAGAGTAATTGAGATATTAAATCTCTGGTGCAGAAGTTGATTCTTGCCAATTGGAATAAGAGTTATGCGGATGTAGTTTCACCCAAAGAAAATAACACTCACAAGTTGTGAGTTGATGTTAAAATTTAGTTTCACCTTAATAAGTGACGAACTCTAGTAGAAAGTCTAAATTTTCAAAATCAGGGCAAGGATCGAAAAGTAAGTATGATTAATCATTAAATCACATAAAAATTATGATAGCATTTTTGCTTTATTTATTTCTTTCTATAGCATTTATAGTTGATTTCTTGCTTATAGACTTGTGATTTTGTCATTAATAAGTGAATTGATTTTCAAGAACTAAAGTAGTTATTATTTTTATTAAATTTAATTCACCCCCTCCCCCTCCGTCTCTTTCTTAGATTGCCATTTTGAACTAACATAATGTATATCAAAAAATTGTAATTATTTTTATATTCCTAAAAATTCAATATTTTAATATAGATATTTCTACAATTAGTGTACATGTCGACTATTTTTTACCAGTTCTTGATTGAAATTATTAATTTTGAAATAACTATCCTTCCATTGTCTCATATTAATTTTAATTTAGTTTAGATGAACACTGATAAAAATTAATATAGGGATATTTATTTAAAAATTAAATTTTCAATTGCATATGAGTTATTATAATTTTTCAAAAAATATAGATGTGATTTGGATTTTTTAGAAATATATAACCAAAAATTCCTAAATCTAATCTTAAATTTTTGTTTTTGTCAGATCAGCATAATAATTAATATGGCAAAAATAGTCCTTTGGACTCTTTGAATAGACAGGTTTGTATGTAATGCATTCCTTCGGAACACCAAAACTAGACTCAACAGCTAGTTTGCATTTCAAATTTCAATGCAATAATTTTTTGTGATAATTTAAGAAAGGCTGCATGCATTTGCTTTCGCTAGAAGTACAAGGAAAATAAAATACTAGTGTAAATCAGGTATTGGTAGAGATAAATAAAAAAAAATAAAAAAAAATAGGTATATCATATCATACCAATTTAGAATTATATTAAAATTTTGATTTTCAAATTAAATTGATATAATTTCAATTCTCAATTTTTATAGAATCATAAAATTAATTCAAAATTTAGTTCTATACTTTATAAAAAATCAATGAACCAAAATTTAAAAGAGACCATAAAAATATTAGTTTATAAATTATATTATTAATATTTTGAAAATTTAGTATACTAATTTTAGAATTATTTTAAAATTAACGAGTACAGTTCCGATTTTAAAATTTTTAAACACCGAAATTTGATTCAAATTCTAAAAATTATTTAATCTATATAATTTACCAATTTTATTCCCTTTCAAATATAAAAAGAAAGCTGTCAAACAAAACTTGCAGCCCCGGAAAACGACCAACATCCCTTACCACTAGATTTTATTAGTTGATTGGCCTTTGGAAAAGTAGGGTTGCAAGATCCCGACAAATCCAAGACGGGTTACTTCCAGAATATCAGTGATCGAAGAAATAATCAATAATCTTTAAAAAAAACTATGACGCACAAGTGACCAGGACAATTCAAATTAGATATTAACCACGATTGCTACATTTTTTCTACTAATATCCAACTAGAGTAAGTAATGAATTTAGTATATTCAAGACATTAATTAGATCCGTTTACCTACTTAAAATGTCCTAAAATATTTATTATACTAGAGCAAGTTGAACTCGAGTGAACTAATCTCAACTCCAATTTGACTCAATTTAAAAATTATTAGCTCGAATTTCAGCTGAGTTTGATCTGTGAGTTAGGGCATGTAGAGCTTGAGCAGCTCGGGCTGGACGCAAGTAAACTCAGCTGAGCCCCAAACTCAAAAGGTTAGAAGAGTTGGGGTGGAGGTCGAAGTGGAGCACTTTGGGCGACTAAATTGGGCGGATTCCGGGTTGGTAGGGGGGGAGGTTGAGGCGGAGCAACTCATGTGGAGGAGTTCCACTCGGGGCCGACTCACGTGAAGGAGCTCAGCGGTGGCCACATGCAAGAAATCAGGTTCAGGACTGAGAAGCTCTTGGAGAAACCTTCAATTTGAAAAGCCTAATTTTGTTCTAAGTTATCTCAATATCAAAATTCTAATTAGATGAAGTCTCCTGCATCTTTGGCCTTATTTTAAGTTGTCGCAGGCCGCCGAAATTGAGTGAGCTGATTTCATCTCATGCTTGACTCAGTGAGTTGAGCTCGAGCTCCAACGAAGCTAAGAGCCTCAATTCCAGCCGAAACCAATAATTTCATTCTGTTTTTTCATACCCTACAATAACTTTTCTCCAATAAAATATACCCATAACAAAAAAAAAGCGTGGATTCAAAATCTAGAAATCCACAAAGTTTCTTTTACTAGGAGGGATGATCACTTGATGGAGCGGAAGTCTCATTTTTTCCTCTCCACAAGTAGGGGTAAGCAAAACAATCGAAAAATTGGTATACCGAATCGTATCGGTTGAGAACCGTACCGAAAAATCGGTTCTCAGATCAAACCGGTACGGTTCTGATTCCGAAATTTAAGAGAACCGGAAAATCGGTTCCTGTTCCGGTTCCACGTTTTTTGAAAAACCGGTATACCGGAACCGTACTGGTTTTCCCACTATATATAGGTCTTCAGCCGAAACCCTAACCCACTAACCCTAATTCCTCACTCGCAGCTGCCTCGCTCTCGCCCTCAACCCTGCACTCGCAGCAACGCCGCCACACTCTCGCCCTCGACCCCGCACTTGTAGCGACGTCACCTCGCCCTCGCCCTCACCGGTCATTGTCAGGCCGTCACTTGCTCCGATTTTTTATTCTCAAAGTCTCAAACCCTAGATCCGGGGCCCTGCATCTCTGATCTCGCCGGTTGCCGCCCGTCGTGCCTTTTTCTCCGTTTTCTCTTTTCATTCTCAAAGGTAAAAGTTCAAAACCCTAACCCTAAGTCCGTGCGTCTTCGATCTCGTCGCCTCTTTCTCTGATTTCTCATTCTCAGCCTCAAACCCCAAATTTACGTCCCTGCATCTCCAATCTGGCCATCTCGTGCTCTGATTTCTCATTGTCAAAGGCTCAAACCCTAGATCTAGGTCCCTGCATCTCCGATCTCGCCGGTCACCGCCCGCCACGCCTTTTGCTCCGTTTTCTCTTCTCATTCTCAAAGGTCGGGAGTTCAAAACCCTAACCCTAGGTCCCTGCGTCTCCGATCTTGTTGTCTCTTGCTCTGATTTCTCATTCTCAAAGGCTCAAACCCTAGATCTAAGTCCCTGCATCTCCAATCTGGCCATCTCGTGCTTCGTTTTCTCATTGTTAAAGGCTCAAACTCTAGATCTAGGTCCCTGCATCTCCGATCTCGCCGGTCACCGCTCGCCGCGCCTTTTGCTCTTATTTCTCTTCTCATTCTCAAAGGTCGAGAGTTCAAAACCCTAACACTATGTCTCTGCATCTCTGATCTCATTGCCACTTGCTCTGATTTGTCCTTCGTCCATCGCCAGAGCAGCGACATCTCCAGAACAGCGACATCGCCAGTCGCCAAAGCAGTGATCTACTCTGGTATGCCCTCTCTCTCAAGTACCAGCTCTTCTATGATTTTTGATTTTTACTGATATAGTGTTCTATTTTTTCAGAGTTTTCTCAGAAATTTTGGGACTGCGAGTTGAATCTCAACTTGTTCGGAGATTTTCCTACTGCGGCGTGGCTAATCGTGCCAATTGGCCCAATTCTGAGTTCTGTGAATTAGGTAATACCGTAATAGTCTTTCCTGTAGTTCTACTAGGGACAATATTACTTGCATGCTTGATTGCTTGGTCTGTTGATCATATATCTTCTTTCTTCTATTTTAGATGGATTCCCGCAGAGAAATCACTAATGAAAATACAAGTATGAATGCTTCAAATATAAAATATTTATGTCAAAATCAAAATGCTGGTGAAAACATTGAGAAGCCTAGTAAAGCTCAAGATGTAACTTCAAGGATAAATAAAACAAATTAAAAAGCTTGGAAAGTGAAAAAAATAGTTCATGGGTGTAGGACCATTTTTCTAAACTAAATTCCAGTGAAGATGGTCATAAGGATAAAGCCCAATGTAATTACTGTGGAAGTCTCCTTTCATGCCCTTCTAATTATGGAACAAGTGATTTAAGTACTCACTTAAGTAGATGCAGAGATTATCCTCCAAACATGGAGGTGAAAAAATAAAGAACTTTAGCCTTTCAATCAGTTAGTGATGACAGTGGCATTGGCACTCAAGCTCGTACACTTGTTACATGGAATTTTAATCAAGAAGCATGTAGAATTGCATTAGCCAAATATTTGATTCTTGATGAACTGTCTTTCAAACATGTTGAAGGTGAAGGGTTTAAGTTCTATACCTCTACGTTGCAACCTAAATTTGATATTCCTTCCCGATTTACTTATGCTAGAGATTGTTTCAAAATATTTCTGGAGGAAAAGAAAAAATTGAAATATTTTTTTAGCAAGTTAAAACAAAGATTGAGTATTACAACTGATTGTTGGACATCATGCCAAAACTTGGGCTACATGAGTGTGACTGCTCACTATATTGATGATAATTGGAAGCTTAAAAAAAAGTTTTAAATTTTTTTTTCTGTTTCAAGTCATACTGGTATGGTAATTGGTAAAACATTGGAATTGTACTTACTTGATTGGGGCATAGATAAGATCTTCACAGTTACTGTAGATAATGCATCTTCTAATGATGTTGGAGTTTAGTACCTGAGAAAGAGGCTTGATAGCTAGAAAGGTCATGTATTTAATGGTGAGTATTTGCATGTTAGATGCTGTGCACATCTCCTGAGTCTAATTGTTAAAGAAGGACCTAAAGATTCAAATGACTCTATTGCTAGAATTCGGGCTGCAGTTAAATATGTGAGATCATCACCAAAAAGAGCACAGAGGTTCAAGCTTTGTGTGGAGCAAGAAAAAATAGAATGTAAAAGTCTGGTTTGTTTTGATGTTGAAACCAGATGGAGTTCTACATATCTAATGCTTGATGTTGCTTTGAAATTTCAAAAAGCTTTTGAATTATTGGAGATCCAAGATTCCAAATATGCAGAGGAGCTAATGAAGGGAAAGTCATAGGGCTCACTAACACATGCAGATTGGGATGTTGCTCGAGCTTTATTACCTTTTTTACAAGTATTTTATGATGTTACCTTAAACATATCTGGCTCTTCTTATGTTACAGGAAATATATATATGCAAAGCATGTATGGAATTGGCATGATGATCAAGAAGTTTTCTGAATCAGATGACTTCTGCTTAAGTACTATGACTTTTAAGATGAAGACCAAATATGATAAATATTGGAAAAATATTGAAAAGCTTAATATTATGCTATTTATTGCTTCTGTGCTTGATCTTAGGCTAAAGTTGGAGAGTGTAGATTGGATGATTGAGGAAAGTTATGAGAATGAAACAGTCTGTGAGTTGAAGGGTAAAGTGAAGAATGTTTTGGATAGACTTTTTTCTATAGAAAAGTCATCTTCTTCTTCTCATAGTGTTGCAGGAGTTGAACAGATAAAAGAAAGGAATGCTACTGGAACAAGTAATCTTGATATACTTCAGCTAGTTCAAGATGAATTGAGAAAAGCAAAAGTAAAACAGAAGACTTCCACTTGCAAAATAGAATTAAATAAGTATTTGGAGGAGGAACGTGAAGATGAGGCAGAAGATTTTGATATTCTTCTGTGGTGGAAAGCAAATAGTGGTAGGTATCCAATTCTTTCCATGATGGCTAAAGATGTGCTTACTATGTCCATATCTATCATTGCTTCGGAGTCAGCTTTTAGTATAGGAGGTTGAGTTCTTGATCAATTTTGAAGTTTTCTATCTGCAAAAATGGTGGAAGCTCTTATTTGTATACAAGATTGGCTACGTTCTTCTAGTTCTCCTATTAATATTGAGGAGACCCTTGAGGAAATTAAAAAAATATCTGTAGGTAAAAATTACTCATTCATTGTATTATTTCTATAGAAATTAATTATTGATTTTAATATTTATGTTATATATTTCACATGTTTTATCTTTATAATTGCAGAAATGACGAGCAAAATAGAAAAAATAATCACAGTTGATGATTAATTTTCTTTCTTGATACCATTTCCTATGAATCTGCCAGTGCCAGCAAAGATGTATGCTGGGCAAGTGGGCAGTGGGCACTATATTCCTACTTTTGCCAGCGTGGTTCATTGGTTTGTTTATTTGTATCCTCTAATCTTATTCTCTAATTGTTGATTTTGATTACAAAATTATTGCCAAACTTATACATATTGAATGCTAACTGCTATTCTGCTAACTGCTAAGCCAATTGAAAGAGCAAATGTAAAGAAGAAAAGAGGACAAAGTGAAGACATCTCAAGTCATGGGAAGAATGATCTACTGCTATCTGCTACTAGTCTGCTATACTGCATAATCCCTCTGATACTGCCTTAACTTCAGAAACAGATCTGAAAGACTGAAACTATCTAAACAAAATTTATCTGCATTCCTATGAATCTGCCAGCAAATAGGGATCTTACTAGTATTCTCGAACTGTTAATTTCTTCAGGTATATATATCGACATGGATTGGTGGCATCTCATCACTGAAGAGAAGGTCCATGGTGCCTGCTGGCTGCTGGTCTGCTACACTACTGAACATGGTGCCTGCTGCCTAGTGCCTAGTGCCTGCTGGTCTGCTGCACTATTGAACATGGTGCCTACTGCCTGCTACATGCTGGTCTGCTGCACTACTACCTGCTGCATGCTGGTCTGTTGCATTGCATAAGTGCATATTGCTGGTGCTGGTCTACTGCTGCTGCCTGCTGGTTTGCTGCACTGCATAAGTACATACTGCTGGTGCTGGTCTATTACTGCTGCCTGCTGGTCTGCTGTACTGCATAAGTGCATACTGATGGTCTACTACTGCTGCCTGCTAGTCTGTTGTACTGCATAAGTGCATACTGCTGGTCTACTACTGCTGGCTGGTGCCTGGCTGCTGGTCTGCTGTAGCAGCTGCACTGCATAGGCTATCCTATCCGAATAGAGATATTATCTTCTTGGTGACTCTAAGCCAAAAACTGTTGACATTATTATACCTTAATTTATGCCTTTATAGTGCTAGTAGCAGACTAGCAGACTAGCAGACTAGCAGTCTAAGCTCTTTTTTTGCAAGAATATGCATACTGTTGGTTTACTACTGGCTACTGCTGCCTGTTAGTCTGCTGCACTGCCACTGCATAAGTGCATACTGTATACTGCTATTGCTTGATTTTCATCTATTTTGGTGATCTTGTCTCTTAAGTTTTTAAGAAACCATTTAAATTGTTGTAACTTGTAAAAACTCAGCAGTTGTATTTACTTACAATTCAATGTTATTTCTTTATTTTTTGGTAAAAAACAATAGTTGCTAACTTGCTAATTACAATATTACTGCCACAAGAAATTCATAATTTAAAATCGGTATACCGGTTTTAGAATGATTTAGAACCGGTTTAGAATCGGAACCGAAAAACCAGTTCTTTACCCAAACCGGTATGATTCCGGTTCTAAAATGAGCAAAACCGGTTCGGTTAACCGGTTTTGCTCACCCCTATCCACAAGATTGTCTCCCAAATTCCAATGCAATAATTTCTTTCAATAAACAAAAGCGCAAATAAGTACAAGCACAGGGCAATTTGTGGAGAATAAATATAAAATATTTGCTTTTTCAAAAAGAGGGACAAAGGAGATGGCCAGAGATGGCGACTTCATGATCACTCTTTTAGCAAATGGCTAAAAATAAGTTGTACATCAAGTCCTTTCGAAAGCTACGACCTTATCCAAGTGGCTCATAGTGGAGCCACAACACCACCATGGCACGATGAGGCCACAGCGAGGTCAATTGAAGGAGACGAAGACTTTGCCACACAAGCTAATGCCACTGCAACAAGAACGAAGGAGTTACAAGAATGTTCTTCTACAAAACTATCATTACCCAAAATCTAAGAAGGATGATTGAGTGCTTAGACCCGCAAGAACAAGCTTCCGCAATAGGTGCTTATGATGCCTTGAGGTAGGACATATGAGAAGTGATTGCCGAAATGGCTTAGTCTACCTTAGATGTAGAAGAGTGGGATACTTCACAAAGTATTGTAACGCTCCATCCCCCTCATCCAGGCATAGCAGCCATTTGCAAATGGAGAAGAACATAACAAAAAGTGACTCCAGGAAGATGATGAGGCCAAAAAATTCGATTGAGAAGAAATCTACCGTAGTGTTGTAGTCATATAAGAAACACCACAAGAAGCCCTCTGGAAGCTTTAGGCACAGCATGAACAGGCCTCATACAAAGGACAATAGAAAACCCACCATCCACCTACCCTGCAATGAGGACATCTATGACAACATCAAGCTTCTATAGTCATATGGTATCATCAAAGTAGTTGAGGGATTTACAAACTCAATTACTCTAAACCACTCATTAACTGAGCTTTGGCTGGGCAACTAGAGATGGAAGATAAAACCCATTGGAAATGGTGACTATTTGGTTCTATTTCCTAGTAGACAAGTGCTCAATACTATTTCACAGCGAGGTACCTATGACTTCCGTGACTGCAAATTCATTATTAATAGCTGGTCCCCCGACTACGTGGCAATTGAGAAGGATTGTTCCACAACCCTCTGGTTTATTCTTAAGGGAGATCCCTTCCATCTTTGGAGAAGAAATGTCCTTGTTCGCTGCCTTATAGGTTTGGAAGAGTGGTGGAGATAGATCGTGATCTTGCAGATGCAAAAGAAGTGGATTTAATCAAAATAAGGATCTCAACCTAGCCAAAATGATAGATCCCCCCATCCTTCAAGATAGTTCTGAGGAAAGAAATCTTCAGAATCTCCATACATCAAGACACTATGGAAGAAGGAGAATGCTTGAAGACAAAGATGACCCTTGGGGTGCCTTGCCATCGGAACTTTGCACCCACGCCAACGATGACAACAACTAGAGAAGTCGGTTTCCTTGTAAGGAAACTAATGCAAACCCTAGCAAGAAGCAATGTGCAGCCCTATGCTTTTCTAGCAAAAACTTCTAAAATTAGGACAAAACTATAGTAGAAGATGGCTTATCTCTACAATTAGTGCAGAAACCAAATTTGCAGATTTTGTGTCTCCCCAAAGTGGTTTCAAATTCAAAAGAGCCAAACTTGATTTCAAATACTCTTGTTGTTCTACTTTGACTAGACACACACACATACGGATTTGAAATAAATATGGCATCCGACTGTAGAACTTCTTTTGGCCCTATCTCCATTATTGACCCTAAAAGGAATGAAACCTTCAAGGACTCACAAAATAGAGTAAGCCTCAACCCTCTAGCAAATGAGGTGACACTAGCCATAGAAAGCATCGATGGGTTGATCAACACTCTCCCTACTCCAGTAAAGATGGCTAGGATCTTCTCCAACTGTTCAATGAAAAGGCTGCTCACCCTCAATAGCCTCTGCAATGCAGAGCTTGGGCACTCAGGACAAGCAAGCTCTGATCCTCAATACATTCATAAGCATGGAAGAAGACTATGCAGCAGCAGCTCTTGTCACAAACCAACACCAAGAGGAAGCCAACGAGCCTCTATGAAGATTCTCTGTTGGAATTCAAGGGGGCTCACCTCCAAAGATAAGCAGGATTAAGTTAAACTCCTGGTGAGAATCTCCCATCCTAATATTCTTTTTTTGCAAGAAACGATGATCCCTTCTCTCCATTAGGGCTACATGGGTGATGGTTGAATCTCCCACTAGACCACCCCCCCGCCCCCCCCAAGGCAGATATGGAGGTATGATTTTGGGGTGGAATGATGACATTGTGCATTGCTCAAATACCTACCATGGGTCTTCACAAGTGTTTATGGTCCATGTGCCTACCCTCTCCGAGCTACTTTTGGAATAAACATCTTAGAATTAGACAGACCCATATTCTTCCATGGTTGATCAGTGGTGATTTCAATGTAGTTAGAAGACCAGAGGAAATACCTTTAGGCAATGCTAGCAATGCTAAAATTAGAGAATTCTCAAACTTCATCAAAGAAGTTGAATTAATTGACATTCCCATGGTAGGCAAACAATTCACATGGACAAACATGCAAGTCCCCCAGTTATGGCAAAACTTAATAGGTTTCTTTGTAACCTTGAATGGGAAGCATACTTTCCTCTCATTAGGCTGCAAAGTTTAACTAGAGGGCTATCAAATCATAACCCAATCTGCCTTTCAATTGAATCCTCAAGTTTGAGAAGCTTATTCCATTTTGAAAATATGTGGCTAAAGGAATCACTCTTTAGACAACATGTTGCAAACTCTTGGAGTCTTCCTCATGATGGTGGCAATGCAGTAGTTCAGATTTCTCAAAAAATAAGACATCTTCACAAGGACATCCATTCCAGGCAAGCAAAACATTTTGGATTAGTCAACCAGAAAAAAATTCCTATTGATAAGTGTGTTGGTAGTGATCAATGCTTCGCTCGAGCTACCAGATTCAAACCATGTAGAACTCCAAAATCAGCATGCAACTCCGATGGAACACCTAGAGACTATATTGGAAAGAAAGAGTGTCATGTGGAGACAAAGTGCAAAGACACACTAGGTGAAGGATGGAGACCGCAATACAACCTTCTTTCATCATTTTGCAAATGGAAGACATTAAAGGAATCATATTTCACAAATTTGGTGGGAAGGAGAATGCTTGTATTTAAAACCAACCATACGTCATGTAATCACATGCTTCTTTGACTCCTTCTTCTCACAAAGACATAGCTGGCATATTAGAGGTAATTGGACAATCTTATACCTTGAAGGCCGAGCAGACTTGCACCATCTAGAAGCTCCTTTTAGTCTGAAAGAAATCAATGAAGCTGTCAAGTAGCAAGGACCAAACAAGTCACCCGGTCCTGATGGACTTACAAGTGAGTTCTTCCAAAATTTCTAGCCAGCGATTAAGGAAGATGTCTTCAATTTGTTTAGAGAGCTTAATGATATTAAAAGCTCTCTAAAACCTCTAAATGAAGCTTTCATCACCCTAGTTCCAAAAACTAAGGGAGCAAGCAAATTCTCATACTTCTGTCCCATCTGTATGGTGAATGCAATTGTGAGACTATTCTCTAAGGTGTTGGCTAACAAAATTAAGATCTCCTTTTCTTTTTATTTTGCTGACTAACATGCTTCAAAAGTTATTGTAGAATGCTCAAAATATAGGGCTTATTGAAGGTCTTTACAATAGAGGCACCCCTCTTCCAATTTGTATGTAATATGCAGATGACACAATTATTGCATGTCAACTCTCCTTTGATTCGATTTGCAACCTCAAGGGAATACACTATGTATTTCAAGGCATGTTAGGCTTGCAAATTAGCTTCTCCAAAAGTGCACTCTTTGGCATCAAAATGTTTGATAAAGATCGATACCTATATGCAAATATCTTGAATTATCATATTGGCTCTCTTCCATCTAAATATTTGGGCTGCCCTTACACTACAAGAAGCCTTCAAAAGCAGAGTGGCCCAACTTAGTTGAAAAGGTTGACAAAAGGCTAGCCTTTTGGCAACAACACTGTCTTTCTAATGGAGGAAGGCTTACTCTGATAGACATTGTCATCACTTCTATACCAATCTATTGACTCTCAGTGTTCAAATATCCTAAATGGGTCCTACAAAAGTTGGAAACTATCCAAAGATCATTCTTTTGGAATGGATGCAAGAGCTCACATGGCTTCAACCTCATAAACTAGAAGGGGATATGCAAAGAAAAGCAGCAAGGGAGTTTTGGAATTCTAGATACTAATAATTGCTGGATTGCCATTGTAAAACTCAACTACTACCATGGCAGCAAAAGAACAATACCAGCAAGAGAGCGGACACATTCCTCCTTCTCCTAGAAAGGTGTTTCAACCACTAGGTTTACAATGTGCTGCTCAATTAGTTGGAGACTTGGGAATGAAAAATCAATCAAATTCTGGGAAGATATTTAGTTAGATAACTGCCCATTTGCCTCATGCTTTCTTGACTTATACCAAGTAGCAGCTCATGACACATTGTTGGTAGATTGCTTCAGAGCAGAGACTGGTGTAGGTAATTTGCATTCCCTTTTTTACAGAAATTTGGATAATAGTCAAATTGATAGCTTGGCCAAGCTCCTAGCTCTAGTAAACAATCGCATCCCCCATACAATACTAGATAAACATGTTAGAGATGGGCAAACAACGGTACCTTCACTATTACTAGCTTTTACATATTTTTAAACAATGGAGGAATCCGGTTTAAATGGTCAGACTAGTTTTGGTTTCCATGCATTCCAACTAAGGTTCAAGTGTGCAACTATTTGTTGATTATGGATAAAGTTCCTACCATAGAAAACTTAGTCAAAAGGAAATGGAAAGGTGAGATACGACCTTGTATCCTTTGTGGGGCAGACGAGAAATCTACTCAACGTATCCTACTATATTGTTCTTTCTTAGTTGAGATTTGGGAATTCTTCAAACATATGAATAGTAGAAGATAGAGCCCTTCCTTCCTCAAAGAGTTCTAGGCTAGGACAGCTAGCTGGGGATTTATAGTAATGACAGTCTGTTGGATGCTATAGGATGAGTGTAATACTCGCATCTTCAAGCTCAAGAGAAGGACTGCATGGATATTGACCTACCAAATGGTCCAATGGCTCCATTGGTGGACAAATCATCTCTCTCTAACCCAACAAGATAAGTTAAGGGATTTGCTTCTCTTTCTTTTCAATATGTATGTTTGAGTTCTCCTTTTGATTTCTTAACTAAGGATTACCCACTACCTATAAGTGGTGTAGCCTCAGGGAAGAGAGTCAAAAAAGAATTCCTTTTTTTCCTTGTGATTATGTAAAACTTGTTCCTCTTCCTTTAATAAAATTAAGGTTGTCATCTTATTCCTCAAAAAAAGGTACAAGCATAAGAAAATTTCAAAGAACTCCAACAATGTACACAAGAAAGCTATCAAATATGACTTGTAGCACTACCAAACCACACACATCCCTTACTCTCTCAAAAATCTTGTGGAACTCAGTAATGAGGCAATGCAGCAAGATACCGACACAAATCCAACACAAGTGACAACTATATATATATATATATATATATATTATATTATATAATATACAATGTTTTTAAAAGTGTCATCAATTGATGATAGTTGTCTAAAACTACTATAATTTTGATAAATTCAATTATCTGAATGTAACAAACAGAGCAAATATATTCTTTATTTACTATATTTGAATGCCCAAACTTATTGTTTGAATAACCAAGTGTGTAAATTATATTCAAATTTGACTTTTTTTTATTTAAACCCTAACCCCAAATCAAATATAGATTTGATTTTTCGTTTTCTCACCAACCTCTCTTGGCATCATCAGTTCTCTTGCCGGCGTTCATCAATACCGCTACTTTCTAACAAAATCCAAAAACTCCTTTCAATTCGACCACAATATATCCTAATTTCTTTTTGAAACTTAGGGTTTTGAATTTGTAGTATTGGAAAACATTAATTTTTATTGTGTTTGAGATCCTGATCTTGATTTCTATTATGATTTTCAAAATTTTAAATTAATAGTAGATGAATTTGAAAAATTGGAGAAATGAGATACAAATTTGAGAAATTGGAGGAATATACCCCCTAGGACATGCTTAAATAGTTTGTTTTAGACTTAAATTTAGATTGTTTGTTCCTTTTGGATTGTATGGACAGATTATCATTTATTTGTATTATTTATAAGCTAATTTATGTAATATTTGAGAGTCATTATTAATGAATCTTGATTTTAAAGTTAAAGTTGCTAAAAGTTAATTAATTATTTTACTTTTTAAGTGTAAATTGTTGAAAAAATCATAATGTAGTCAGTGTATTGGGTTGTAGTTTTGTATTATCGTAAACTTTGAACTACAACAAAAATTATTTTAGATTGTAATATATAAACAAAATTATAAATTTTGAATTTAGATTACTAAAAACTAAATTTTTGGTATTAGAATAAATTTTGGTATATTATTTTGTTTGAAATTATTTGAATTATAATCCAAGAATGACATTGGATTTTGTTTGCTAAGTGCAATTGGCCGAACTAATTTGTTTGGTCGATTGAACTTTCATGTTTGTTCGACTGAACTTAAAAGTATATCCTCCAAGCTTTTATAGTTATTGGGTGGTGTTTTAAAGAAAGCACAATCAATGACCATTTTTTTACGATATTTTTTCAAGAGTATCACTTTAGTGATGATATTGTGTGAATGCCATAAGAAGTACATGTAAATACTTTTGATGGCATCTTAAAAATATAGTTAAAATTTTCGACATAAGTTTTGATGATGTTTCAAAAGAACCGTGAAAAAACACTACCAATATATTGGTGGTATTTTTAATCAATAGTGAGAAGCACCACCAATAATCCCATTTCTCGTAGTGTGAATTTTTATTCTTATTTTTTTTCAATACAAAAGGTCAAAGAATAATTTAACACAAAAACGCCATGATTCATATATAAAGATAATTTAAGTTATGTATTAATCATAATTTCTATGTTATCTCTATTGTTATTCAATTATAGTAAGTACCATAGTAGATCAAAGTATCAATTAGATTCAATAATTATCTAGAATGTTCTAAAGACTTCAAGGTTATGGATTTGGGTGAATTCATGAACCAATTCATGTATGATGTTTAATGAGGTGCATGAATAAACTTCAAGATATATTGTTTAGTCTATAAATATTTGTATTTTGTAATTAAAAAATCAATTTCAATTTTTGTTAATGAAAGATATTTATTACAAGAAAGATTTCTTCTTGTAAGTTGAAGATGAATTTCTTTAATTATCCCTCCTACATTTCGTTTAGATTAAAGAGTCATTCTATATTTTTATAGCGGATCTTTAAAAGTGCTGACCAAAAACTATTTTTGTGCTGAGTTCTAAAAAAGAGATGCGTGTCTTATTATTAAATTCTACTAATCATCCTGCTGGTCATCATCATCTCTTATCACTTTCGAAGTCATAACTATTGCCATTAAGAAATAAGCCTTCCCTCTACAATTGCCCCCTCCCACTCTTCTCCTTCCTCATTCCTTCCCACGAAAACTGCAAAACCCAAGACCTTAATCCTCCATTGAGAAAATGGACCAAACCCTAGCTCAAATCCCCTCCAAAATCCCTTCATGGTACTCTCCGGAGACCGGTATCTACGCCAGCCTCCATCCCTCAGTCCTGCTCCCCCAAGATCCCTTCCAAGACCTCGTCTCCTTCCTCTTCTCCCGCCCCCACCGCGGCCGTGGCGCCTTCCTTGACGCCGTCTCCGGCGACTCCATCTCCTACCCGCAACTCAAAGAGCTCATTTACTCTCTTGCCGCTGGCCTCCGCCTCGCCGGCGTCTGCAAGGACCACGTCGTCCTCCTTCTCCTGCCGAACACTATCTTCTTCCCCGTCATCTTCTTGGCCACACTCGCCACCGGCGCAGCCGCCACCACCGTCAACCCCAGCTGCACCTCGGACGAGATCAAGAAGCAGACTAGCCGATGCAACTTGTCCTTCGCCTTCGCGAGCTCGGAAAGCAAGACAATGCTTGACGGTCTTGGAATTTCGGTCATAGTCGTCCCTGACAACTTCGCTTCCGTCTCAGATGAATTCAAATATTTCTTTTCGCTTCTGTCAACTGATACCAGCCTTGCACCAAGGCCAAAGATCCGGCAGACCGACACGGCGGCAATACTCTACTCTTCCGGGACCTCGGGGCCTTGCAAAGCCGTGGTCTTGACGCACAAGAATTTTCTTGCCATGGTTGAACTCTTCGTCAGGTTTGAGGCTTCCCAGTATAAGCAAGAGAGCTCGAGGAACGTGTACCTCGCCGGCATACCGATGTTTCACGTCTACGGTATGTCATTGTTCGCGAGTGGATTGCTTTCCTTGGGCTCCACGGTGGTTGTGATGAAGAGGTTTAAGGTGGAGGAGGTCATTAGAGTTGTCGATACCTATGGAGTCACACATTTCCCCGTCGTGCCGCCAATCTTGGCGGCACTGGTACGGGCTGGCAGCCGGAGTTCGGACCCCGGGCTGCTTTCCCTTGTGCAGGTTTCATGTGGTGCAGCTCCTCTCAGCAGGAAACTCATCCAGGACTTCGTTAAGACATTTCCTCATGTTGATCTCATACAGGTAATGAACAAGTCCTAGAAATGGTTGAATCCTTTATTTGAATTTTTCTTTTATTTTTTGTCAATATTCTTTTCTATTGGTTGTTTGGAATTGTTTACAGATTAATGGGTTTCATATAGTATTAGCTGTTTAATCTCGTTTAGCTTTTTTTGTTTACTTCATTCCTTAGTTTAAGAGATGAACAAGTCCCTTTGAAATCAAATATAACTTATCTTAGTTCAATCTTGCTTATTAGTGATTGATACACACCCCTAGGAATAAATTGTTAAATTTTTTTAAATTTCACATGTTTTTCTTAGTAATATATTGTTTTTAATTGGTTATTTGCAATTATTTACTGCTTCAGGATTGGAGTCAATGGAGTCAAAGTCTAACAGATGAATGAGTTTTAATTAGTATTAGTTGTTTAATCTTGGTTTTATTTGTTTAATTTCAATTGTTAGTTTAATGGATGAACAGGTCTCTGTGAGATCCCTCTATAGAGTTCTTTTTTTTGTGATTGATTTCTTAAGTTATGTTTCTATTTTTTAACCGCCGTGATCTAACACCCGTAAGTTATCTTAATTAGTTTAATCTTGCTTATTAGTGATTAACACAAAGCCCTAGGAATACATTTCTTGAAAACAAGCCACTTGATTTTTTATTTTTTTTCACTCTTGAAGGAATCCGGAATCTGAAGTGGTACGCTTGAATTTTTCAAACTAAGACTATGAAGTCATCTTTAATTAATAGTAAGTCAGGGACTAGATCGGGATTGATTCAAAGGGGGGTGGATAATACCTGGAGCAAGAGATGAACACAAAATTTTGAGTTACATTTTTCTGGTCAAACTGTTTTGACATATTTTTCAAGAAATTATTTGTTAAATCGGTAGAAGCAAGCACATATTGATGTTAAATGATAGAAATAATTACTACAAAATTTCTGAGAAAATTTTTGAAATATCAATTCCTTGGCAATTGAGGATTAATCTTTAAAAATTTTTAAAATTCAAAATTGTAATTTTTAAAGATGAATTTGTAATTTTATCATCATATTTTATATACAAACACTTTATTTTATAATATAAAAAATAAAATGTTGATATATATATATTTTATTCGTAATAAAAGATTTATATACAATGATAAATTTATATTTTTATTTTGAAAAATTATACCTTTAGAAATTAATTTTAAATTTTAAAAATTTTTAGAGACTGATACTCAATTCTAAATTTGTTGAGAAATATTTAAAATATTTTTAGTAATTTCTGTAAATGGTATCCATAAATTGGAATCTTCTTGTTGGGACTCGATACTTTATGATGCTTTTTGAAGCAAGTTTCTTGAGAAGTGTGTATGGGACCATGGAAATTATAATCTTGCACTTTTCGCTTTGTCTTGTTTGGAAGTCATTCATATTCTTTGCAAATACAACCTCATCATTTGCCTAAATCATTATACTCATTTTACATGCATCATGCGTCTGTTTCGTGGCTTCTAGATTTGGTTTAATATTTGATAATCATTGTATATGAATCATAATATTTTTAATAACTTCTGAATTTTGATTAATATAATTAAATGTCTATTTTTATAAGTGTAACATGTACCACAAAGTTCATTATACAAAACTAATTATATATTATATATATTTTTTGGTGTTTTAGGGTTATGGCATGACAGAGTCCAGTGCAGTCGGAACTAGAGGTTTCAATACTGAAAACCACAAGAAATATGCTTCAGTTGGATTGTTAGCTCCAAATATGCAAGCTAAAGTTGTCAATAGCAAAACTGGCTCGTGTTTGCCCCCTGGCGATGCTGGTGAGCTGTGGCTGCGTGGACCATCCATCATGAAAGGTTAGCTTTTGTTTTGTTTTTGCATATCTCTCCTCAAAATAAATTTTTCAGACTTTTATTATGAAGACTAATATAAAAGTTAACATAATTTATTTAATTTTTTTAATCCCTAAT
The DNA here is from genome assembly GCA_005019695.1 of Trichopus zeylanicus subsp. travancoricus. Taxonomy (NCBI): domain Eukaryota; kingdom Viridiplantae; phylum Streptophyta; class Magnoliopsida; order Dioscoreales; family Dioscoreaceae; genus Trichopus; species Trichopus zeylanicus. The sequence continues at coordinate 28,256 of RXID01014616.1, read as the reverse complement.
TTTATTATCATTAAAATTTAAAGGTGAATAGAGAAATATTGGACTCATTACGAGAAGAAAATGATAATTTGTTCATGTCATTGGTTGCTTAGACATCATATTTTATGAATTCATGATCAAAGACTGAAATTTTTACCACAAGGGAAGCACCCTTTTACTACTAATATCTTATTACTGAGGTTTATTTTGTTGTAAATGAATCTATAGCTAAGTGCATCGAGCTTATCGTGGCGGCTAGGGTTTGGAAACATCAACCGGTTCAATTCCCCAATAGCGCCACGAGGTTGGCAAAAAGTTAGGCCTAGATCTCCACCTTGGGAGCCGTGTGTTATCCTTCTCAAAAAAAGAGAGAGAAATTAGGGTCGCAGACTTTACAGTCCTAAGATATGCCAGGATTGTAGATCTGCGGAATCTACGGCTGAGGCCCATGGGTACACTACATGATAGCTCAAGGCTTGTTAGGATGGATTTCAAAATTTTGACACTGAGAGAATTAGAAAAATTAAAGTTTAATTTTTTTTAAATTCTAATATTTGATTCTGATTTCAAAATTTAGAATTAACAAAATTAGACAATTCTATTTTTTTTTTTTTAATTTCAGTTCCCAATTTCGAAAATTTTGAGAGAAATTCATCCAATTCTAGAAATTACGGTGGGACCCACAAATTAAATTATGAATATATATAATATTTATGTTATTTTTTAAAAATTTTTTATTCTTGAATTAATTTACTTATTTTAATTTTAAAATATTTATTTAACTAAAATAAACTATTTTAAAAAAATTATAATTTTTACATTTATCAAATTATTTGACTTGTTACCTAAAATATAATAATAAATCTTGAATTAATTTTATTATATTTATATAATTCTTCATTTATGAGCCATTTTAATAATTATATTAATTTTTAAAACAATAAATTATGTTACTAAAAAAATATTATTTTACGTTTATCAAATTATTTAACAAGAAAAAATATATTAAATAAATCCTAAATTATTTATATTATTATTATAGAATTCTTTATTTTTGGGTCATTTTAAAATTTATATTATTTTTTTAATTACCTTTGTATTTTCTAATATTAATATATTATATTATTCTATTTACTTATAAATAAAGTATTTATTTTTTTAAAATAGTATATATATGTTATGTTTGTAAATTATAATTATATTTTTTTCCTTATTTTGTACTAAATTTAATATATATGTATTTTATATTTATCAAACGAATTTAACAAGAAAAAAATATATTAAATAAATTATAAATTAATTATATTATAATTATAGAATGCTTTATTTTTGGACCATTTTTAAATTTATATTAATTTTTTAATTAACTTAGTATTTTCTAATATTAATTTATTTTATTACTCTATTTATTTATAAATAAAATATTAATTTTTAAAAAGCAATATATATTTTGTGTTTATAAATTATATTTATATTTTTTATATTTTGTACTGAATTTAATATTAAATTTAATATATTTTTTAAAATTAAGAGAATTAATCAGTTTCTAATTCCACCGAAAAAATATTCATCCAAATACTGAAAATTCTAATAATTCTCTTAATTTCTCGGAATTAACAGAATTGATCAATTCCTCAATTTCAGAGAATTCATCCAAATAGATCCCAAATGACAAACACTATATATTTGAAGATCTACGGTCAATAGCAGAGTCTTTTTCCTTCACTAAAATAGGAGGAGATCAGGTTGGTTGGGAAACTTACACCATGCGTCTTTTCTCGATCATGGTCCTCAAGAGGCTATCTGCTAGGACTCCATGGAAAGCAAAGTGGGTGTATTCTAGAGAAGCATTGTTCCAAGTTTCATGTCCCTTCAATGGCATATCTCAAAGGTCCTTTTTGATTTTTTGGGGCTATTTGATTTAGAATTAGGATTAGAATCAGCCCATTTTAAAATTATTTTTTCTTATAAAATTAATATTACTTATTTTACACTATTTATTAAATTAAATTATTATAAAAAAATTTAAATAATTTTTTAAATTTTAAATTATTGAAATATTAATTTTAATAAAAAAGATATTAATTTATAAAAGTAGTTTACTAATTTTGATGTTGATTCTGATCCTCATCTCGAGTCAAATAGTGTCTTGCGTTCTTCCTCCCACTGGTGACGTTCAAAGAAGTGGTTTGACAAACCATCTGGGGTAATCTCGGGTAAGTGATTAGTACTGACTAGCAACGAAAGGACAATTTTGCCGTCGGTGTGGAGCGAAGAGACACCTTTCGTTTGACCGTGCAGCCAATCTATGGAAGTTGCTCTGTTCGGATAGGCTGCAATTAAGCAGAAAGTGCAAGCTGACAGTTGCTTGGACTCTAGTGATGACGAGAGAGGTGGCTTGGCTTCAAATGTTTGAAAATTCTGTGAGGGTGGGCATATATATATATTATATAAATAATAATAATTTATAATAAAAATAAAAGTTTTATCAAACCCTCGAGCGGGGTGTGTAAAAAGAAAGCTAAATATGTAAATTATATGTTATTATATTATATAGAAAATTTAATTGAGCTTTCAAATTGAAACCAAATCGAGTTTGGTTCAACTTGGAGCTCGAAATCAAACTCCTTTCTTTAACGAGACGAGGCAAGCCTCGACGCCGGGCGAGGTTCAAGCGATATTTACTTTTTTTTGTTTTGAGCAATGGTACGTTTGTCGATTCTGGCGGCTGTAGGCTCGTGTACTCTCATGAGGGGGCATTTGGAGAACGTTGGGATGAAAATATGATGCCATGGTGTTAAAAGGATGTCCCAAGGGTGATCAAGTTTTTGATAAATGAATGATACACGAGTGGTGGAGTCAAATTGTTGGCGGCATTATTAGTCGAAGCGGTGCTGATGGCGTTGAAGTAGCGGAGGCATGCCAGGTGATAGGAGATGCCCCAGGAGTGGATGCTAGGAAAAATATTGTTTAGATTGCTAGTGCCGATGGCACTGATCAAAAGCCTACTTGTGCTATGACATAAATATATAACATGATATTATGTATGACAATGTGAACTCTAATCTTACTTTTTGATATATGACTCATGAGAAAAATAAGTTTAAAAACTAAATTAAATAGATTTATATATTTTAGAGGCTAAAACGAAATTTTGAAGTTTTTTTTTCTGTAATTTCTAATTAATCTACCTTGAGTGTTTGCCATCTTTTGATGGAAAAAAATTGAAGAGGAGAAAATATTTTAAATTAAAATTTTTTCTTCTTCATAAACAGCTCTAAAACAAAAGAAAAGAGAGAATTTTTCTAATTCTCTATTTTTTCGCAATCGTAACCAGCTCAATACAATAGGATTTGGATTTTTACAAAAATCCTCTCTAAGTATATCATAATTACAAATTAAAATTTTATAATTATAAATAAAGTCAAATATTTATAAAAAGATCTAATTATCAAATAATTTAAATAAATCAATTTAAATCCAAATTTTTAATTGGATTCAGCCCCAGAAAATTTATTCTCCTCCAACCAGGTAATCTCAAGATGAGATCAAATGCTGGATATACTATAAAACATTTTCACCATCACGGAATACCCAAATGAGCATATATATACAACTTAACTCTTTTTATGCTATCATCCATTATCATACAAATATTAATCAAACAATCAAACTTAAGCCACTCACTATATCTTCAAACTATCTGATCCGAATTGCACAATTAAACTTATTTTTTAAAAATAAATTAATAAATAATCTATAAGACCACAGGACTAACAATTTCCTACATGGTCTATAGATCTGTTTAATTTATACATATATAGATAGACGAATATTGAAAAAAAATTTCAAAATTTGTTTTTCATATGAGATCCCAACTGTGCAATTCAGAGATAATGGACCATACCACACTTCCTTAGTAATTCCCATACATGCCCAATCATGGATGAATGTATACTAATAATATATCAATTATTTTCATATCAAAACAAGTAAAGTACTATATCAGTTGAGCTAAATAACATTAAATATAAATATAGACAATGTACTTGTGAAATAAGATATATAATAAAACATAATAGTAGTGAGAATGCCCATGGATTTTCCATTGGTGGTTTACTCGTTTCGTGCTTCTTCAGAAATATGTCACTTATATGCACAAATAGATATAAAATAGATATGATGCCTAGTCATACCTTTACCTTAAATATTTCAAGAATTACTTACATATGATCACTAGGTTCTTATGTAGGTGATCATCACTAACCTACTTAGTGACCTACGGCATTTCCAAGGACCTCATTTTCCAAATTGAAAGATTTAAAAAAATAAAAACACATCAATGGAATCACTTCAAATGAAAAAAGTAATATTTCACTGATAAACAGATTGTAAATAAATATAATGCATGTAACAGTTAAAACATAATATCATATTTATAAACTATCCTCATACGATTGACATACACTTTAAATATTTTTACCACAAAATCTTTAGTCATTGGGTCAGCCAAATTATCTACAGAAGATATACGTGAAATAATAATATCCTTTTCCTGAACTTTTTCATAGACATAATGAAATTGCAGCTCAATATGCTTTGTTTTGGAATAATAACTGGCATCTTTAATAAGAGATATAACTATATCATTGTCATAAATTATCTGCATTTGTCTGTTAGTATGATCAACCACTAAGAGGTTAGAGAGGAAATATTTCAATAACATAGCATGTTTACTAGTTTCATAATAAGTTATGCACTCTGCCTCTATAGTTGATAAAGTAGTAGTAATTTATTTCATACTACACCATGAAATAACCCTCTTCGATAAAGTAAATATATATCTAGATGTTAACTTCAAATTGTCTTCGCATCCTTTTCAGTTAGAGTCTGTATATCTAAGAATATTTAATAGCTTATATCCATTAAATAGGAACACATAATTTTAGATTTTTTTAAATAATGAAAAATCTTTTTAATTGCTCTTTAATGAGTCATTCTTATATTACTTTAATATCCGCCAAGAAATTTCAAAACAAAAGTAATATATGAACGGGTATAGATCATCAAGTAAATCAAACGGCCAATGACTGAAGTATAGTAAATTTTTTTGTATCTCTTGTCTTTCAATCTCTTTCTGAGGACATTGGTGAATATTAAGTTTATTACCTTTGGCTATAAGTGATTCTCTAGCTTTACAATTATCCATACCATATTTTTGAAAAATTTTAGTAATATATGTCTTCTGAGAAAGCCCAAGCAATCGATGCTTTCTGTCTTGTATATTTTAATGACCAAGACATATGAAGTATTGCCAAGATTCTTTATCTCAAATATTGTAGATAATATTTTTTTAGTGTCTCTGAGAGAATTTAATTCATTACCAATCAATAAGATATCATCAACATATAACATCAATATTTGAACTTTATCCTCACTGACCTTCAGGTATACATAATTATCAACTACATTATCCTAAAAGTCAAATTTTGTGATTGTCTCATGAAATTTAAAATACCACTGTCGAGCTTCTTATATTAAATATAAATAGATTTATATAGTTTACAGACTTTTGTTTCATATCACCTTTCCTGATAAACCTTTCTGACTGAATCATATAAATTTCTTCTTCAAGAATTTCATTCAGAAATGATGTTTTAATATTCATTTGAATGAGTTCATAGTCATAGAGTGCAACCAATATCATGAAAATTTTTATAGAATCTTTTCTGGAGGCTGAAAAAATGTCTCATCATAATCAATTTCTTTTCTCTGAGTATAACATTTAGCAACTAACCTTGCTTTATACTTCTCAATTTTACTATTGACTTTCAATTTAGCCAATTGGTTTACAGTTTTCAAGAGCTTGCACTAGAGACCAAATCTTATTTTTCTGTATTGAGTCGATTTCTTCAATCATTGTATTTTACCATAATCTTACATTCTCATTGCTTATGGTCTCTAAAAAATTCAGTGGATCATCATTCTCTATAATCGATGATACAAGTACCTCATCTAAATTATTTGAACTCTAAATATGCAGATCTCCAATTTTCTTTAAGTATGTAATATAGTCATTTGATATAACTGATTTATGAATTTTTATAAGTCTTTCATCTAACTGGCTTGACACAGCTATTAGTGTTTCATCTTGTTTAGCTCTATCTCACTCATTCTCAAACTTAATTCTTTTTCTCTTGCTTTCTTTGACAGATGTGCCCTACTCAATAACTTTAACATCTCTACTTTCAAATATAGAACTTTGAACAGGATTATATAACTTGTAACCTTTAGATCTTTCTAGAAAATCAACAAATTTATAACTCAAACTCCGAGTTGCAGTTTTTGGCATATAAGGTTTAATAATTTTAACTTCAGTCTTATACACTTTAAATATTTCAAAGACATCTGACTTTCTGTATCGCAGATACACATATCTATATCGTGAATAGTCATCAATAAATATTACAAAATATCTCTGGCTGCCTTGTGGCTACCCTCTTTGGATCATAAACATCTATATGGATTAAATCTAATAAATTATCAGACTTTAATGTTTTTGAAATGATGTTCTTGCCATCTTACCTTTAATACAATCCACATATACATTAAAATCATCAAAATTTACATTTTGCAAAATTCCGTTATGGTAGAGTCTCTCTAATCTGTCTCTACCAATATAATCTAAATGACAATGTCATAAATGAGAAGAATTCTTATCTAACTGTACATTTGGATCACAAGAAAATATGGCCATTATGGAGAACCAGAGTGTATGCCCCAACACTAATAACCTCAGCTCAATCATTGTTTCCCATGAAGACGTATTTCTCCTAGTCATTTGGTTTTCTTAAGTTCAAGAATCTCTACGTTATAGTTGATATATGTACTGATGATCTCAAAATAAACTAAACATTTCAACTCATATCTTTTGAAAAATCTAATAAATTTGTCATGAATACTTTGAAGTAATTCTTTGGTAGGATAAACATTTGGCAACCTAGTACGAATTATTTTAGATACTATTCTTCTTATTATCAGCTTTACTAATTTGTTTGTTCTATGATATTTCTCAAATTGAAATCTTTCAAATTGACTAAACCCAATAGGCAGTTCAGAAATGTCAAAAGCAATGTTAAAATCTTGAAATACCAAATGAGCTTTTAGTTTACTTCTCTAAGTCGAATAATTTAATTTATTTAAGATCTCAACTTTGAAAAGTTGACTATTAGATTCCATATTGAAAATTTTATAATGTATAGCTCAAATGCACAATAAATATATTTCAATAATAAATAATTTATGATTTTATTGATTCAAATAGGGATTATTATGGTGATTTTGTATTAGCTCCTTTGAAAAACTAACACAAATCACGACATCCCACAAATCATCAGCAAAAACGAAATTGAAATTCAATTATGATATTGCACTATTTCCTTTGGGAAAATAATAAAAATCACGAGATCCCACCAATAAAATCCATAATAATCATAATAAATAATCAAAATCCGCTTGGCTTTCTTTTATTATTACAAATAAATTTTTAAAATATTCTATATCTATTTCTTCTTTATACCAATTCAACCTTTGGGTCAAATTGATTAGAGTTAAAAATAGAGACAAAATAATAATATTTATAAATCAAAATAACTTTAAAATCCTTTGGAGAATATCTGATTATTTTAACTTATAAATATACCTACGACTAAATAATAATGAAAATTTATTTTCATTAACTTAAATAATCATTAGTTTAATTAATCAAGATAAATCTTAATTAATTTAAGCATACTGAACCGAGATTGAATCCGAATTACAATTCAATTCAAAGCAAGGTGTGTTGAACTGCAATTTTACATCAAAGTCCTTTTAAAATCTTAATTTACAAAAAATTTCAAAAATCAACTTATTCGAGAAAAATTCACTATAAATAAAAATTTTGAAATTCAATCTCGAATTTTTCTCCACCAATAGAATCATTGATACCAATAAACTACTCAAAATAATTTTTAGTCAAAATTTGAGACAAAAACTCGATTTTCTCAAATTAAATTTTGAGAAATTCAACACAAAATAAATTATAATTCGATTTTTCGCGGATCAACAATCAAAAGTTGACTCTAATACCAATTGTGGATTCTAATTTTACTCTTTGATGCAAAACTCACAAGAAAAATAAGTTTAAAAATTAAATTAAATAAATTTACATACTTTAAGCTTGAAACAAAATTCTGAAATTTTTTTCTACAATTTTCAACTAATCCACCTTGAATCTTTATCATTCTTTGATGGTGAAGAATTGAAGAGGAGAAAAAAATTTCAAATCAAAATTTTTTCTTCTTTATAAACAGCTTGGAAATGAAAAGAAAATAAAGAATTTTTTCAATTCTCTGTTCTTTCTCAATCGTAACTGACTTAATACAATATGATTTGGCTTTTTAGGAAAAAAGCTTTCCAATTATATTATAATTATAAATCAAATTTTGTAATTACAAATAAAGTTAAATATTTATAAAAAGTCTAATCACCAAATAATTTAAATAAATCAATTTAAATTCAGATTTTTAATCGGATTTAACCTCAGAGAATTTATCTTCCTCTAATCAGACAACCTCAATGTGAGATTATATATTAGATATACTGTAAAATGCTTAAACCATCACAGAATATCCAAATAAGTATATATATAAAATTTGGTTCCGTTTATACTGTCATCCATTATTATATAAATATTAATTAGACAGTTAAATTTGAGTTACTCACTATATTTACAAATTGTCTAATTTAAATTATACAATCAAACTTATTTTTTAAAAATAAATTAATAAATAATTTATAAGACCACAAAATTAATAGGAAATAAGTTTACCTAAGTGATCACGGACACGGAAGACTATGGTAGCTGGCATGCAATGAGGGCTCGGCGGTGGAGATAGCGAAGTGTGTTGGCCGTGTGAAGTTATTGGAAGCAGCTGGTTCTTCTCAGGCTCCGTTACTATTATTGGTTTAGTGTGTGCCTTTTATTTTGCTTCTTTGTTGCATGCTAAATTGATAACCATTGCGAGAAACCTTGGTGTTGGATGGCTGAAGGACGATGATGAGTCTCCGGCCTTTCTCTAAGTCAACTAGAGCAACTGACGAGCAACTTCTGGCTCTAAATATCTTGTTCGTTTTGAATTGGGCTCAAACTTGAAAATCAATTATGATAAGATCTATCTGGTATATCTGAGCTCGATGGAGGGCAGGCGAACTGAGCTGGTGGCTTTGATGAATTAACAGTCGGAGGCTTTTCTTTCAAATATATTGGGGTCCCTTTGCATGCATCATCTGCATTTACGAGTTAGAGATTGGATGTCTTTTGATTGAATGGATTTAGCAAAACTGGGCAATGGGCGGGTATGAGTGGAATTGATTGCGCTTTGTAGGATGTCATTGTGCTAGGATTGCTTTGAGGAGTTTGGCATGAATTTAATCGTTACATCTTTTTGTGAGCTCTCCCCATTCTTCGTGGTGGTGCTCTTATATATTTTTTTTCCTGTATTTTTCGCTTTTATGTTTATATAAATATATACGAGGAATAGGCTCTGTCTTTCTTGATTCTGAAAAACAAAACAAGTGCAGTAAGAAGCTTGTTAGCTTATGAGTCGCATTTTTTTTATTATTAAGTGACTTTGTTGATGAATGCAAAGGATACTTGAATGATGAGTATGCAACTCAGTCTACAATCACTGAAGATGGCTGGCTGAAAACTGGTGATATTGCTCATTTTGATTACGATGGCTACTTGTACATACAGGACCGCATTAAGGAAACCATCAAGTACAAGGGCTTCCAGGTACATATAATCAAGTAATTTCAACATTTTTAATTTTTTTTTTTTTTTTCATATAATTGTCTCGATATATGTAAAAACCCAAAATGTACGCAAAGATTACAATAAAATTTTTGAGGAGAGAAATAAAGATATCATCGCAAGATATTTTATGCAGATAGCACCAGCGGAATTGGAAGCCCTGTTGATCTCCCATCCTGAGATTCTTGATGCAGCAGTCACATCGTAAGACAGTAAAATTTTGGGTTAAATTTAGGGTTTTTTAGATTTTCTTAGAGTGATTTTCTTGTTCATGTTAATTGTAAGATTAAATGATACGTCTTTCTATGAAGTGCCAAAGATGAAGAGGCAGGTGAGATTCCAGTTGCTTTCGTAGTGAGAGTGCCCGGAAGTGAAATCTGCTCAGAAGAAGTAATGAAGTTCGTAGCTAAGAAGGTAATTGTTTTTCTTCAGCATCTAGAATACATTATTTCTATTTACAAAAGAAAAACATTAGCTATTGGTTATGACGTAGTCTAAGACCTTTCACTAGTAATATTGGACACCAGAATTTCATTTGAATTAGAACTAAGACAAAGATTGATCGCGAATTCATATGACTAGTGTAAATATCACAATCCGAACGGAACCTATGACACTATCTAGCTAATATTTAACCATTAAAAAAACCGGCTAAGGTATCAGAATTTGGTGACCTAACACTGCTTAGGCACTTTTTCTGTCTTGTGTGACCAAAGTTTATCAATCCCATCATTAGTTAAATTTTTTTTAACATTTAGGTGAGTTGATTTTTCAGTTAATACTCTGTTTATTTGCATGAAAATAGGTGGCTCCTTACAAGAAGGTGAGGAAGGTGGTCTTTTTGCAGTCAGTTCCCAGATCTGCCGCTGGCAAAATCCTGAGAAGGCTACTCAGGAGCCACAATCAGATATCCTCGAATATGTAGACGCAATTTTTATCCTGTACTATGTAATGATAAATCATTTGACTATGATGTTGTAATTTTCATCGACTTATCTAATCAGAACAAAAAAAATTAATGAACAAATAATTGCAAACAATGCATACAAAGGCTCACCCCTTGAATATCAGAGTTATCTATCAACAATGGAGAAAAGAAGAGTTTTCTTCCACCATGCCTAGGTTATCATTACTATCTACCGGTTCTCGTAACGGGCTATTAACTACCATTCGCTTCAAATCCAACGCCCAAATTGATTGACTCATTTGATAATGGATTTGAACAAGGCAACAGCCAATAGCTAATAACTGATAGTGACTACTAGGACATGGTGGAATTTACCTCCCCACCCAAGCAATTCCCATGTCTTTCACAATAAGCAGGACCATCTCCCCAGAGAAGTCACAGGAAAATGAATAAACTGAAACAACAGAATACAACTCTCAGAATTTAAACACTAATTATATTGAATTTAAAAGTTCATATCCTACACAACTCAGGTAATTCGTAAAGTTATGGAAAAAAGAATAACCCCTTGAATTGTCGCAAACATCACGTCTATTATTATGCACAAAAAAAGGAAAAAATAACCTCACAAAGTTCAGCTGAATTTTCTTTCCACAACAAACAGCCTGTTCCAAATATCCATCACACAAAATCTTGTTCGAGTGTATCTTATCAGCCAGAGCATCGGATTTTCTCGAGCATCAAAAACTATTTGTGTCCTCTAAAATACATGTAGATTTTCTGCAATCATAGTAGTTCACAAGGGTCATTATTTTTGCACTTTAAAATGAGAGAATGAAAAGCAAATGAAAGAGATCGATCAATATCAAAGGAGAAACCATTATTCAAAAAAAATGATAACTCCAGATTTTGGATATCAAGTTTTTAATTGTGTTGACGTCTTATGTGAAAAAACACTATGTTAAATTTTCTACTAGAACGTAATTATCCATGACTAAGGGGAGGTGAAAACATGGGTGCGACAAATTTAACGATCCCATAAAAAATAAAGACAGGAAATTTTAAAATTTTTAGAACTACATCCAGATTGATTCTAGGTCATTTGTTGACCACAGCACATCAAACTAGATCTCTTATAATTATTTTTTGATCGGTGGATTGGAGCAGATCGATTTTGGTCTAAGTTTATCCGATAAAGGACTATTTGGAAATTTCAGAAAAAAAATCCAATGGAAACTTTTTTTTTGGAATTGTGTCTCATGCAAGCCCAATTTTTATGGCAACCCCTGTGAATGTTAGTGGTGATGGTGGGTGAGACTATTAATGATGAGGAACCCACATGCTAGCGACAATCTATAAAAAAATTTAAAAAGAGGTCTGACCTCCTTTTTTTTTCCTACAGAATCACACAATTACAATAGAAAATTAGTCTCTCAAAAGTGTCGCCAAAAATTTTTCCTACACAGGCCCTAACTATATGTTAACTATATTTGTTATAATAATTTGTTTGGGTTAGATATTATCGGATAGGATTGGGTCATTATTTGTCAATCCAATTCTGACACACTAAGGTCGCAGGTCAAGTATATTGATCAAAACCCAAACAAAGTTAGATTGGATAGGAATCAGGTGGTAGATTTTTCTGATCCACGGTCATCTTCAAACAGCTTCAGAACACCACCTTGCCTCTCCCTTGACCTTTTCAACTCCAACGGCAATGGAAAATCCGAAGGCATTCACTCAGCACAATGTTATTGACAAAAGAAATCTTCCCACCATGAATTTTCATCATGTTAACCTCATTAAAGAACTTTAAGATGATGGCAGGGATGCATATCACATCCTTAATGTCTAGTGAAGCTGCAGTGAACTCATACAAGGACCCTGAGGGAGCATTATTGCATCCAATGCTTCTAAAATAAATTATTCATAAAGATTCAGGTATCTAGTTGTGTTTCACTATATAGTTGACTACCAGTCATGATGACCAGTGCAAAATCATAAGGACTCTGCAGTTTCTTTACATCTACTGATGCAATAATTGGCAAGTGGTGAGATCCACCAAACCTCCACCTAACCCATCTTATAACCAAAGTTGTTTCCTACTACAATTTTTGTGCTCACACAAGATCCCACAACAATACCTATCAGGACATTTTTACCAGCAAAAAAATCTATCAAGACATCCAAACAGCCCCTATGTTCTGAAAATAAAAGGTTCCAACACTTTGCATGCTGATGTTTAAAGTTAAGGGCCCAAAAAACCTCAATTTATGAACTATTCTCACAGGCATCTTAATTTAAAAAATCATAAAAATAAACTGCTCTAATCAAGCAAAAAGAAAATTGAAGTGATAAAATACACATCATCAAACACAAGCTTATACAAGAAGAGGTGGTTTTGGAACAAACCTGAAGTACCCACAGGCTCAACAATGTTTCCAGGCAAAAAAGACCAAATCCAATTAAGTAAAAAACCTGCAATGGCAATAAGAGCACGTCTTATCAAAAATCACATCAGGAATATACTCGTCTACATATCTAGAGTCCATCTATTGTTGTGCTTTCACAAAATATAGATCAAAAGGGACATATATTATTGCTATTAGGTGTACAACAACCAAATGTGCAAAAATAAAAAATCAAGTCAGGTAACTTAAGCTCCAAATTTAATCAAATTCCAAACTGCCAAAGTTGTCCGACTAACAAGATGTTTATAATAACACCTTAGCATAGATCTGCATATCATAGTGCTTCAGATGAACTGTCAATAACATTCAGAACTTCTCTAGTAAAAACTCAGCTTACCCCAATCAGTACATGATCAGAGAAGGTATCAATTGCTGCAAGTATACCCCTGGTTCCAAAAAAGAAAGCAAAAGATTAATGTCAAGGTAGATTTGCACCTATCAGAGGACAACAAAATTAAAATGCATCAGCACAGAAAATGCAATGGGGATCAGACATTGTTCAAGAGAGAAGCTAAGTTGCAAGTATTCAAGAAAAGGAGAAAGAAAGATGATGGTGTCCGATCCCTCCTATGTCTGTGATACATTATTTGTCCTCTTGTTTTGTTTTCTCTGTTTTTGTTGTAACACGCAGAACAACTGAAAACAAGGTAACTGTCTGACAGAATACATAACAAACCCAATGGAGCTGCCTTAAACATTGTTACAACATCACTAATACCTAAAGATACTATTGCAACAATTATCCACATGTAACAATTCACTTGGTTAAAAGGTACTATTTTTTCAGTAGCTTAGTCATCTGGCAATTGGCAGTGGTCATAAAGTTCTAAACCCTTGTGTAATTCTAACCCCATTAATGCCAAGATAAAAAATTGAATTGGATCCCCAAATATTGATTGAAATAAGCATAGCCAAAATTTTAAATCATTAAAAGCTCAGCATAGAAGGAAAATTCAGAGTGTGGAAATATACATTAAGTTTGGGAAAAACGTGATCAGTTTAGAAAAATCAAATATAAAACATATTTGAAAATTGAAGTTTCCATTAGTATTATTTAAATCCATTAAACCCACTAATTACTCAGTAGGAAATTTATAGGATGAACAATTTTCCTGAATAATTCAGTATATGACTCAAATAATTCATGAACTTATAAACATTCATAGAATTTGCAACAATAGGTATTAGCATGATGTAGGATGCTACTTTTACCATCAAATCAGTATCTGTTTATTCCTTATTAACCTCGGTGAGCCATTCTTTTACATGAACCCATTCTTGACTAACTTATTACTGAAAAGCATGAGTGAAAGTTGACTTACGTCAATGACTTCCCACGAAATACAATTGGTGGAGCAATTGCAGCAACAATACAGAAGCAAATATGGAGCTACACCAGGAAAATTTCAGTCACAAGAAAAAAATACTACAAGCCAATAATGTAAAAGAAGTAACCAGTCCAAATTACCAAGTAGAAAAGGAAAAACCACCCAAACTTCAGCACACTATCACTCCTGCTCAACATAACAAGCAATAAGCAAAAATGTTTTTCAACTTTATGACAAAGGACATCGAAAAAAAAAAATTTTGATAAATATAAAGGATCAAAGTTTTGGATTTGGATCACATCTTTCTCTCACTTCATATTAACATTGGAAGTTTATCAACTGAAAGCTACAAGGCTTAAATTTTTGTATGACATACACAACTTTTTTGACATGGACTTGCCCCAAATGCTTGCAAATGAAAAAAGACAGGCACAAAGAGGTGATTCTGAGGCTACATATTGAACCACGAAACATGTAGAACATTTCAAATTAGGTGCATGTCCTAATGAATCTTCCCATGTTCCCTTGCATTTTGAGTTTCAGATAAATTACCAAACAGTTTTTGAAACATGATGTTTTGTAGATGATCTTAAGCCAACAACAACTTAAATATAATATAAAATTTTACTTTCTCAATAAACAAGTGCCAAATAGTACCAATTGAGCATTGGAAGAAAAAATAAGGCGGCATATATACTATTTGCATTATTTACTTGAATTTCCACTAACATACCTCATTGCACGGTACAGTGGCCGATACCACAGCACATATGACAAAGGACATCCACACAATGCATAGATGATAGAAAGGAAAAATATCTTCACATCTGAATGTAGACACTATGCCCCATCAGAGTGAGCTATAAGCATTTTGCAAAACCTAGTTTTGGAAACAATACTACTGCTGTGACAGAAGACAGTTTTATAACACCCAACTTACCTCCTTCTCTAATCCAACAAATGGTTACAGCAATGACATTAAATGCAAGACAAAGTACAATGCCTGCATCAGAAGTATCAAGACATTAATTACCCAAAAATTTGAAGAAAGCATAAAATTCTCTGATAAAGCTATATCACTTATCATGAGCATATATGAAATAGTACCCTGCTGTAGGTGGAAATATTAGGGGGTGATATTTGCAAAATTTCAGAAGCTCTTCAAATAACTTTGCTTCCTATATTTTTATTTAATTATTTATTGAGAGACCTTTGTGTCCTCTATTTTGCCTATCACCTTCCAACATCAATTAGGTTCAGGCAGTAATTGACTAAGATTCACTCTAGCAAGAAAATAAAACTCAAAGTTAGGTTAAACTCCCATAAGATCAACACACTGAGTCCAAATTAATAGTCAAAACAATACAAAAACCTAAAGCACACTTTAGGAAGTTCAAATATTTAATCGGATGAAATTAGGAAGGTAAGTTTGACAGAGAACAAATCTGCGAAATCAGAATTTTCAGTTTCAAACCTAAAAAAAGAAGTTGGTCTTTAACATTTTGAATTATGGATAAATCCACCATCGCTGATTCATTAACCACTTTACATGCTATAAGCATGTAATTAGAATAAAATATTTCTATGCATTAAAGTGCTTGATCTTTGATACAAGGTTCTCCTGGAGTTTATGATTAGAAACATAGGTCAAAATTATGCAATACTAATAAATAAAAAGTGACTAATAAATAAAAAAGTAAAGTTTATGTCTCTGAAAGTAGTTCAAATGAACATCATTCTACAAATGAAAACTGGAGGAACTACCCATAGAGAAAAGGAAGAAGACATGTTCCACATACCAAGCCAGCTTGCAAATGCCAGATATTGCAACCTTTGTGCGTTAATTGGTATCTCCTTTGCAATATCATGATGGATGATTGGAAAAATTGGAGGCCAATTTTTCTCTTCTGCATCTGTGGGCACCCCAGCTGCAAACATTCATGTTAAGTAACAACTACACACATTATACATCAACTAATATCATACAAACTCACCTCTAGTCAAAGCATCCTCCCTCTGCTTTATATCCTATAACAGCAAACCAATTATGCATCAATAAGATGGTATTTAGATAATTAAAACTAAAAAATAAACAGAATCATGAAATGAACAGTGAAATAATAGATGCTGATCTAGACCTGCTCTCTCTTCTTTAAATCGGCCTCCCAAGAAGCGAGCTCCTTCTCCTTCTGCTTTGGGTCCTACACAACACTCTCACACTATAAATCACCTCCAAAAAAATTCATACAATCATACAAATATTATCACTTACCTTCATAGCGCCTAGCGGAATATCAACAGTTGCATCATGTTTCTTGCCAAAATTCAGCTGACGCAACCACGACTTTGAAGAAGTATTCTATACAAAATAGCAAAGAAAAAAAAAACACAAACCACATATCACAAAGCTCACACTAGATCAAACAACTCACTTAAAGATCAACTAGAAATTTGTGATCAAAATGCAAACGATTATTTAACTTCACAATTATCACATTTACGAATTCAAAAATTCCAAAAAATCACTAAGCTCATTCCAGATCCAAATAAAAGAGTCACGGAATAGGATCCAGGAAGGAATCGCCCCATTCGGGCGATCGATTAGATAACTACTCAGGGTTTAGCAAAACCTAGGGTTTTCCGCCACGGAGATCACACATCCGTGACTCACATTTGTCGATCCCGCCAACCAACCCCACAAAATCCCAAAAAACAACCACAATTCCGAGAAAACGAGAAGAAAAGAGATTGAAGCGAAAGCTCACGTTGGCGAAGGGGTTGACGTTCTCCTCCTCGAAGGGGTTGGGGTCCTCGCGGCGAGCCATCGCCGCCACCGTTGGATTCGCCGCAGGCGGTTTTCCGGTTGCTGTTGCGTTTTCCTGGAGGCGAACGAGGTGAGGAAGGGTAAGGCGAGGGCATTTTAAAGCGGGACGATTTGTTGTTCTAGGTTGGAAATGACGCCCGGAGAACAGTTGAATTACGTTGACGCCACTATTGGCCTTTCTTTTGTCGACTAGCGCGGTGGCGAGAATGTAAATTCTGGATTAGGTAAGGGTCAAATTGTTAATTTCGTTCACCTGTTTGTTAGGTTGTTAAGGATTTTTCTATATTCACCCTCGTAAACATAAAATTGCGTAAATTCATTTATGCATTTCTACCCCTGTAATATGTTTCGAATTGTTGGGTACGAATGAATCTGGTAATTGGAATTAGAGTTAAGGACCATTTAGGTACCCCAAATTTGACAAGAATTTAAAATTTTATAGGAGTTTTTCGTAAAATATTTTAATAACATTAAATTCCTAACAGATTATAATTTTTTTATTTTATAGGAAAATGAAAAATAGGTTCAACTAATTCTATTTTTCCTATGAAATGAGGCTTACATATGTTTATCTTTGAATTTTGATGGTAATTAAACAAGAATTTAATAAATTTGTTGAGTTGTGATAGTTTCAAAAGTAGTAATATTCATATAAATTCATGAAGAATTGAGTTTTAAAATAAAGTTTTTTGAACCAATTTTTGTAAACATAATGACTCAAAAAAATAATAAGATGATGACAATTTCAAGGTAAAACGCAAGGATCAAATTGAGAGTTAAATAATGCTCAGATACAGGATCAATTTCAATTGACTAGATTTAATTTTTATTATTATATTGAGTCACGAATTTGATAGTTTAATTCTTATAACTCTTTATTTAACACTTTAATTAAATTGAAAATGCTTCACCAACCTATTTTATATTGTCTAAATTAAATTAATGGTATATCAAATAGTTATTTAATCACGATCTGTAATATTAACTTAAATTGATTTTCTATCTCAGTTAGGTTGTTTGAATTAGATGGTGCAGTTGTTCAAACTAAACAATTGTTCAAATTTAGTAGACAAAAAAAAATTTCTATCAACAAATTTAGTTATCCGAACTTTTGTTTTCAATTGTCCAAAATAAGAGTTCAATTGTCTGAAAAATGTGAACACAAAACTCAATGTCTAGTTTTATTCAGACACTAATTTGGTTATAAACTTAGTTAGAAAGAGATCGGGGTCCCAATAGTTAAATCTTTGTTCTAATAGTTATAAAAAGCCTCAAGACTTTTTTACTTAAGTAGAGTAAGATTCAAGCTTGCAAAGTCTTCTAAACTCAAACAAAAACTCTAATTAGCTTTAATTTTCAAATCCTTATCTTGCCCTTATGCTCAATTTGAGGGACCTTTGTTGTGATATTTTTCTAAAATTATCTTTATGGATTCTCATCCTTGTAACTCTCATAAGTTATTATGAGAGGTTTCAGTGCTTTTATAGATTTAGAAAAGTGTTGAGAGTGTTTATTTCCATATTTATTAGGAGTAAAACATTGGCTCTGACTTGTGAAGTGACACTCACAATTTAGAAAGATGATGTAAAGGTGTGGTTTCAACCAAACGAATCGATGACCCTAGTGAAAAATTTAAGTCCTTATAATTGATACCAGAGTCATGAAATAGACATAATTAGTTGCTGAATCACATATATTTATTGCACTTTCTCTACTCTTCATTTTTTTATGCACTATTTGTATTTGTGATTATGTGCTAAATGATCATTACCCAATTTGTGATTGACTACTTGTAATTATTGAATTTTGGATTTATCATCATCTTGGGTCTTGGAAGTAATTTTGACTTTTACTTTCTTACAAACGCCACTCCCCCCCACACTTAAGTTGCCTTTTGGGCCAACAACATGCAAGTTTCTTCCGAGCACTAATGATCGTGCTATACTAATCATAGGATTAATCAAAAGGCACCACATTAATTGAAGAGCCTGCTATACAGCTATGATCGATCATCCAAAATAGCTAGAGATTCTAAGAAGCAATACTGAAATAATTAATCAAATTTTATTTTATTTTTATGCACTATCAGGTAGTGTGAAAAGTTAACTTTCAATAGACACAAACTCCTAATCCTTATAAATTTCTTAAAATAAGAAACCTATCCACTAAAATAGGTACACGAAGAAGAAAAAAAAAGATTTGATTAATTTAAATTTTGAGTTAAAACTTAAGTAAGAGTATACCCTTATTTTATAATTTACAATATTTAAATTCATAACATAAATGACATAAAATAAGAAAGAAATTGGGAAAGGTTTGATGTTCACTGCTGCACCACTCTCGTGCACTTGGTTGAGTATGATATGACCAATGACCTATTTGGAACTTGATTTGAATTGCATACTTGGTTGCATGATTTCAGGGTGTTACTAATTGCTTTGGTTGGTGTCAATTGACTCTATTGAGGACTTGATCTTGAAATATTGCCGACAACTTTTTGTTTTTATCAATTGACTTCTTTTAATCTTGAGACTAACCAACTAGAAGAGAGCAAGCCCACCTTAGTTTGGTTTTGATTTGAGAAAATGGTTAATAACTTTAGCTTACGTTAATTATTCTTGATTTGATAATTAAAGATCTTATAGTTTGTTGTCGATTAAATTTGAAATATTACCGATGACTTTATGTCTATATCAGTTGAGTTTGAAATATTACCAATGACTTTATATCAATTGAGCTTGAAGTGTCATTGACAACTTTATATTTATATTAGTTGAATTTGAAATATTATCAATGGCTTTATGTTTATATCAATTGAGCTTAAATCATCACCGATGACTTTATACTTGTATCGGTTAAGTTTGAAGTATAGGTACAAGCAACCGAGGCATAATTGCAAGATGTACAATGCATGATCTGTTATAATGTCAGATATGATGAATTAGTTCCACATCAGATATTGAATAGATAGAGTCCAATATATATAGTAAAAAAAGGCTCATATCTCAAGAGTTTAAGCTTTTGGGATGGTTTGGTATCCGAACCACTATATTAATTTGCTTTAATACTCTTTCAGCTCCCTCAACAAGTGGTATCAGAACTTCAGGTTAAAAACTGTACAAACTCTTAAGACCGAAATTACCATGTGCGACTGAATTGAATTGCATGTTAGTCTCTCTTAAAAAAATCAAAAAATGAGAAAAAATCCGTTAGTATGGGTTACATGGTGAAACTGATCGAGTAAAAGAGTTCTTAATTAAGAGTGTTAAATTGATGTGATCAAATAACACCTAAAAAGAGATATTATTATAATATCAAGTGTGATGAATTAGTCCCATATTAGATATTAGATAGATAGAATCCAATATATATAGTGAAAAAAGACTCATATCTTATAAGGTTAAGTTTTTGGGATGATTTGGTATCCGGCCCACTATATTGATTTGTTTTGATATTCTTTCGACTCCCCCAACAATGATCACTAACTAGGAGCATAGGAGAAGTTGTGTTTTGAGGATGCTATGAATGGTCTTGAATGCATTTTTAGATGGTTTGGCCATAATATTTTGAGGGTGCTATGAAGGGATCTTGAATGTGTTTTTGGATTATTAAGCCATAATTACAAAGTGCAATAATTTTTTATCCTTAAATGAAGCAATTATTATTTTCAAGATTTAACAATTTTTTCCCAATATTGTATTTAGATTTGAACATAAAATAGTTACTAAAGTGATATATGTATTCATTTTCTTATTATTGTGCTATTCATTATATTTAGAAAATATTTATTTTTTTAGTTGGTATGTATTCATTATATTTGAAAATATTCATTTTTCCATCATTATATATTTATTTTTTGTACAAAGCATTTATGTCATCATTATGTATTCATTATGGATATAGAAGTATTCAAAGTGAAATTCCGCTAGACTTAGAATAGACTTCTACTCTACAGTTTCAAAAGTCTTGAAAATAGTAAAAAATTCGCTCTGAACTTTTCAACCAAAAAGTTCAAAATGAAATTTTGCATATCGAAAGAGCAAAAATTTACACCAACCTTAGTGTTAAAAATTCAACATCAAGTTATCCACTTTTACTAGACATTTTATCTAAAAGTGTTTGTCTCATCTAAAAATATTCATTATATTTGAAAAGTGCTCATTTTATTTGAAAAATATTTATTTTATCCAAAAATTATTTATTATATTTGAGAAGTATTTATTTTGTCTCAAAAATATTCATTATATTAAAAAATATTTATTATATCTAAAAAGCATTCATTATATCTTAAAAGTAATTATTTTTTCTATGCAAAATGCATTCTCAAAAGAACTTGGATAATATGATATATATATATATATATACATAATCAAAAATATAAATAAAAGTACATCCAATAATCTAACACTTTTTTCACAGAAAAATAATGTCATCCACTATCATAGTGTCATACAAATCATATTAATTCATCCTCCTTTTATAGTAGAGAGAACTTTACATCAAAAGCCTCCCTACTAGTAGTATTCATCATCTGAATTACCAAATTAATAGTGTGCTTTAATCTCAAACTAAGAATGTCGGAGTCAAATTGAACTAAACAGCTAACCATCAAGAAATATGTATAATGTATCACAAAGAGAGCACAATCTATAGATTTGGAAAAGGCAAGGAATTAAAAAAAAAAACCAATCAACAAGATAAATAATGAATTAGATGAATAAATAACTAAATTACCATATTCATTTTACTTTCTAGTTTGTCATGGATAGTCTCTCATATGCTCAAGCTTCAACTTCAAGTTCCCATCTAAACCTAGCTTTATACTCAAGTGCCTCTTAAGATAATTTTTTTGACACATAGAAGATCACAACATTAACAAAAATACTAAAAAAATCTATTTACATATTATTACTAAGCTTGATTGATTAAGCTTTTACCCAAGTTCTAGCAATAATATTGGGAGATCCTCCAACAATCGATGAGTAATGGTCCCATTTCTTCATCTCATGGTCCAATATAAGGTGTCAATGATTGTATCCAATAAATGGGGTGAAGATGTAGTGAAATATCTCTAAGTCTCATTCTATATAATCCCATATGCTTTGTGGCACATTTAGGAACCATAGTAGACGTAATGCATCATAAAGAAACATATGAAAGCACTCGGGTTGCCCCCATCATTCTCTTATGCAAGAATATTGTCAATGATCTATGATGTCACAACTATAGAAACCCCTCATAGCAACTTGTGGAGGTGTGCTTAGGATAACATCATGTCATCCTTTGGACATATCAAGAAACTGAAAAACATAAGAAAATCACTACTAAATACTATGGAGGTGTGATCGACCACCCGGAATAGCTAAATACCCTAAGAAAAAATCTCAAAATATCAAATAAAATTTTGGTGGATTTGAATGCAGAGTTAAAAATTATGGGAATATAACTTTCAATAGGCATAAACTCCTATTATTAAGTACCCTGATAATTATCAAAAATCTCTTAAAGTGAAAATTTTAGTTAATAAAATAGATACACAAAGAAAAAAAAACATAATTTGATTAATTTAAAGAAAAGGTTACATGCTTAAGTAAGGACATACTCTCACTTATAATTTTAAAGAATTTAGATTCATAATCATCAATGATATGAAATAAGAAAGAGATTGGGAAAGGTTGATGCTCGCCATTGCGCCATTTTTGTGTACTTGATGAGTGAAACTTGACTCGGATGGGTCCTTGGTTTGATTTTGGACGGATGCATAAACCTTGCTTGATTTAATAATCGATAACCCTCTTTTTTGGCTTATACTCAATTAACTTTAAAACATCTCTAACAGTTTTGATGTATTGGTTGAACTTAAAGTGTTAACGGCCTTGGCTAATGTTGACTGTCTCTACTTTAATAATTGATGACCTTTCTTTATTTGTTGTTGATTGGACTTGAGGTGTTATCAACGGTATTGAGCTTGTTGTCCACTAACTCCAATCGATTTGAGTTTGATTCAATTCAAACTTGATTTTGATTCATATTTAATTTGATTCAATTCGATATTCAAACTTAGCCTTTATTTTGTTTGAGATTATTTTTACCACAATAAAATTTGATTGGAATATGATTAAAATTCAAACTTGTATATCACTAAATTATGACTCAAATGTAGGTCTGAGTCAGAATTAAATTGTGTTCAAGTTTAATATAAAATTGAACTCAATTCGGATCTGAATCATTAAAAAATTTGAAATCAATTTAAGCGTAATCTAAATGGGCTGAGTGAGTTTTTGAACCAAAAGTAGGGCCAAAATTTATCTAAAATATGGGCCAAAATGACAAAATATGATAATTTTATAAATAAGTCTCTAGACTGAATAAATCTTCATAAATTAGTCTTTGGCTGAATTTTTCTTATAAATAGGTCCTTGAAATAAAAAATAGAAAAATCTAATAAAATTATAAAATTATAAATCAGTAGTAAATTTTAGGGTTTGCAAATAAATCCTCAAGAGATTTGATAATTATAATCGTTCTTATGAAATCGAAGATTTATAATAAATCTTCCAAATTTTTATATTTGCAAATAAACCCCTAAAATATCAACTTTTATAAATAAGTACCTCAAAATTTTTTATTTATAAATAAGTTCAAATTTTGTTCAAAAAGAACCTTGAAAGTTTTAAAAAGGCTTGTTGAGTGTAAGGTTGAAGATTGGTTAAGTGCAAGCTTAAATGCTGACTTGGATGTGAGTTCGAAAGCTGCCTGAATACGAGTCTGAAAGCTAACTTAGATGTGAACCTAAATATTGGTTGAGGTGTGAGCCTGAAGGTTGGTTTGGATACGAGCCCGAAGGCTAATTGAGGTGCAAGCCTGAAGGTTAGTTTGGATGTTAGCTTAAATGCTGGTTGAATGTAAGTCTGAAAACTGACTTAGTACGAGCCCTAGGGCTAGTTTGGATGTGAATCCAAAGATTGACATAGATGTGAGTCCAAAGATTAGCATGAATGCGAGTCCAAAGATTGACCAAAGTACGAACTCAAAGACTATCTAAGTACAAACTTAAAAACTAATTTGGATGTAAATAGCTACAATATTGATGATATTTATTGATGCACAAAAGGAGTTGTGAGCGGCAAGTCAATTCATTCTACCTCTAAATCTTTCTCTCGGAATTTCCTTATGTCTTGCATTTTTTTCCCAACTCAGTCTCTTTCCTTTCTCTCAATATCCAGATTCTCTTTTTTTAAGTCGATAACTCTCCTCTCTTATTTTGGAAATAATTTTTTATTTTTTTTGGCTAACAAGTTTTTTTTATTTTGTTTGCTTCTCATCTTCTTCCTCAAGCGGAGGCTTCACCCCCTTTCTTTTCTTCAAACTGGAGCAAGGGGCTCTGAGCTCCTCTATTTCCATGGCCGTATCAAGCCAAATCTTGGCAAATCCAGTCTCATGAGTCGATGGCGGACAGCGGGCGGGGCTCGGGCGGAGCTTGAGATCATGAACTGGGTGGCAGGAAGGCTTGGGTGACGCATGGGCGTGCCCTAAGGTGGTGAGGGCGGCTTAGGCCTCGGGGGAGTAGGCGGAGCTCCGAAGCAGGAGCAAGACTAGGCGCAAGGCCGCATGGAGAGAGAGAAAGAAGCCGGCGATGCACGGTGGAGGCGGGGAGGAAAGCGTCAAGCGAGGCAGAGCTAGGGTTTCTCAAGGGTGGAGCACATGGGTTGGGGGGTTGGGAAGGCGGATCGGGAGCCAAGGCATAGCTCACAGACGAGGGGCCGTTGGAGGAAGCTTGGGCTACATGGAGGGTGCATCTTCTCCTCAGACGAGGTGCCTCCAGCGAGGCTACAATTTCGGTGAGGAGGCTGGCGAGGCTCCGATGACGGAGCTTCGGCAGCAGCTAAGTAGTGTGATTCTCCCATAGACGAGAATTGTGGAACTTGGTTCAGGCTAGAGCTACAGTTGGCGGCTAGTGCAGGTGAGCGGTTGTGACGAAGACTTTGCTGAGAGAGGAAAAGAAGTAAAGAAAATGTTAAAAAATAGCAAGATAAGCTAAGTAATTTATTTTTTCTTGGTTCTTTCCGGTTTCTTCTTCGGTCTTTTTGTGCTCAATCTCTTGTTCAATAGTAAGATAAGCTAAGCAATTTATTTTTTCTTGGTTTTTTATTATTCTTTTTTTTGGCCTTTTTTGTGCTCAATCTCTTTCTCAATTTATGGCTCTCTGATCTCAACGTTCTGATCTCTTCTTTTTTCAAGTGTTAATAGGATTTATGAAAACGATCTTTTTTTATAAATTTTTAAATGATGAATATAAATGTAAATAAATATGGACAAGACTTATCTTGAGTTTGGATGAGATTGTGAGAAGATATGGATAAATCTATTTATTGTGAATGATAATAATTTAAAAGTTATATTTATTCCGAATATTAAATTTATAGAGGAATTATTTGTATTTTTTTAAAAAATAGACTAAATTATAATTTTATAATTTTTAGGAGTTTTTTTATAAAAAAGACTTATTTATAAAGTTTTGAACTTTTGGGGTCCTTTTTGAATAAAATTTAGATTTATTTGTAAATAAAAATTTTTGAGTGACTTATCTACAAAAAGTTAAAATTTTAGGAGTTTATTTACAAATAAAAAATTTTGGAGGGGTTTATTCACAAACCCTATATTTTTATAAGGACCAAATTATAATTATCAATCTTTTAAGGGGTTTATTTGCAAATCCTAAATTTTTCTGGACCGATATATAGTTTTATGATTTTATTGATTTTTTTCATAAAATTCTTACTTCAATGACGTATTTGTAAGAAAAATCTAATCAATAACTCATTTATAAAGATTTATTTAGTTTAAAGAATTATTTGCAAAGTTCTTGCATTTTGCCATTTTGCTCCAAATTTTTTTACATGAATTTTGGGTCCAATTTTGATCCAAATATTCAGTCCACTTAACCCACTTTAGTTTTAGCCTAAATTGCTTAAGAATTCATATCCAAATTGAGTTCAGTTTTTTTATCAAAGTAGGATGTGATTTAAGTTCGACTGAAATCAATATTTTAAGTCATAATTTAGTGACATATAAGTCTCAAATTTAATTGTGGTAAAAATCACTTTAAAGAAATTGCTCTCTTCGCAGTCTCTTCTCAAGTTCTGTTGAGAGGAGAGGGTGCAAATAAAGTTCAAGTACTTGCCTTCATGTCAATGTTCCAAGGAGTTGACTATATAGATTTGAATAATCAAACAAAAGTAGACTTAGACTTGTCATATAACGATGGATTTAATTCACCATTTGAGAGTGAATTTAGTTTACCACATAGAGTGGACTTGGATTACCACATAGGGATAGACTTAATTTACTACATGGAAATGAATTTGTATTACCACAAGAAGTAGACTTAATTGACACAATGAGTGGTATTGGTTGCCACAATGAATGGTTTTGATTTACGACAATGAGTGGACTTAAGCTACTACAAGAAGTGGACTTAGATACCACAATGAGTAGACTTGATTTGCTACAATAAATGGACTTGATTTACCATAATAAGTGGATTTGATTTACCACAATGAAGTGAACTTGATTTACCATGTAGATATGAGCTTAATTATCTTGTAACATAGGCTTTATTTGCCACATGAAAGCAGACTTAATTTGTCACATAAATATGGGCTTGATCACCATATAAGATGGACTTAAGTTGTCATGCGAAAGTGGACTTGGTTTGTCATGTAGAAGTAGACTTATATTAACACGTGAAAGTGAACTTAATTTACCATATTGATGCAAACTTGATTATCACACAAGATAAACTTTTAATTTACCACATAAAAGTGGGCTTAATGTGCCATGAAGATGTGGACTTGATCGTCACATAAGATGGATGGAGTTCTGTATCCATGTTTTGTTTAGGGAAACATGGAGTGCATGTATGACCGAGTACTCCTTTTTGAGGAAGTTAGATATTGCATCATAGATAAAATATAGATACTTTTAATTATTATTGTTGTTGGTCCCAGGACTTAGGCATAGTACCTTTTGAGAAATCAACCATTAATTGATGGCATAGGTCTTTCTTCCTTGTCATCAAATATCTTTTCAATGATATAAGGACTTTTCTAATTAGGCTAAAACTTATCTTTCTTATTTCAATTTGGGGTTATGGATCTTCTCAAGACTAAAATCATTTCTCCCTTCTTGAAGAACCGAAGCCGAGACATCTTGTCATAGGCCTTGGCGATTTATGCTCAATACATTTTTAGGTTTTGTTGGGCCACAAGCCTTGTTTCGTCCAAGGAGTTTAGCTCATTAAGACGAAGATGAATATTGTCTTCTCTTGTGATTTCTTCTTACAAGGCAATCCTTAGAGAGGTGATTTGCACTTTCAATGGCAAGATTGCCTCAGTTCCAAATACTAATGCATATGGCGTTGATTGGGTAGGGGTTCAATATGTAGTACGATAGGCCCATAGTGCCTCAGCAAGCTTCTGGTGCTATTTTTTTTGTTTCTGATAATAACTTTTTTCAAAATCTTGGAGAGAGTCTTATTGAATGCTTCAATGAGCCTGTTCATTCTCACATTGTAAATAGATGAATATCTCCAATCTATCTTACGATGATACATGAATCGTCCTACCTTGAAGCTTCTGAAGGACGGTTCATTATCAGAAATGATCCTTCCAAGAAAACCAAATTGATACAAGATATTTTCTTCAAAGAAGTGGATAATAGTATCTTCTTTTGCCTTTTTCAATGAAATCACTTTAGCCTATCGAGAATAATAGTTGGTTGCTGCTAGTATAAAGCAATGACCTCCAGAAGAAGATGATTTGATTGTGATAATGATATCTATACCTCATACCTCAAATGGCCATGAGCATATTATTGGATGTAGAGAATT